>CM060949.1:2829687-3182330 GCA_030765055.1 Mantis religiosa
CCTGAAGTATTACTTGGTCATCAAACATCGAAAGAGTCATCAATGTATCGTATTTTTTTCAGCCGAAGGAAGTGCTGCAATTATCTGATATACTCTGTCTAACGCTAGTTTAATCCTGCTGTAAACAAGACGGAGCTGTCTCATAAGTTTTGCAACACTAGCACTATATATAGCAGCGCTAACTTCTTGACACCCACGCAGAACCTTCAACCCCATTCAACGCTATCTCAACCTCCTCCAGGATTGGTGCACGCTTTGGCGATTGTCCATTAACATCGAGAAAAGCCAAGCGGTACTGTTCACCAAGCGCCGCTTTCCCGCCAACCTCCCCACATTTACCTACTTCGGGCAAGGGATCAGGTGGGAGAATTCAATCAAATACTTGGGAGTCAAGCTGGACAAGGGCCTAACTTTTCGGGAACACATCCGGGAGCAAGCGCATTGATCGTGTGGTGCCGCGGCATCACTATACCCTGTGTCTAGGTCTGCGATGTCTGTTTCCCTAAAGTTGGGCCTCTTTATGTCTCTGGTCCTCCCTGTCATGCTGTATGCGTGCGAAGTCTGGGGTACGGCCGCAGGCTCACACCTTGTACTGCTCCAACGTGCACAGAATAAATCTCTTCGGATTATTTATTCTGTATGCACAAGGTTCCCCGTGAGACTACTTCACGAGGCTTCATCCCTCCGCTATGTGGAGGATGAAATTAGGCTCCGGGCTACCAAATTTTTCGAGAGTTTGCCTCATCAGAGCACCCTAGTCAGATCTCTTGGGGACTATGTACCTCGTGAGCGTCGAATAAAGTGACATCGGTTACCCCACATGTGTTGCGGTAATTACCGGTAACCATATGATCCCCATTCCTGCCTAAACTAAATCACTATGGATAATTCAAAATTCTACCTATCTTCTTCCAAGTTCATTAAGTTATTCACCAGCAGTGCACGCTGACTGTAACACCCGGTTCATCATCTTCGAGGAGCAACAAGCTACCTTCCTTCTCTCACCCACTTAATTTTCACCCGTCATCCTGCAACATCCACATCCCGTCACTACGTGGTAAAGCTCTTTCCGGAGCAGGTACACGATTTGACCACCCTTCGGGCTGTTCCAAACAGCCTGCCAGCCCGCAGTGAGTGAGTCAGACAATAAATAAATACAGTTGGGCTTCACATTAACTTATTAAATATATGAGTTGGTACATTTCTGTAAAAATAATCATGAACTTTACTGCGTATAACACTTTTCCTGAAATCGTCTTATTTCTCCTCTCGCTGTTTGCATTTAGGCGATTTTTCCGATGTTCTTAGAGTCCCGGATGCTTGCTGTTCATTCTAACACTATGTACACTATTTGCGGAAACACCAAGGAGATGTATGTATGTATTTATTGACTGCAATTGGGTACTACCCGGTGGCAGAGTTAAGAATACAGATCAAATTGCAAATATTAGATTTACAACAATAACACAGTAAAGAATACAAACATGATATTATTTTAACTTTAGTCACTTAAAACATATCTAATTACTTCTCTATTTACATATTATATACCATTATAATTCAAAAGTTAAACTATAAACCATCTAAATTTTTTCTAAATTTCTTCTGCGACAGGGGACAGCCCTGAAAGACTGCTACAGGCAATTCATTCCATTCCTCAATGGTTCTATTAACAAGAGAAAATTTTCTAACGTCGGTTCTGTATCTTCTACCCTTAATTTTATACCTATGATCGTTTCGTCCATAATAATCCGGATTATCTAACCTTACACTAACGTCCACCCATGCCCTTACACCAGCATTAGCTTTGAATAATGCTACCAACCTATGTTTTTACGTCTAATTCTTAATTCCCCCCATTTAGTCTCATCTCCTTTTATAGGCCCCAAATACTTGCCTCTTTATATGAATTTTATTGCCCTCTTCTGTATTTTTTCTAATGGATCGATTTGGTTAGCTCTATACGGGTCCCAGCATGCTACTCCATATTCCATAACCGGCCGCACTAAGGCCTTGTAGGCAATTTCCCTGGACCTAGCGCTCCCCCTTTTCAATATTCTCATTACGAAATGTAATGCCTTCCACGCATTCCTAGATGTGGAATTTACTTGTTCGTCCCATTCAGCATTACTTGCCAGGTACACTCCCAAGTATTTGCAGCTGTCCACCTGTGGAATTTGCACCCCTCCCATGTGATAGTTAACAATAATTTTGCCCTTAGTTCTACTAAAAACAATGGACTTACTTTTCTTGGCATTGACATTTTGTTAGCCGCGCCCAATTACAGATTTCATTTAAATCATCCTGAAGAGCGGTTTCATGCACTGTATTCCGAATTTTATTATAAATGATACAATCGTCTGCAAACAACCTTATCTGGCAGTTAATATTAACAGCAATGCCATTAACAAAAATGAGAAACAGTAAAGGCCCTAGTACTGAGCCTTGCGGCACACCCGAACTTACAGTTCCACTATCGGACAGCTCTTTACCTACTTTAACTTTAACTTTTTCGGTTTCTTTCTCAATGTTTTTATCGGCGATTGCGGGTTTCTTTCTTTAAGCGCCACGAAACAATGCACGATCATTCACCTCTCGCCACATTTTAAACGTTACCCTACATTGTGCTCCATTTCGACTGAAGCACCAGCCTGCTCCATGATGAATAGCTTACTGATTTTAACTTGCATATGCATAAGTGTTCTTGGGCTTGTGAGGTACGCGAGATGTACAGGAAATACAGTGTTAAATATCAGAAGCAACTCTACACTATAAACAGTAACATCTTAATCAGCATTCAACTCGATAAAGACCTCGTTGTGAGAGAGCTGCCTGGTATAGTAATGCAAAAATATAGATTAGCAATGTCCTTTAGTAACTGCTAAATAAAATGTAGCTTAATTTAACAAGGTAAGTTACGAGGGTGGGTCAAAAAGTAATGCCTCCTATTATTTTCCATAAATAAGTTATGTGATGACTTAGAATTTGGCGCAATTCCTCAAACCTTGTTCTCCAATCCCCTAAAGTAACAACTTCCTAAGGCAACAGATGACAGCACTGCATCCTCTTGCATAATGGCTGACATCGACATTCGTATTAGACAGCGTTCTGTGATTAAATTTTTGACTACGGAAGGTGAAACGCCAATTCGCATTAACGAAAGGCTAAAAAAATGTGTATGGTGATGCCACGGTGGATGTCAGCACTGTTAGACGATGGGTTCTTCGTTGTAACGAAGCTGAAGGGCAAACACCATTGTCAGATGAAAACTGAAGCGGCAGTGGCTCCATGCAACATTCAGCGAGTCGATGACATCATTCGTGGTGATTGCCGGGTAACAACAGGCATTACCTCCCTCAGTAAAGGCAGTGTGATGAGGATTATTCAACAACTGGGTTACTCAAAAGTTTCTTCACGTTGGGTACCAAGAATGTTAACCTCCCAAAACAAATAAACAAGGAAAACAATAGCCTCCGAACACTTGCAGCGCTTCAATTTGGAGGGGGAGGAGTTTCTGGAAAAAAAAATTGTTATTGGAGACGAAACGTGGGTTCATTTTTTTGAACCTGAATCAAAAAGGCAGTCAATGGAATGGCATCACACAAAGTCACCGAGGAAAAAAAATCAAAACTCAGCGGTCGGCAGGGCAAGTTATGGCGACAGTGTTTTTGGATACAGAGGGTGTGTTTATGATTTATTTTTTGGAGCAGGGATGTACAATAAATTCTGTCCAATACGTCAGAACTCTCAAAAAGCTGAAAGCACGTCTTCGCCGAGTTTGCCCAACAAAAACAATGGCAGATGTTCTTCGTTTGCATAACAATGCAAGACTAAACACTAGCCGTTACACCACTGCAGAAATTGAGAAATTGGGATAAGTCTTACAGCCCTGACCTGGCACCATCAGACTTCCATCTGTTCGGGCCACTAAGGGAAGCTCATCGTGGGATTCATTTTGAAGATGAGGAGGCTGTGAAACGTCTGTGCGTCAATGGCTTAGGAAGCAAGACTTGTTTACCACACTGGAATACATGCCCTAGTTAAAAGGTGGACCAAAACTGTGGAACAGGACGGAGATTATATTGAATAGTGACAAATTAATCGTCAATGTTTTAATTTTAAATCTATGTAAATTGGATTCAAGTTTTTGGCAATTTAAAGAGAAAAAAATAGGAGGCATTACTTTTTGACCCACCCTCGTAATAGTGTGTATAATTCCACCTGTCTTTTGTCTGATCTGTATATAGTATACAGAACACATCTATGTGATATTTGAATTAGAAAAATATTTCTTTATGTATAAAGTCTTTATTAAAAACCAGTAATTAAAGCAGTAATAATATATTCTTTATTAAACTCCTCTTTTTTCAAGAGTATACTTATTACTCTATAAAGGAAACCATTTAGAAAAGCAAATTTATGTGAAAAAGGATTAAAACTTTTACTTATTATGTAATTGTCGTTATGAGTAGACTTCCTGTAAATACAAAAGTTTAATTTATTATTAATTCTTATTATCTTTAAACGGCTGAAATGAATTAGCTAATCCTTGTTTCACAAAAGCTTGTCCCGTATCTCTTAACGGTCACGTGATCTTATCACCTCTCATTGGCTGCTGTTGTGGTACAGACTGTTCTGCTGTAAAAATTAGTTCGTTATTTAACATGGTGATATATCTTTATATGTTGGAAGAGAATTGTCAAATTTATATTTTCGTAACTGTTTCAGTGAAATATATTACGCAACAGAGGGGATTTATCTGAACTGCATATTAATTCTTAAACGAAGTAAGGAGGAGGTTCCTTTGCTCTCAAGTAGATGGCACGATAGCACGTGATTTAGCGGTAGTGATGACATTTGTTTATATGATTTTATCACTGACCTTGTTCTGAACTGGATTAGTCATATATCGCCATTCAACGGTGTGCTATGCCGAGTGCGGGAGCTAAATTATTTTATTGATCGTTTATTGCGCGTCTACTTATTATATGTATAATGGCAGAGTCTACCACTAGTTTTTCGCTGAAGCATCGCAAGGGAAAACGTTAACAAAGCGGCGAAAAAAGAATTGTGGTGCAAGTGTGTAATGCACTCACAGAGAGGAATCCGTCTTTGTCAGTGAGAAAAGTCGAACAGCTGTGTTCTGAACTTACAGGTGTGAGTGTTGGATGCGTAGGAACATCGCGACAAGAACTGGAGAAAACAGGAAATCTTATCACTCCAGGGGCTATATTGCTGTGTGGCGAAGACGTTATTTAACGACAATCAGACTGTAGCGAGATACAAATCGCAAAATATACTTCCTTGACGAGACTTGGGTAAATGAAGGACACACGACAAGTATGGCGTGACACGACTTTTAAGACTGAAAGACAAGCATTTTTGCAAGGTATGTGTGATGGTTTAAAAAATCCCAGTGGAAAAGGCCGAAGGTCTTTCATTATAAACTTGTTTCAGTTTCATTGCTCATTCATTCATTCAGTTTCAACTTGCTCAGTTTCATTACAAACTTCATTATTTTTGCATACCTTCATATTCTTATTTCTATCTTCTTGGGTATTATTATGACGTTTACTGCAGGTTTCAATGTGACGGTATGGCCACGCCTATGGCCTATGGCGCGAAAGCATTAGCCAATTAGGAGGAGGGGGAAGTTAGTTGCACGCAGAATGATATATGTCAATGGGGCAAGGTTATATAAAACAGAGATTAATTTCACATTCGAAACATGGATTTTGCTCTTTTCTACAAAGAAAGAAAGAAAAAATAAGAACACATAAAATCACTCTGCTAGGCTAGTTGCCCTAAATCAAGTTCAGACTGGAGACTCCTTAATGTACAACTAGATGCTGCTTGTTATAAAGTGAATGATATTTCTATACACGAGCGTGCTGGTTTGGGCTTTCTATTGCATTCTAAAAGACTCAATACAGCTCTCTAAAAGTCGAGTGAGATCCGACGAACGCGAAAGTACGGGAACTGTCAATGCGATTGCAAATTCGGAATATCACGTGTGATTTTTTTTTATTTTTTATTTTTTATTTTTTATTTTTTTACTTTATTGATATCAACAGCATTCTCCATTACATAGTAACACTACATGCTTTATAGTTACATGTGCTATTTTAAATTAGTAATTGTAAACATTACAACAGTTTTCCATTAGGTTATTCTCTGTTCTAGACACTATGTCATTAAATTGGGTCTATTCTTGGCCGAGCAGGACACATCGAGAGACCACCGCAACATGAAGAAGAAAAAGAACGCCGCAACACGGAAGCAGAGCCAGGCAGTGAAGCCACCTTCACCGCAATCCTCGCCAGCCAGCTTTCGGGCGCCGTCTCCCGCCTCGCTGCCGGTATCCGCAGACGAAAGGGAGCCTCCCGCGGAGCCGCCGGGGAAGTTTTGGGCTGCTCGGGCCGCTTCCCCTAACACGCCGGACGCTCGCCAAGTGCGTAGACAACCGGCGGGGGAAGCAGCACCTGAACGGCAGTTCACAGCTACTCCATCTGCAGAAGTACAACCACTGCAGCCGACAAACAATACTGATCAGCGGCTCTCCTACGCTGCTGCAGCACAACAGACACCAACAAGATCTCTGCACTCCTCCACTTCTCCAGGAGCCTTCACCGTGGTCATCAGCGGGGTCCCCCGTGATCTCCCGTGTAGGTTTGTTCTCTCCGCCGCAAAACAGAGGTGGCCCTCTGCCTTGAGAGCCAACCGCATAACTTCGAGAGTAGGCACCACCACACTAGTACGCCTGCATCTAGCCGACAGCGCGGAGAGGGATGCTGCCTTGAGGACGGGACTGCCCTTATTAGGGCGCTGTCTCAGAGTCGAGGCAAGCAAGTTAGAGCGACACGTTCCCTGTCGGCGATGCTGCGACTATGGCCACTGTGCTACCCCCTGCACCGCTCCACCTAGATGCCACTACTGTGGGACACAGTGCCTCACCGCCGAATGCAGGAAGCATGATCTACGGCACCGACGCCGATACTGCGCCACCTGCAATGGTCTAGGCCATTTTACAGGTCAGGCGCAGTGCCCTCGCTACTCCAGAACAAGGCTTCAAACACAACGCAGCACTGCAGCGACCAGGGAGGAAGAGGCTCCAAGCTTACCATCTACCGTAGCAGCAGCTGCCTTCTTTCCCGAAGAATGCCTGAGGGAAGCCATGCAGGACCTTCGGAGAGAGATACAGACCATTGGAGCCAGTCTTGTCTCGCTTGAGAACGCCATCGCAGACTTACAGTCCTCCAGAGAGGACATCCATCACCTCCACTACGAAGAACTCAACATTGCTCCACGCCTAGGCCAACTAGAACAAACAATCACCACAAGCATCGCAGAACGCCACGCAGAACAGACCGAACAACTCTTGAAGTTAACAGCGATCACCCAGCACTCTGCCGACACCACAACTGACCTCCAGACCCAACTACACCTTCTTCAACAACAGCATCATCAACTCAACAGCAGTGACCAGTCATCCTCTGTGAAGCGCAAGCTCTCACGCTTGGAGGAGAGTCACTTGCACACAGGCGCCAAACTCGACCAGCTTCTAGACCTCAACCAACAGTTCCGCAGCATGGTTGAGCAGCATATTCAAGCCCAGGCGGGCAACTTTAATGTCTCTTTACGCGGACGCGATAGCTCCCAGCAATAAAGGAACCACTCTGAAACTCCAAAACAATGTCCGCCCAATCCCCTTCGTGCCATGCTCAGGACCTCGGTCATGGTCATAGCCAAGGAAAATAACCCCACACACTGTGCGGCAGCATATGGTGACGATAATGACGGAGGTGCTAATGCGGAACTCCACAATAGGCAGAAGCATCTGCCATCCCAAATCCAACTTCAAATCCCTCCTTAAAACTCCTCGTTATTGTTAATAAAGAAAAAGAAATGTTACTCAAAAAAATTGAGTCTTCTTCTAGCTGATTTTTGGGAGTTCCCAATTTGTAATTATTTCACTCTAAATACTTTTCATATTTGTAGCAATGGTGCTTTATGGTTTAGTTAATTGTAAGATTATAATGAAACCGTAGTAAGTTGATTGTATAGAGTTCACAATTTGTCGTTATTATACTCCAAAGACTTCAGTCCCTGTCCGTGATTTTTATAGAGGTTGCAAATTTTACGAACGACTTCAGTTGATTATTCGCAATCTTCTCGTTGGTGGTAGGCCATTTCCCCCATTGCTTGTTACATTTTTTGCCAATTATAGTCCTTGTTTATCAAGTCTTCTGTAATTAAATATTGTGACTTTGTGGGTTCGTGGAATGAAACAGTTCGATTGCACCACTCAAAAAATGTTCTTTATTTTCACCTAATTACAGTTGAACACTTGCCGATTACACAGAATTACGTAATGCACACAATTACGTTTCACCAGTTCGTCCGTTACAGTTCCACTGCACGCTCACAGTTACGCACACTCTTCCGTTGCACGTACACAGTCTTCTCGTCCGTAAACTAGCACGGCGCTGCTTCGCTGCTCGCCAAGAACTGACTGTCCTCACTCATTACAGCCCTTTTTATAGGAATATCACTGTTTTCTAGAAGTCCCTCGTTTCAGTGAATCACCGCGAAGGTTCCAGAGGGGGAGGGAAAAGAGGCGGCCAGCGACAAGTGACACTTCCCTAATCATTCCCTCAGTTAGTGACAGAGATTAATGGCTGGGCGTGGCCCAGATGTCTCTGGTCCCTTCTCAGCTGTCGTTGGTCGGGCTTTCCGATAGTTGGGTGACACTGCTCCCTCCTCAAAAGTCCTGAACAGAGCCATCGTAGCGGGCTAGACGATCCAGGTGTACCACCAACATCTTTCCTCGGGGCACCTTCTGGATGCGGTAGACCACGTCATTTATCCTCTTCACCACCCGGTACGGCCCTTGCCATGACTGCTGAAGCTTCGGGCAGCGTCCCTTGGTCCGCATAGGACGGTACAACCAGACCAGGTCACCTTGCTGGAACCCTTGGCTGTTGGCTTGCCTGTCACACCTGGTCTTCGTGCGGTCGCTCGCCTTCTGGATGTTCTGGCGAGCCATCTCGTTCATGTCGTGGAGATGGTCCACCAAGTTCTCCACATACTCGGTCGCTGGCTGTTTCGCTTCCGGAAGGCTTCCAAAAGCCAGGTCACAAGGGAGGCGTAACTCTCGGCCGAACATTAGGCTGGCTGGCGTCATCCCAGTTGTGTCGTGTGTAGACGAGCGGTAGGCCAGCAAGAACAGTGGCACCTTAACGTCCCAGTCTCGCTGATGGCTGGCCACGACCTTCCTCAGTTGTTCCTCTGAGGTGTTGGTGTACCTTTCGACCATGCCATCCGACTGGGGATGTAGAGGCGTCGTGCGGGTCTTGTTCACCCCAAGCCTTTATAGTGCCTCCTTCATTAGGTTGGACTCAAATTTGGTACCCTGGTCACTGTGTAGCTCTAACGGCACCCCAAATCGACAGAACAATATTATATGGTTAACGGTCTGTTCTTGCTCTCCGCAAGGGCAGAATGGGTTATTTATTATTCTAAATCGGTATAGGTATGCATTTAATTTTCTATGGTCAGTTAACATTGTAGTGAGTTCTAGGGATATTGGAATCTTTTGACGTAATCTGTTTTTCACTAACGGGAAGAACGCTTTAGTCACTGCACCTTTCGTTGTGTTCGTCCAGACTTGTTGCCACCTGTTGAGTCCATTTTCCTTCGTTCTCGTTACTATTACGTCTTTTGTTATTTTGTCGTACACTATTTCACTATCTTCGATAGCAGCGCGTTTTGCAAGCTTATCTGCTAGTTCATTCCCTTCTATTCCGCAATGGCCTTTAACCCAGCCAAAGTGAATGATCCAATTTAAATGGTTTAGTGCAAGAAGTTTGTCTTTGATAGATTCTACGAGGCATGTTTTTTAAGTCAGTATCGTTTTGCGATTCCGCCACCGCAGCGCTACGGTCGGAGTTCCACGCATGCGCGCTGGTTACCTACATCTCTTGTCTACACACTGACGCCATTACAGTCTGATTTTTCATTGTGTAGGTTGGTTACTGAGTGTTTAAGATACCTCCGACAACCCTGAGTCCCGCCGATTGTGAAGTATGGGCTTTTATAGGATTTATTGGTGCTAAAGGCGTAAAACCGAATGATATTCATCGTGAGATCTGTGAAGTTTACGGACAAAACATTATGAGTGATGGAATGGTAAGGAAATGGGTGAGAGCATTTAAAGATGGCCGCAAAAATGTGCATGATTTAGAACGAAGTGGGCGTCCTTCGGTCGTTACTGAAGATTTGGTGCAGAAAGTGGACGAAAAGGTGAGAGAAAACAGACGCTTTACAATTTCATCATTGTGCGACAATTTCCTACAATATTCTCGTAGTATTTTGTATCGCATTGTGACCGAGAACTTGAAGTACCGGAAATTGTGTTCACGTTGGTTTCCGAAAATGTTGACGGATTTGCACAAAACCCAACTTTTAGGCAGTGCATTGACTTTCCTAGAGCGGTTCCACAATGAAGGTGGAGAATTTTTAGACCAAATTGTTACTGGTGACGAAACATGGGTGGCCTACGTCACACCAGAATCGAAACAACAATCCATGGAATGGCGACATTCATCATCAACCACAAATGTGAAGTTTAAACAAACAATTTCTGCCCGGAAAATCACGAGCACAGTTTTTTGTGGACAGAAGAGGAGTATTGCTAGTGGAGTTTCTGCCTCGTAATGAGACAATCAATGCAGCGTCTTATTGTGAGACATTGAACAATCTGCGCCGTGCAATCCAGAACAAAAGACGTGGTAAGTTGAGTAAGAGTATCGTTTTGCTGCATGACAATGTCCGTCCACATGGGGCTAATCGGACCAAAGATCTCATCAAATCTTTTCAATGGGAAACACTAGATGATCCTCCATACAGCCCTGATATGGCGCCCAGCGACTACCATTTATTCCTGCACTTGAAGAAACATCTGGGCGCTCAGCGTCTTCAAGACGATAACGAAGTCAAAACAGTTGTGATACAGTGGTTAACACGTCAGGCGGCAGAATTTTATGAGGAGGGTATACAAAAACTGGTGCCACGATGTGATGGTGGGTCAATATTCACGGAAATTATGTAGAAAAGTAAATTAACATACAGGCTTTCATATAAAAATAAAATTATTGCGGTATCTATGCACGTTTTTTTAAATTCCAAAACGGCACTGACTTAAAAAACATGCCTCGTATTAGTCGATTTATTTTCCAGTTGTTTCTCAGTAGATCTATAGTAATTGCGCTGTCAGTGTATAGTGCAACGGCTCTGTTTCTATCTATTTAACTGGCATAATGTACTTCTTTTAATTTCTCTAGTACTTTTAAAGTAGCAAGTTGTTCGGCTTGATTGTTGGTGCAGAGGCCATGCAATTTGAATTTTCACTGGTGTGTCATAATTTGGTTTTCAAATATAATTCATGCTGCGCCAACTTTCTGCCCCATTTTACTTCCATCTGTGTACGCTTCCATTCCTTATATGGTATCTTTGTTCACCTCCTGAATCGCTGCCACTTCAGCAGGATGTCGCCAGTGTTTTACTTCTAATGGTTTGTCGAAGTCTGCTATGTGACTTTTTGTTGCTAGATATATTTGGAATTTTTCCTCTGTAGTTATTTTTATGGGACATACTCCAACTAGTACGCACGATGCATCATACGAGAGAGTTCGATATGCTTTCGTCATGTGTGATAATAAATGGAAAAGTGAGAGAGGAAATCCCTTCTTAGTGCAGCACCTAGCTAATAAGAAAAGATACTGTGTTCAAAATCCTTTAAGGAAAATTTGGAGTTAATTATAGGTAGGTATCCTAAGCTTCCGGAGAAGGCCGCGTCGTATGATGGCTAGTTGCCGACGTTTCGTCTACTGCAGGTCGTCGGGGTTCTCCCGGGCGGAGGGTTACACGCCACGGTACCTATCCGCTGTGCGGATTTACCCGTGCGGTAAAATAGATGTATGTTTTTGCACAAGCTTGCGTTTCGTTTGGTGAGACGGCGCAGTTGGCCTCTGCTGATGCTTCTGGTGCCGGGATATTCCCCCTTGGGGGAACAGTGCCCGTTCCACCTTGCTTTTGCGGTCGCTAGCGAGCCGACAAGCAGTGGTGGAACCAGTAGCGAGAGACCAGATGAAAATTAGGTTGTTGGGTTTAGTAATTCCAGGTCGTGCGCGCGCTCCAGGGCACGACTGCAGGTATTAACCTGCCAGCCGCGGCGAGGGCGCGAATTGACCTGGCGGTGATTGCTAGAGGAAGGAGGAGAGGCAGACTCTATCACCCAAGGGCGTCCTTAGGTAGGTGATAGCTCCTCCGTCTCCTGGGGAGACGGTGGTCATATTGACCAAGTGTATTCACCAGCTGGTTAGGGTGGGGAGTGATCTTGGCATACAACGAGCGTGTTCGTTCACGCACGACGTCTTCGACGTATGGTATGCCAGACTGGGTGTGCAGGAAGTGAGATGGAAACCTGCGATTGGTACCGTAGATCATCCTTAAGGCCCTGTTCTACACGGCTTGCAGCCTGCGGAGGCTGATATGAGCCACCGAACCCCAGACCTCGCATCCGTACAGGATCAGAGGCGGGACGATCGCATGGTATGTCCGCAGTTTGAGACGGATGGGCATGGTGGATCTGAAGATCGGATAGAGTTGCCTGAGTACAGCGTGGCCGAGGCCTGCCTTTGCCCTGACGTGCGGAGTGAAAGCGAGGCTGCGGTCCAGTTGGATTCCCAGGTATTTGGCGGTTCGAACCCAGGGGATTCTTCTCTGCCTTAACCGCAGGTCACCTTCTGGGCGCCAGCTACGGGTCTTAGCCAGCATGAGAGCGGAGCTCTTCTGCGGGCTAATGGTCATCCTCCACTTCTCACTCCACCTGCCAATGGCGTGGAGCTGACGCTGTAGAGGGGGGAGACAGTAACGGACGTTCTTGTTCTGCGCTAGTATGAGGACATCGTCGGCATACTGACACACAAAAATGCGCGGTTCCGTGGGTAGGTCAGACATGTAGGCGGCGAAGAGTAGCGGGGACAGAACACTGCCTTCCGGGACTCCAGCCGCAATTGGTCTGACAGTGCGCTGACGTCCAAGTCCAAGTCGTGTACTGACAGGCGTCCGTTTGTAGCTGCTTATATACCGTGGTGAAGGAGGGAGGCCCCACCCCTTGCCTCTGATTGGTTGACTGTTGGCCAATAGTTCGGGGTGCTACTGTGCTGCTCTTCTGTACTTTGTGAATGCGGTTTTGGTGTCGTTATTCAGTTTCTTTTCCTACAGCCTTTTTTTTTTTTTTTTTTTTTTTTTTTTTTTTTTTTTTTTTTTTGCTACTTTTGGTCTTTTCAAGATGAATTGGGTTGTTCATAGCTGAATTCTGTGGAAGATGGTTGACCAGGCGGCTGTTTCAGCTTGGTGGATCCGTGGCACGGTATATAAGCAGCTACAAACGGACCGTCAGCGCACTCGACCCCTGAAGAAGCCTACAAAATGGTGGGCGAAACGTCGGTAACTAGCCATCATACGACGCAGCTTTCTCCAGGAGCTAAGGATACCTACGATAACACAGGCCGTGGATGCCTACGCACCTACTTTGGAGTTAATTGTCCGAACAAAACGATCCACAATTCTGGTCGCCTTATAGATTCCCATTAACAAAATTAAATTAAATTTCACAGGTTCTTTAACAGATGCTGTGAAATATACTCTGCGTAATTAAGGTGGTAGAAGAAAACAAGTAATCATTGCTTTATTAAAAATATGCACCATAATTATGGAGAAGGTCAAAGGTGAATAAAGCGTTATTTCCAGGTAGACAATACAGTTGATCCTCTATGTCATTTAAATGCTTTCAGGGTGAAAAGTAAATCTTATTCATAAAATCATTTTATGATAGATGCATTAAATTTGAAATAAACAACCTTTATTCAAATGGAGCTGCATCTGTGAACATAGTCTAGAAAACTATCAGACAAAGATGTAGAAGGCAACATTTTGTTCATGTCAGCTCATTTTCATTTTATTCTTAAAGCTATTAGGACATTGGAAACAAGTGATGTTTCCTTACAGCACTCTTTAGCAGAATACGAAAGGACAACATCCTGTTTAACAATAGTTCCTGGAAATGTAGAAGATATCGTGAAAGAAAAAGCAGTTCCAAAATCCCTGGCTATCATGCATGAACTTAGAGAAATTCTAGATGCTCCTGAAGGAAAAGCCACCAGAAAACCAACAAAGTTTTCTATATATCACCTCGCAGCGTTTGTGTAAGCCCCTGTTACTTTCTGCGATGTAAAGCGTAGTTTTTCGCACTACAAAGCAATGCTGCGGAACAACAGGAAAAGAGTTACAACAAAAAACATACAGATGTACTTTTTTATCTTGAAAAGTGCAGAGCCATGCGCAGTGGTATCTGGACGAGTCCACCTCAGAACGGTTGCAACTGGAGGGGAGGGCAGGTCAGTTGCGTACCAGTTGCGTGCAACTAAACACGTGCAGAGCTACTCGGTAACACTACAGCTTGTTTCAAAACGTGTTTGTCTCCTGGTTCCAAGAGAGCATTTATAAATGACGCCTCCTAGCATCATATTAGGAAATAAAGTGCTACATTTAAAAACACGAGAAGTAATAACCAATATCCATAGATTTATAAAAAATTAACAATAGTCTGGGTCAGCTATAAAAATCTGGGGAAGGGTATCTGAGGCAACAGTTGTGTCTGAAAGCAGTTTAGGTGAGTTATTAAGGAAAGAAAAGCCATTGGTGCTAGTGCAACAACGTCCTTCTCTATGCCCAGTAAACAAAGATTAAGAACATACACAAAATCTAATTTATATGTTTTAATTCAGAAGTAGTTAGGCGAACTATGAATAATTTTTAAAGCACAGAAAAACAAAGACCAACTTTGAAGATAGTGCTTATGAAGCTAAAAATTCTACTGACTTCCAAGGCAGTGTCTGAACATTAAGAAGAGTTCTTTTGAAGCTAGGAGTATTTGGTGGAAAAAAAAACTAAGCGTGACAGACAAATTTTAATCGAACATTGCACCATACGTGCTAAAAGCCTTAAGTATTTACGAAATATTCGGAGATATTGAAGTGAAGTTTATATAGTTTATATGGATGAAACTTATATAAATAGAGCACATACTGGACCATATGCCTGGAGTGAAATACGTTACAGGGACTCTGCAGCGATATTGAAAGGCCGACAGTTGTTTATCATGCCTGCTGGAGGAGAACAGGGTTTTGTTCCAAATGCCTATGTAGTATTTAAGATTCAACAAAAGCGTGGAGATTACTACCATAGTAAGAATTACAACTTAGTTTATAAGAGCTACAAAACTGGCTTCGAGAATGAAATTTGTTTTTAGCCCTCCCCTCTCGTAATCTTACGCCTGTGACGCATTGTGGCGATAGGTGCACTATCCCCACCACAGTTGCTACTCATCCCTACCGCGGAGGATTCCTGTCAGGATAAAATAATACATCTGTACGTCATTAATGTAACAACAATAATTCAGCAATGAGGCACTTCAAAATCCATAGACTAATATAAGTCCCCCTATAACCTATCATTTTGTTGAAGTAATCCTAAATTTATAATACATATTTTGTGGCATATTTGGCTATCTTAGGGCATAAATGGACACCTATTCTTCAGGTTTTTATGCCATGAAATTCACTAGTTATACGAGCTTGGTTCAAAAATTAATGCCTCCTATTTTTTTCTCTTTTAATTGCCAAGAAATTTGAATCCAATTTACATAGCTTGAAAACTACAACATTGATGATTAATTTGTCACCATTCAATATAATCTGCGTACTTTTCCACAGTTTTTGTCCACCTTTTAACTATGGCATGCATTCCAGAGTAGTAATACACACGGTCTTGCTTCCTAAGCCATTGAGGCACGGACGTTTTCATAGCCTCCTCATCTTCAAAATGTATCCCACGATGAGCTTCCTTTAGTGGCCCGAACAGATGAAAGTCTGATGGTGCCAGGTCAGGGCTCTATGGGGGTGAGATAAGACTTGCCAGCCCAATATCTCAATTTCAGCTGTTACAACAGCTGGTGTGTGGTCTTGATTGTCATGCAAAAGAAGAACATCCACCAGAGTTTTTGTTGGGCGAACTCGGCGAAGACGTGCTTTAAGCTTTTTGAGAGTCCTGGCGTATTGGGTAGAATTTATTGTGTATCCCTGCTCCAAAAAATCAATCAGAAGCACACCCTCTACAGCCCAAAGCACTGTCGCCATAACTTTCGCTGCCGACCGCTGAGTCTTGATTTTCTTTCAGCTTCGGTGACGTTGTGTGATGCCATTTCATTGACTGTCTCTTTGATTCAGGTTCAAAAAAATAAACCCACGTTTCGTCTCCAGTAACAATTGTTTCCAGAAACGCCTCTCCCTCCAAATTGAAGCGCTGCAAGTGTTGAGAGGATATTGTTTTCCTTGTTTCTTTGTTTTGGGCGGTTAACATTCTTGGTACACAACGAGAACAGACTTTTGAGTAACCCAGTTGTTGAATAATCGTCATCACACTGCCTTTACTGAGGGAGGTAATGCAACACAATTCACCTGTTTTTACCCAGCGATCACCACGAATGATGTCATTGACTCGCTGAATGTTGCATGAAGTCACTGCAGTCACCGGCCTGCCGCTTCGCTTTTCATTTGTCAATGGTGTTTGCCCTTCAGCTTCGTTACAGCGACGAACCCATCGCCTAACAGTGCTGACATCCACCGTTGCATCACCATACACATTTTTTAGCCTTTCCTGAATGCGAATTGGCGTTTCACCTTCCGCAGTCAAAAAGTCAATCACAGAACTCTGTCTAATACGAATGTCGATGTCAGCCATTTTGTAAGAGGATGCAGTGCTGCCACCTGTTGACTTAGGAAGTTACTACTGCAGGGGATTGGAGAAGAAGGTTTGAGGAATTGCATCAAGTTCAAAGTTTTGACATAACTTACTTAGTTAAGGAGAAAAAATAAGAAACATTACTTTTTTACGCACCCTTGTTTGTTTGCTAAATTACATTGGAAATGAACTCTGTAGTTTAATTACCACGGACCTAAAAGCTGCACATCAAATCAGAATAATACTTTTCCATATACCAAAATTTAATTTTATATCACTCCTATTAAAATATTCTGAGAAAAACGTATACTCATAATTGCTTCACATGAATTGAGATAAAGCTTGGCAGAAATGTTTTTTTTTTTTTTTTTTTTTTTTTTTTCCATATTCCTTTGAGGCTATAAATGAAATTGTCACATGAAGTTTTAAAACATTTGATATTTCAATGAGAATGCTTAGAGGCTTTTTGGAAAAGATTAAAAGCAGTTTTTCATGTAAAGGTTGGGCTGTTTGTCCCAGCACATGAGATACCTACTCTTACAGCTTCAGGCGGCAGATTCTCAGAAGAGTGTCGGGACAACTCCGCGCTGTATTGGCCGGCTGCTCCTGTTGGTGTGACCGCTGCGGATCGGAAAGGGAGTAGGTGGGCTGGTATGGGCGTTAACACGGTGTCTCTTCGTCTCTTCAGCATTTGTTGTAAATTTTTCCCTTTCATGGTAATCTCTGTTCGCGTGTTGTTCAGCATACCTTTACTTTTTTAAGATAAAATTATTTAATATCGCCTAACAACTATGGTCTTATAGCGACAACTATAAGATGGTATAACAAATTTTGTATACAATTGGTCAGTACAATTAATATTTTAGGACCGGGTTCGATCCCAGGCGACCGCAAAGTGAGATTTGTGGTGGTCAACATGGCGCTGGAGCGGGTTTTCTCCGGGATCTCCGGATTCCCGCGCCATCTCATTCCACCCGTGCTCCATCTTCATCTCATGTATCATCAGTGTCACCACCTGCGGTGCCGTATGTAGTAAAAGCGGGCGTTAAGCAGTACACACATATATTTTAGGAAATATTAGGTTATGGTATAATATAAACACAAGTTCACAGAAATTATACATTCAACTGAAGACGCGATATTGCACAGCACTATGTTCATCCTTTTTATGTATTACTTACTAATTATAGTCATTCTCACTTCACAGAATACACTGAAACCAGGTAACACTGAATAGATTTTCATATTGAAGAAGTTAAGTTACAGTCTTGTAGAAATAAATACAGTGATTGTAGACTCTTCTGTTCATCTAGTAGAGCATGAAGATCCATAGGAACTTTATGAAGGGTCTTATATGTTGAGTAGCGAGAACATTCATTTATAATATGATTTACTGATAATGGTTGGTTGCATGGTTCACAGTGTGGAGGTAATCATGTGTAAGCTTTGTACGAGTATGTCCAATTCCAGGTCTGGAGAGTAATACAAGGCATGTTTTTTAAGTCAGTACCGTTTTGCGATCCCGCCGCCGAAGCGCTACGGTCGGCGTTCCGCGCATGCGCGCTGGTTACCTACATCTCTTGTCTACGCACTGACGCCATTACAATCTGATTCTTCATTGTATACGTTGGTTACTGAGTGTTTAAGATACCTCCCTCCAATAGATATCATCAATAACTTTGTATTGTCCCCGGTAGATGGCAGTTAGATAAACATCTATTCTTCAAACTCCGGTAGTGGTCAAGGTCAGTCAATCAGTCAGTTAGTGGGTGAGTGTCAAGCTGAGTGGTTGAGGATGAAGAAGATGTTTTGCTTTGAAACCGGTCACAGGATTTAAATAAGATAAGCAAATAGTGAGGTGTTACCAATGTTTAGTTATTACACTGGGGAACAAAAAAGTTATTTTTATATACCCGAAACAAAATAGGCAAATTCTTATGTAAACTGATCTACTGATTCCAAAACTGCCCCTCAAAATGCTGTATCACGTAACGTTTTTAGGTATTCATAATTTTTATGAAAGCTTACAGAAATGTGATGTGATAACTCATATTTGATTAATTGAAAATAATAGGTATTTTATTGCCAAATAACATTAAAAATAATAATTATTATTATTAATTATTATTAAAAAAATAAACACAAGATTATGATGAAAATCAATACCAGAATTATCTCAGAAGTGTTTCACTGTTGATTTTTTTTCTATCGACTCTCCCGTTTGAGGAACCAACAATAGTCTCCGAACATGGCTGAATCCCAGCGATACCCTGGTAACGTCTTTCCATCTCAGAAATGTCCTGATGAAAACGCTCACCTTGCTCATCACTTACTACAGCTCCTAGGTTTGTAGGAAAACTATCAAGGTGAGAGTGCAAAAAGTGGATTTTAAGTGGCACACGGCAACCCATTTCTTTGTAGCTCCTTAATAGTTCTGAGTCTAAAGTTTCATAATTTTCTTCTTTGTTATTACCCAGGAAGCCTTCCACCACTGATTTAAATGATTTCCATGCTGCCAGTTCAACACGTTTAAGCTTTGATTCAAAAACACTGTCTTTAAGAAGTAGTCTTATTTGAGGACCGACAAATATACCTTCCTTCAATTTAGATTCACTTATTTTGGGAAAGATACTTCTTAAATAGTCAAATGCACTTCCACTTTTGTCCAAACCTTTAACGAAATTCTTCATTAACCCTAGTTTTATGTGAAGTGGGGGGAGAAGAACTTTGTTTGGGTCTACTAGAGGCACATACTTAACACTGCTTGGTCCAGGGGTATAGTCTTCCCTTTTCCCCCATTCTTTCACTATAAAAAGCTTGTCAGTTGCCCTACTGTCCCATAAGCACAAAAAACAGCAATATTTTGTGAAACCTCCCTGCAGTCCCGTTAGCAATGCAACTACCTTGACGTCACTACAAATTTCCCAGCCATGGTTTTGATAACTAATAGCATCTAAAATTATGAACATGGAATCGCATGTCTCCTTCATTCCTATGGCATGAAATAAAAGTATTGAAGGTAGTAAATTGCCATTATGAAGCAACACTGCCTTTAAGCTGTATTTAGAAGAGTCAATGGCTATTATTTTAAATTAAATCAATATGAATTGGTATCATACCTCATTTCTCTAATTTTATATAAAAGAATAAGAATATATCAAAAACGTTACGTGATACAGCATTTTCAGAGGCATTTTTGGAATCAGCGAGTCATTATGCATAAGAATTAGCCTATTTCGTTTCGGGTACAAAAAACGTGTTCCCTAGTGGTATTAATAATCTAATTACTGTGTTTAAAAATGTTTCATTAAATCTAAGACAATTTTATTTTGTTGCGATAATATCTACAGAAAGTTTTGAAAAACATATCATGCTACCGTGTTTTGTTTTATGTCAAAAGTACAATAATTATGATAAGAATAATTATCTTGTGATTTATAATGCAGTTCCTCTTACTTTATTTAGAAATATGTATTTATTTACGTCTGTCCGGTACTGCGAAACACTTTTTTAGATGCGTAGTTATCACTAATATTTACTTTAGTTATTAGAAGTCAACATGACTCGCGATTATGAATGTTCATTACTAATGCTGTTTCTGTATGTTATTACCTTCATGATAAGAGTAACACGCTACCTGTTGTCCATTGCATTTTCTTTGAATGTTGAAAAAGCGCCTTAGGTATGCGGTACTGGGCACATGTCCCCTAATATGCTCTAAAGTTTTCATGTATGCGCTGTTAATAGTTTCAGTAAAAACGGATCAAACTGTATATTTTAACATAAGCGAAATAGGGCGTAGCGTCTCACCGTAAGTGGCTATGAGCTTATGGATCATAAAACTCGCAGTGTTCCTTAGAGGTGCTGTAGAGATCCACTTGAGACTCTTGTACAGTGTTGCCAAGCGTTTTTCTTAGCCTCTATAGCGATACGCTCTAATTAAGATGTGGAAGCAGAGCGGAAACATTTTGGCTGGTTTGATTTACTAAATAGGGAACACGACTCAATTAAGACGCAAATCCTGCTCGTTACCAGCATATTCAAGCACTGACAGCTGTGTCGCTGTTGTATGTCGATTGTTTTGTGTCACAGTCATGGAATATTTATTTCATATATAATGATCCTTCAAATTGTTAAACCGAAATGAAGCACTGCCTTTATAAAGGAAGTGTTATTCCATCCACAAAAATTAATAATGGAGGGTCTATCTGCGAGGTCTGTTCAATAAAGAATGATCACATTTTTTTAAAAACAAACTTTACTCATCCTCATAATTTCGATGGTCCTTCTCAAAATACTCTCCCCTGAATGCGATGTACTTGTCCCAGCGTTTCTGCCAGTCTTCAAAGACATGCTGGAAACCATTTTTGAGAGATCCTTCAAAATCGCCTCCGCAGCCTTCACCACTGCTTCTGATAATGGATAATGCCTCCCACGAAGGCGTTTCTTAGTTAGGGAAGAGAAAAAAGTCACATGGAGCTAAATCCGGAATATAGGGAGGGTGAGGGATGAACTTCACATTGATTTTTGCAAGATATTCAGCAACAACATTGACTATGCGACCGTGCATTATCGTGGTGCAGCATCCAGCCTGCTTCACGGAAATGTGGTCTTTTGCCCCTGATATGGACTTGCAAAGTTTTCAGGACATCCCAGTAGTATTCTCCAGTTACTGATATGTGTGCAGGTACAATATGCTGATAAACCATTCCATGAATATCAAAGAATGAGATGCCCACAGCTTTTCCAGCAGAAGCAACCACTTTTGGTTTTGGGAGTTAGTCATGAAGGATATTTCCACACTGTGCTCTGCTGTTTACTCTCAGGATCAAAATGATGTAGCCAAGTTTCATCAGCAGTGATTACGTTTGAAAGAAACTCCGGATCTTCCTCTAACATCAACTTTAACTGCGTGCTACATCCATTACAGCGGTAGGCGATACTGAACATGTCTGAACTTGCCTGGTTCTCACAGGCGGGAACCAGGAGTACAAATAATGAAACTACTACGGCGTGTTTGTTTCACATTTACGTAACAGAATATAATAAGATTGAATTTTAGTGCGAAAACCTATGAACGTAAAAAATTAAGATCATTCTTTATTGAACAGCCCTCGTATAAGCTGAATAAAGCTGGAATATAATGTGACTTTGTGGGTTAGTAGAATTAAAAGTCCAACTTGTAGAAATACAAAATGTTCTTTATTTCCGTAGGAGCACTCTTTGGTCAAAACTTACAGCAGCATAATTACGTAGCATACACAAATAAAATCTTTCAAGGTCGTTGAGCACAAACAAAAGCGTTCACTTTCAAGACACAGTTGCAGGCACAGGATAGTCAGTTCCAATCATACTCTCATTTCGACTCCGTTAACGACTGTTTGATAAACTAGCCACGCCTCAATTTCGTCTCGGGCAACAAGCCAGGTGAAAAGACGATCGGGAGTGTACATCTCTCCCATCATCAGGATATTTATAAAATGTTATAACCACAAATGAAACACTGGATATAACACAACTATAAACAAAGACAAAACACTATCAAAATTAGCATTACTGAACAAAAGACTGTTTTCAGTAAATTAAACGCCAGGTCAGTAGATGGCGTGAGTATAGAAAATGGTGTCAAAGACTATTTAGGTGTAAGGATATGCAGCAGTGGAGGATGGGCCGCACAAGCCAGAGAAGTGATAGCTAATGGCAGGGCGGCAATGTCAGTGGTAAGAATATGAAAACATAAACTGGAGATGTCAGTTAGATGGTTAGAAAGAATGTATGAAGCGGTCGTTGAAGCCATAACAATGTATGCAGTGGAGGTAGGAACACAATTAGACCAGATGTATGGATTGTTTTGCAAAGAACTACTAGGACTGCCAAAAGAGAAGTGGCATTACTAGAGCTAGGTAATACAAAAAGGAGGGTAATAATAATAGAGAGAATATTGAAATTCTGGTATAAGTGTATTAAAGGGCAGAAAGGGGAATTATTGAATCTGTGCATAAAGCAACAGAAAAGCATTAAAAATACAATAGTTGGTGGTCGGAATTACAAAGAATGATATTAAAGATAGGCATAGGAGATCTATGGAGAGCAGAGGAGACCAATTATAGTGGTTTTTGGAAGGAAGTGACAACTCGATTACAAGACATAGATAGCTGAGATATATGGGAAGGTATAGAAGAAAATATATCTTTGAAATTTTATAAGCAATTAAAGACAGAATGGGGTAGGCAAAAATATTGTGACTTTGTGGGTTCGTTAAATTAAAAATCCAATTACACAAACTCAAAATGTTCTTTATTTCCACCAAATTACAGTTGAAACACTTGCCGATTACATAGAATTACCTAGCGCACACCTTTACAGTTTACCAGTTCGTCTGTCACAGGTCCATTGCACTCCCACAGTTACGTACAACTCCTCTGATGCACGTACACCGTCTTCCAGTCCGAACACTCACTCGGCGCTCCTCACGGCTGCTCACCAAGCACTGAACTGACTCGTTCTTTTTCGAGTGGAGGAAAAATGCATTTACGCACTAACCCTGGGGTTGGCGTGTGGGACTCCTCTGGGGGGTTCGAACCACCAGCCCTACCCAATAAAAAACCTCCACCGGTGAGTATTCGGGAGAGGATGTGAAGCAGTACCGTAATTGCACCTGCGGATTCAGGGTGAGGATATAATGGTCAGGCGGTGGCCTGGACCAGGAGAGAAAGCGCCAGGACATGAGCATGACCGAGGCCCTGCTCGTGCCCTTGGAATTTCAGGTGTGGTAGTGTCTGGAAATTCGCTGTCTCCAGCCGGAGACTTGGTCCTAAGAAAGATTATGTACTATCGCAGTCCTAAAAGAGTGGACGAAGTCATTAGTACTTGGATGATTTTTTTCAGGGTCGTACGTGCGAGCCCTACGTCATATTTAGTAATTTGCCGTGTAACATTAACTTGTCTAAGGTATACGTTTGGGGGGACCCTACCCTAGGACCGCCCCGCTAGATAGCAGGGACTTCAAGGGCCACTTGTCAGGTCGATAGAGACCCCTAGTCATGGCTGGATTTTAAGGTGGTACTAAGGTGTTTAGGAAGACTTCTATATCAATCTCTGGTTCCTCAAGGCCAAGTGTTCTGTCAAAAAGTGACAGTGGTCTTCTATGTGTGTCATGTTGCGTGCTCTCGCCAACTGCAGCCCCTTTTTATAGGAATATCGCTGTTTCTGGAAGTCTCGCGGTTCGGTGAATAATCCTGAACGTTCCAGACGTCAAGGAGGGGGAAAAGATGGCTAGCGATGTTTTTCCAACCATCCACCTCGTTACCGTTACAAAATAAATGGGTAGACGTAACGGAATGCTTCCCAGCCCTCGCTCAGCCGTCAGTTGGTCGTGTCTTCCGATAACTGGGTGACAATATTTAGATCAATGTGACAAAACTGGAAGAGAAGGCATAGCATGGATGAGAGTAGGAATAATATATCTAAAAGGGTTGAGAAGTAATGAGGTAGGGATATGGAATTTTGTGGAGATGAAGAGAGCACTGTTCATTACCTGATAGAATGTAAGGAGCTAACAAATTACAGGAGAAAAATATGGAATAAGAAATGGGACAGTGTAAGTAAAGAGATATTGGTGGTACGCATGCTAACAGGGATGGTTTGAAAAGAAAAATAGATGTATAGGAGATTTCTTATATAGGATAAGAGAAAAGTGGATTAGGATAAAACAAGAAAAGGTCAAGTAGAAATGACAAGCTGCTCAGGAAAACCAAAGGCTTGTAGCCAAGGGGACCTTAGGGTCAGTAATTTTATGTATTTGTATGTTCTGTGTTAAATTTTTTGTATTGAATTTGTAATGGATACTGTACAAATAAATAAATATCAAATAAAATATCCTAATTTTTGGCAGCCAACGCCTGCTCTAAGTACAAGAATCCGCCATTTTCTTTGTAGGTGACGTTGTTAGTGTAATTATATGATAGGTCTATTTTTACCGAGGCGTTTACTGAATTACTTTGCCATGTATACTGTAATAAAAAGTTTGTAAAATCAGCTGAAAACCGAAGTTAGCTCTCAGTAACGGAGTCGTAAGTTTTTGAGGTGTACTTAAGCGAGCAGTACGCTTTGTCCCTTAAGCCGCTATTCCTCTGAATTTGCGCATTCCGCTCTCTAAGAACGTCAAGCGATACAGTTTAGTAAGCGCAAAACTGGATTAAGACTCACGTGCCGTTTGATGGGTGGCCTACCTTCCAAAATATAAGGCGCGGCTGACTCACCCGGTATAAAGAAGTTGTAAACTGTATCACACACTCTTTCAGCTGATTAATACGATTTAAATGATTCCTGTGAAACGTTTGGTGTATTATTTGTTACCCAGTGTAAGGAGGGGCGCAGAACACATTAGTCAATGCAAAATTTAACAGTGTATATTATTTGATATTTACCTTTATCAGTGTTTTAATTAGGGGTTTTGCTTTTTTCTAGGTAATCCTCAACATCCATTTGACGGAATTTTAAGTATAACCAAGAGTACAAGTAAGTATTTGTGCATGACTTTTAGATTACTCTGTTCGTAAATTATTAAAGTCAAGTTTAAGGACTTTATTTTATGATTTGTTTTGGCAATTTTACAGTTATTCTTCTTGAAAGTGTGAACTCTTATAATTCAACTCGTTTCTGTCAGTCAGTTTTGATATGTCTGGATTTGGAGCGGGCTGTGTTAGAGCTTACATTACGAGTAGAATTTAATAACTCTTTTGTTGTTGTAATTTAAGTCCTCCAACTTTAAGTCATATCTGACGGTGAATGAAATGGGTGAAATGATGCTCAAATGAGCCCAGGGTCCATAGAGCTTAGAGTTACCCGACATTCGTCTTCGAGAATAAGGGAAAACCCCGGGAAAGACTTTTCCAGGTAGCTCATCCTGACCGAGTTTCTAACTCGGGAACTCTTGAACGTGAGGCAGACACGCTAACATCTACGCTACCGAGGCGGGCTTTAATAACTATGATGTGATAGTGATAACATTGGGCAACAATGAAAATTTTTCGGGCTTAAACATAGTGAATTTACATGTATTTAAAACTGCTGAATTCAAAAATCAACATAAAAGTGTGTTGTTTTTAAGTTAAAGTAACATTTCATTTTTTAGAGCGAAGATTTTAAATTTGGTGGAATTTTTTGGGTAGTTGGCACTCCTGTCAAAATACTGTAGATGACAACTACTATTTTTGCTCCTGCAAAAATACCGTAACCCCGGATGCAACATGTCCCTTAAGATCCATTTTCTCCACTCCCACCTAGACTTTTTCCCTCCTAGTTGTGGAGCTGTTAGTGATGAACATGGAGAGAGATTCCATCAGGACATTTCTGTTATGGAACAAAGATATCAGGGCCGTTGGAATGAAGCAATGCTTGCGGATTACTGTATGTCTTTGTAAGTTTGTAATTTATTTCTCATCTTTCCTTTTGCATCATCAAATAGAAATACAAAATCAAGATTACAATTATAAAATCCATACTGAAAATGACATATATTCCTGAATCCTAAAGATCCTAGCATGTTGCTTACCATTGAATAATAATTCGGTCTCCATACACCTATCCATAGGTTTTTGTGTATTGGAGGCCTTCTACTCCATTTTACAGATTTTGCAATTTCACCTATCCCACTCTACATTTTTCTCTTAATTGTTATTAGGAATCCCTCTTTAACTTTCCCTAAATAATTCCCTATATTTCTCGTGTTCTTTTCCCCTTTTACTAACAAAACTTTTCTAATTAGTACCTCGCCCCCCAAATTGTCCCATCTACGTAGCCAAGCCTGCTCACTCCATATCTTTGTTTGACTACAATATAATATATAATGGAAGTCTACATTCTCTTCTCCACACAATAGACAATTATGTAGCTCCCTCTCTTGACCTATACCATTCTGTCCCATTTACGTAGCCAGGCCTGCTCTCTCCACATCTTTGTTTGACTACAGTATAATATACAATGGAAGTCTGCATTCTCTTCTCCACACAATGGACATTTATCTAGCTCCCTCTCTTCACCTATACCTTTCTGTCCTATTTACGTAGCCAGGCCTGTTCCCTCCACATCTTTGTTTGACTACAATATAATATACAATGGAAGTCTGCATTCTCTTCTCCACACAATGGACATTTATATAGCTCCCTCTCTTCACCTATACCTTTCTGTCCTATTTACGTAGTCAGGCCTGTTCCCTCCACATCTTTGTTTGACTACAATATAATATACAATGGAAGTCTACATTCTCTTCTCCACACAATGGACATTTTTTATCTAGCTACCTATCTTGACCTATACATTTCTGTCCCATTTACGTAGCCAGACCTGCTCTGTCCATATCTTTGTTTGACTACAATATAATATACAATGGAAGTCTGCATTCTCTTCTCCACACAATGGCCATTTATCTAGCTCCCTCTCTTCACCTATACCTTTCTGTCCTATTTACGTAGCCAGGCCTGTTCCCTCCACATCTTTGTTTGACTACAATATAATATACAATGGAAGTCTACATTCTCTTCTCCACACAATGGACATTTTTTATCTAGCTACCTATCTTGACCTATACATTTCTGTCCCATTTACGTAGCCAGACCTGCTCTCTCCATATCTTTGTTTGACTACAATATAATATATAATGGAAGTCTGCATTCTCTTCTCCACAAAATGGCCATTTATCTAGCTCCCTGTCTTGACCTATACCTTCCAAGTTTCTCACTCCTGTTCTCGCCCAAGCAAAATCTTCTTGCCCTAACTTACTACATATATCTATATATCCCACCCTCCCCCAGGTTGTTTGTATTTCTCTATATAATCTGAGTTAGCTTTTGTCACTTTTAATGGCGAAAATATATTGTCTGTCAATATCTTCTAATCTTATTTTAAGCCTCTGTACCCATACTCTACATTTATCCAAGTATCTGCTTCAACAAGTCATTCATTTTATGTGCCCAAGACCCACCCTAGTTATTTCTCTTTTGAATATGAAAACCTTCTTTAATTATAATGCCATCTTCCAAGTTAGTGATTTTGTATAAATAGTTCATTGCCCTTGACAAGATTTTAATTTTAGTAGAATGCCTGCCCAGTTCCAATTGTGCTACCCCATTAGGTGATGCTGTCGGTAATCCCAATATATATGTACAAAAGGATCTATGCACTCTATCAGTCTCTCTCCAAGCCTTATCTACTCCCCAAACCTCTGATCCATGTAACATTCTATTTTCTACTACTGCCATATAAATCCTCTCCAACCATTTGACATTTATATCTGGCAGTTTACTGTTGCATGATCTTATCATTCTCATGGCCATGTTACCTTTTGCCACAGACATCCCTTTTTGTTATTTCCAGCTACCATCTGAACTCAACATTGTACCAAAATAATCAAATCTCCTTCTAAATTTATTTCTCTTCTATTAAACTCCCATTTCTCATGGTCTTTGTATAGGGATTCTGCGGAACTCCATCACAAGAGGCAAGCTAAAAGACGACGAAGTCAAAAAGGCCACCACATGATTCTCTTCAGACACGACTATCTGCGAAGTATTTTTCCAGCAATTTTGAACTCTTAGCATGTAATTACCATTTAAAAAAAATCAAATGCACTTTCATTGTTGTTAGCATGTATGTAACTAAAATGTATCATATTCTCTCAATCCATTAATATGTAATACTTCCACCTTTGTATATCATAGAAACTAGAGCTAATAAAAGTTTTTCATTGTCATATTTGTTTTTCTCAACCCAAAATTAGTAGGAATGGCCTCATGAAGTACTCAAAACATTCAAAATTCTTTTAGTCGCCCAGTATAATCATAACAATAAGTATTCTTAGGTACATTTTTTCTCCCTTCCTCGCCAATGCTAGTGCTAAGAATGTCTCAGGCTCCCTCAGAGCGTGTGATCCAAAGCAATTGACCTGACATGCCAGGACATTAACCAATACAGACCTTATAACTGTAGAATAAGTAAACTTCTCTATAAATGTTTGTAAGTGAAACACACACTCATATAATTAGAACCTAGGATTACGAGGGCTGTTCAATAAAGAATGATCATAATTTTTAACGGTCATAAATTTTCGCACTAAAATTCAATCTTATTATATTCTGTTAGCTTAATGTGAAACAAAGACGCCGTAGTAGTTTCATTGTTGGTACTCTGGTTTCCCGCCTGTGAGAACCAGACAAGTTCAGACATGTTCAGTGTCGCCTACCGCTGCAATGGAGGTAACATGCACGGAACAATGTGCGGCTTTGAAATTCTGCTTTCGTCTTAACAAATCTTCAGTTGAGGCCTATACAATGTTACAGGAGGCCTATAGAGAGTCTGTTCTTCCCTACAGTACCGCTCGAAGGTGGTTTAAAATGTTTAAAGACGGGACACAATCAATTTCAAAGTAAGGTGGACCCGCTGCTCCAGTTTCTGTTCTTACGGAAGAAATCATCAACACTGCTGCTGCCATTGTGAGAGAGGATCGACGAATTACCTTAAGATCACTTTCTGAAATACTCAACATTTCACTGGGTGCCACCCACACGTTGGTGACAGAAACATTACACATGAGACGTGTTTGTGCGCGATGGGTTCCAAGACTGTTGATTCCCGAAAAAAAGGACATTCGCATGCACGTCTGCATGCAGTTAAAGTGACGTTAGAGGAAGATCCGGAGTTTCTTTCAAACGCAATAACTGCTGATGAAACTTGGCTACATCATTTTGATCCTGCAAAGCTCAGTGCGGAAATCTCCTTCACCAACAACCCCCCAAAAAAGCAAAAATGATTGCTTCTGCTGGGAACGTTATGGTCATCTCATTCTTTGATATTCATGGTATGGTTTATCAGCATGTTGTACCTGCACACACATCAGTAACTGAACAATACTACAGGGATATCCTGAAAAACATTGCCAGTCCATATCAGGCGCAAAAGACCACATTTCCAAGAAGCAGGCGGGATGCTGCACCACGATAATGTGCGGCCGCATATTGCCAATGTTGTTGGTGAATATCTTGCAAAAATCAACGTGATGTGCATCCCTCACCCTCCCTATAGTCTGGATTTAGCCCCATGTGATATTTTCTATTCCCTAACCTGAAGAAACGCCTTCGTGGGAGGCAGTATCCATCATCAGAAGCAGTGGTGAAAGCTGCGGAGTTGATTTTGAAGTATCTCTCAAAAAATAATTTCCAGCATGTCCTTGAACACTGGCAGAAACCCTGGGACAAGTGCATCGTATTCAGGGGAGACTATTTTGAGACGGACCATTAAAATTGTGAGGATGAGTAAAGGTACGCTGCCAAAAGAAATTGTGGCCATTCTTTATTGAACAGCTCTCGTACCTATTCTAATTATAGTGTCCTTAGAAATAGTTCATCACATCGCACTAATCTGGTGAATTATACGTTATATCTAACTTTAAATTGAACGTTAAGTATTAATTTAAGAGAACAAAGAAGGAGGTACAGCGTTAATACTGGAAGACAGGTCTTTCTACGTGGTGACACGTGAAAGGAAAAATTAATTCACATATCTGTTTCTTTTCCTCCCTCAGCATTAGTGGTATCATGTGCTGATGTTAGTTTATATTGGTACTGTCGCACAGATATGTTTCTATTGGTTAAGCACCCAAGAAGAATTGTTCTCTTCCTAGTTATTTTCGTTTACCTTTTATGACAATCTTGCAAGCTGCCGTTTGTGTTATTTAGGTCAGCTTCGGGATGTCAGCTTGTCTGAACTTCGGGGTCGCAGCATGAAGAGCATCTTTTTTATCTCCTTGAAAGCCATTAGACAGCGGCCCTGCTATGCCGGAAGGTCCAAAGACATCCGTTGGTCTGGTGACATGTTTTCTACAAGATGCGGTTGGAGACACAAAATTCTGTTGGTTTACGAGAGGTCACTCCCTCCATGTTATCATAGATCTAATTTTCTGCCTAAAACGATACACTTTTGTTATGAATAAGGAGCTTAAATACGAATTATTAGTAATTGCAGCAGAGAGGTGCGAATTAAAAATTGATTAAGAATCACAGCTATATATGATTTACTTTAAATTCCATAAACTAGGCTATGTGCTCATTATACTTTTCAAACTTTTTTATTGATCGATCAGCAGTACAATGCTTTACAGATCAGAGTGAAAAGAAGGTAACAGTACAATAAGAACAATAACACTCAGGGATAGGCTAACAGGCCGCCGCCTAACTACATTAAGTTAGAACTCCAATAATACTTTCTGAGAAATTATGTCAATATTGAAGATGTAAGACAGACATCAAGCACTAGAATCACTCGAGTCAGAGGTATCACTTAGAAGCAGGTCCTGTGGTAGTCTCCTCTTTAAGCGTGAGGGCTGGCGCGTGCGGTCGCCGATGTTATAATGCACAGCTCCTGAAACTTCTTGCAGCGTGGAAAAGAAACGACGAGCGATCCTGCAAATGTAGTCGTGAAGAGGTAACAGTCCTAGTTCGTCATGGAGCTGATGATTACGGATGAACCATGGAGCGTTGGTAGCGATGCACATGAAGCGATTCTGTATGACCTGAAGACGACGCAGATGACATGTGTGTGCGGTCCCCCACACTTGGCAGGCATATGTAATAAGCGGACGAACGAGTGATTTGTAGAGTAACAATGAAGACTGTAGGCCGAGGCTGGAATGGCGATTCAACAGAGGTGAGAGTTTTGACAGTCGTCCGGAGGCCAGTGATATAAGACGATCGATATGAGCACGCCAGGTCAGTAGAGAGTCCAAAAGCACTCCAACGTATTTAACGGGAGTTGTAGTGGGGAGCCAAGGGACATTGTTCCTGTAGAGACACAACGGAGTAAGCGGAGTATATCGGCGAAGAGTGAAGATTTTAGCTTCGGTTATCTGAGGGTTTAATGAGATCCACCAAATGCTGCACCAATGAGTTAGGCGATCTAAAGTGAGGTGTACTACTTGTTGTGCGCGCTGGAGATTAACATGAGAATAATATAGTACTGTGTCATCAGCGTAAAGAGCTAAAGAAGTCGAAGCTAAGTCAGGTATATCAGAAATGTATATATTAAATAGAGTCGGCGCCAAGATAGAACTCTGTGGGACACCTACGGTAATATTACGTGGAGATAAAACATTTCCATAAATGCGTACTGAAAAGCTGCGGTCGTAGAGGAAACTGTGGATTAGATGTGATAAGTAATTCGGAAGACCGATGCGGTAGATCTTAAGGAGCAAACCTTCATGCCAAACCCTGTCGAATGCCTGTGCCACATCAAGGAAGACAGCCGTGTTATACTGATGGGCCTCGAAGCCGTGAACAATTGACTGAGTTAATCGTAAAAGCTGATGGGTAGTGGAATGTTTGTGACGAAATCCAAGTTGATAAGGCGCAAGAACATGGTTATGATTAAGGTAAGACAGAAGACGGTGTTTTAAAACAGCTTGGAGAGGGTCGGCAACTGACCATTATACCGCTCGCAAAAGTTAAAGACATGTGAACGCTGGTCAATGCTCAAGTGGAGAGCTGCTGCCAGGGGGAGTAAGTGTACCGCAGAGGTTCTGGACATAACAGCAGTTTTACCCACCAGCAAACGTTTTGGCTATTCACATTACAAAACATAAAATATTCCTAAATTATTCAAATCTTACCTTGACACACGTCACAGCAGTGGAACATCCAGGGCGGTTTCCTACTTTGTGTGCCATTGCCGGAGATTGAAATACAAGTACAGTAGTGACGATAGTTCTGTGCCGGTGACCTTCTTTCTTCACAAACTGGAGAGAGTCTATTCCTTAGCGTCACTTTCACCTTCTGCTAGTGCTAGAAGATGGAAGACAATGCAGCAAGGCCATATTCCACAGACTCGTCTTTACTAAAATGCATACCTTAAAATACATGAGCACTTGCTCATTTTAGCCACTGAGAAACAAAAGATTTTCATTGTTGTTTTACTACTTTGCTGTCATAATTCATTTAATTTACAGGAAAATAAAAATATGGGGTGATGCATTTGAGGCTTGTAGCGCATGGAAGTAAGTTAGGAAGAGATGTTTCATCTTCATAGATAACCGAACTTCCTTCGTCTTTAAGCCTTTTTATGACACGTTAATATGACACGCACCAATTTCTCACATAACTTTCCTATAACAAGATCCTGACCCTCGTTTTCTTCGACTTGAAACCTGTGCCACATAACTAGGGCTTCCCCCTTTAAAATTAATGGAATCTTGATGTTTCAGGAGCCCCAAATTTTGACAGTGGGCACAGTTTCCTCCTGAATATACAAATTATAAATTTTTTGGCGAATTACACACCTATCAAAGTCATCAATGACAGGGATTCTTTCTGGTACACGATGTACCTTCCAGATGTCTCAAGGTGGTCCCCTGTTCCTAAAATTTCTCGCCTTTAATTATTACTTGACGAAATTTTCTCTCAGATACTTCTGTTGCTGCCCTCACTCTTCTTGTATTTATTAGCATATCCCAGAAGCTGCTTCCCGTTTCAGAAGACATGTACATTGTTAATAAATTCCGTATTTGGCTAAATCCGGACTATAGGAAAGCTGAGGGATGCACTTCACGTTAATTTTTGAAAGATATTCAGCAACAACATTGGCAATAAGCGGCCGTGCATTATCGTGGTGCAGCATCCAGCCTGCTTCACGGAAATGTGGTCTTTTGCACCTGATATGCACTGGCAATGTTTTCAGGACATCCCTGTAGTATTGTTTAGTTGCTGATGTGTGTGCAGGTACAACATGCTAATAAACCATTCCATGAATATCAAAGACTGGCATGACCATAACTTTCCCAGCAGAAGCAACCACTTTTGAGTTCTTAAGGTTTAATGATGAAGGAGATTTATCTACTGAGCTTTGCTGTTTGCTCTCAGGATCAAAATGACGTAGCCAAGTTTCATCAGCAGTGTTTACGTTTGACAGAAACTCCGGACCTTCTTCTAACATCAACTTTAACTTCATGCAGACCTTCATGCGAAAGTCCTTTTGTTCGGGAATCAACAGTCTTGGAACCCATCGCGCACAAACACGTCTCATGTGTAATGTTTCTGTCACCAACGTGTGCGTGGTACCCAAAGAAATGTTCAGTATTTCAGAAAGTGATCTTAAGGTAATTCGTTGCCAGCAGCAGTGTTGATGTTTTCTTCCGTAAGAAAAGTAACTGGAACACCGGTCCACCTTCCTATGAAATTGATTGTCTCTCCTCTTTAAAGATTTTAAACCACCTTTGAGCTGTGCTGTAGGGAAGAACAGACTGTCCATAGGCCTCCTGTAACATGGTATAGGTCTCAACTGAAATAGAATTTCAAAGTCGCATATTGTTCCTCGCGTATCACCTCCATTGCAGCGGTAGGCGATACTGAACAGTGAGTGAGTGTGTGGTGTTTTAGGGCCCGTCGACAGCAAGGTCATTTGGACCCAAAGTCAACTCTAAAAACTAAAAGCTACAGAAAGTTAAAAAGTAAGATAAATAAAAACACTCAACTATTAAAAGCACATAAAAAACTTATCCCAGTACTAAAAATTTTTAATCTCTAAAATTAATAAATATAAAATACAAGTCAGACTTCTTTATTAAAACCGCCTTAAAAAACAAACCGCAGAGCCTTATCCACGGCCACTGGGTCGTCCCCTAAAATACCGTGCAAGTTACTCCTTAGGCCCAAAGACTGGCGAACGCGGGTGTAACGCGGGCAATCCAGCAATACATGCCGCACAGTGAGGCGTACTGCACACGGAGCACACACAGGGTCCGGTTCCCCTCTTAACAGATGACCATGAGTCGCTCGTGTGTGCCCAATTCTCAGCCGGGTGAGTATCACCTCGGCTCACCGGTTATCCCTGCAGGAAGTTAGCCAGGGTTGTACGCTCTCCTTTATCGCCCGGAGTTGTGTGCCTTCCAAAGCTGTCCAGGATTGCTGCCAAGCAGATAGGAGTTGGCGACGGAAAAAACGTTGCACATCCTGGTATGGCACCGTAGTTGTTAAACTCCGGGGCAAACGGCAAGCGGACTTAGCAGCCGCGTCCGCCTCCTCGTTCCCGGAAATGCCATCATGGCCTGGGGTCCAAGTAAAAACAAATTGTATCCGCGACTGAGCATTTGCGAGATCTGGGCCTGTATTTTTAAAACAAGGGAGTGAGCGTCAGTGTGCTGTTGCAAGGCCTGAAGAGCACTTAGAGAGTCAGTGCAAACAATAAAAGAGCCAGGAGCTAACATGCAAATAAAAAGGAGCAAATAGAAGATGGCATACAGCTCTGCGGAGAAAACTGAAGTGGAGTCCAGAAGGCGAAATTTATGAGCCTCACCGTTAATGAAGAACGCGCAACCCGTAGTGCTAAGAACTGTCTGTAAAGACCGGAACATAATTAGGGTAACGGCCCAGTAGTTCGGCAAAAAGTTGGAACACCGAATGTGGAGTAGCGAGTCTCGAGTTGCTGGAAAGAGCGAGATCGAACCGCGCACGATTGAGCTGCCAAGCAGGATAAGGGCAGATGTACACCTCTCCACGCGAGGCATTCGGAGGCCATGCGAATGTAGGAGATCCCGAAATCTTATTCCCATTGGGCGTGTCCGAGAAGCAGGGCGCATATAACGGTGGACTAAATCTGGACACAGAACTGGTTTGAAACAAGGATGATTGGGATAACTTGCCAATTTCGAGACGTATGAGCAGAGTAACAGCGAGCAACTATTATGGAGTGGAGGTTCGCCTGAGTCTGCATACAGGCAGTCGACTCGATTGGTGCGGAAAGCTCCTGTGGCAAGGGGAATACCAGTATGATGCACGGTGTCTAAAAGGCGAAGTTTAGAGCCGTATAATGTTCCTCGCGTGTTACCTCTATTGTAGCCGTAGGCGATACTGAACATGTCTGAACTTGCCTGGTTGTCACAGGCGGGAACCAGGAGTACCAACAATGAAACTACTACGGCGTATTTGTTTCACATTAAGCTAATAGAATATAATAAGATTGCATTTTAGTACGAAAAATTATGACCGTAAAAAGTATTGATCATTCTTTATTGTACAGCTCTCGTATAATGTTTTGCAGGTATGTTGAATGCCACTCTATCCCAGATAACAGTGAGGGGTGCAAAGAGAATAGTTCCGCTCCTCTAATTATGTTTCGTATATTCACAATTTCGATGGCAGCAAATCTTACGACAATTAGTTGCTATGTGAGAACTGTTAATTTAAATAAGGATGCACCGAGCGTCTCTTTGATGTGGTAGATGCTATTAGACTACTACGTCACTGCTTGAATTCATTTGTCTTTACCCGTCAACGTATGGTGGAGGTATAGATGGTTAAAACACAGACTCGTGAACTCTCTACGACTGATGCATATAATATTTGCTCTCAGTCCTCATAAGCAACAAATGAATGCAGGCTGAGCCTTATCTAGAACTTTTGTTTCTTAGACTCTCATTCCGAAGTATCACTTTGTTCGATGTATGACCAGATTTAACACCTGAATAAAGAAAAACTCTCTTAAATTATTCAAAGTATACTACAAAGTTTGTACCAGTTGAGTCACCTCCCACTATTTATTGCATGCTCAGATATGTTCAGTATCGCCTACCGCTGCAATGGAGGTAACATGCGAGGAACAATATGCGGCTTTGAAATTCTGCTTTCGTCTCAACAAATCTTCAGTTGAGGCCTATACAATGTTACAGGTCTATGGAGAGTCCGTTCTTACCTGCAGCACAGCTCGAAGCTGGTTTAAAATGTTTAAAGAGGGGAGACAATCAATTTCAAAGGAACGTGGGCCCCGTGTTCCAGTTACTGCTCTTACGGAAGAAAACATCAACCCTGCTGTCGCCATTGTGGGGGAGGATCGACGATTTACCTTAAGATCACTTTCTGAAATACTGAACATTTCATTGGGCGCCACCCACACGTTGGTGACAGAAACATTACACATGAGACGTGTTTGTGCGCGATGTGTTCCAAGACTGTTGATTCCCGAACAAAAGGACATTCGCATGCAGTTAAAGTTGATGTTAGAGGAAGATCCGGAGATTCTTTCAAACGTAATCACAGTTACGAAACTTGGCTACATCATTTTGATTCTGAGAGGAAACAGCAAATCACAGTGTGGAGTGTGGAGTGTTAAACGCCCGCTTTTACTACATACGGCACCACAGACGGTGACACTGGTGATACAAGAGATGAAGATGGAGCACTGGTGGAATCAGATGGTGCCGTAAACCGGAGAACCCGGAGAAAACCCGCCCCAGCGTCGTGTTTTCCACCATGAATCTCACTTTGCTGTCGCCTGGGATCGAACCCGGGGCGCCTTTGTGAGAGCCAAGCGGTCTAACCACTGAGCCACGGCGTGGCCACCTCAATGTGCAAATCTCGTTCATCGCCAACCCCCAACAGTGCAAATGTGGATGCTTCTGCTGGGAAAGCTATGGTCAACTCATTTTTTGATATTCATGGAATGGTTTATCAGCATGTTTTACCTGCACACACATCAGTAACTAAACAATACTACAGGGATGTCCTGAAAACATTGCAAGTCCATATCAGGTGTAAAAGACCACATTTCGTTGAAACAGGCTGGATGCTGCACCACAATATTGTGTGGCCGTATATTGCCAATGTTGTTGCTGAATAACTTGCAAAAATCTCTGTGAACTGCATCCCTCACCCTCCCTATAGTCCAAATGTAGTCTCATGTGACTCTTTTCTATTCCCTATCTTGAAGAAACGCCTTCGTGGAAGGCATTATCCATCATCAGAAGCAGTGGTGAAGGCTGCGGAGGCGATTTTGAAGGATCTCTCAAAAATTGTTTCCAGCATGTCTTTGAAGACTGGCAGAAACACTGGGACAAGTGCATCGCATTCAGGGGAGACTATTTTGAGAAGAATCATCAAAATTATGAGGATAGGTAAAGGTATGTTGTCAAAACAAATTGTGATCTTTCTTTATTAAACAGCCCCCGTACATAGGATTGTTCCCACTGCCCATGCCAGAATACGAGACGGTAATATCTTGTTGACATTTCATAGGGGTGCATGGAAGTTGTATAGGCAAGAAACGCACACACACACACACACACACACACACACACACACACACACAAACACACACACACACAAAGTATTCTTAAATTTTTTAAATTAAATTGACCTACCCACAACTTAACAGTTACACTTTTTAAGAACAGAATCTTCAGAATTACAATAAATTCCAGTGCTATTTACCATTTGGAGCAAATGAGGTAGCAGCCCAGCTTCAATTAAGAAAAGTACCCTCTGTTACTGCATACACAAGTGTTAATGAATATTCAGTAGTGCATGTATGTTAATTGCCACCTGTGCATCAACGTGCATTTCAATTAGATCAGCGCTACAACACTTTGTATGGCGTATTATGTTTGATGCAAGTGTTTGGAGTTTAAGGTCAGGCGCCCGAATGATGCCTACGTTTCATGACAATGGACGGTGCTGAAGGAGATAGTAGATCAGCCTCAGAACTTTAGAAAACACCTACTTACTCTGGAAACATCAAGGCGTCTTGACTCTCTTCTGGATTGCCCGCCTCGGTAGCGGAGATGGTAGCATGTCTGCCTCACGTTCAAGGTTCTCGTTCAGGGTGAGTTACCTGCATAAGGTGTTTCTCGGGTTTTCGCTTATCCTGATAGACGAATGTCGGTTAACTCTAAGCTCCATAGGCCGCGCCGTGGCTCAGTGGTTAGACCGCTTCTCTCACCAAGGCGGCCCGGGTTCGATCCCAGGCGACCACAAAGTGAGATTTGTGGTGGACAACACGTCGCTGGGGCGGGTTTTCTCCGGGACCTCCGGTTTCCCCCGCCATCTCATTCCACAGGTGCTTCATCTTCATCAGGCCGCGCCGTGGCTCAGTGGTTAGAACTCTTGGCTCTCACCAAGGCGGCCCGGGTTCGATCCCAGGCGACCGCAAAGTGAGATTTGTGATGGACATCACGGCGCTGGGGCGGGTTTTCTCTGGGACCTCCGGTTTCCCCCGCCATCTCATTCCACCGGTGCTTCATCTTCATCAGTCCGCGCCGTGGCTCAGTGGTCAGAGCGCTTGGCTCTCACCAAGGCGGCCCGGGTTCCATCCCAGGCGACCGCAAAAGTGAGATTTGAGATTTGTGATGGACAACATGGCGCTGGGGCGGGTTTTCTCCGGGACCTCCGGTTTCCCCCGCCATCTCATTCCACCGGTGCTTCATCTTCATCAGTCCGCGCCGTGGCTCAGTGGTCAGAGCGCTTGGCTCTCACCAAGGCGGCCTGGGTTCGATCCCAGGCGACCACAAAGTCAGATTTCAGATTTGTGGTGCACAACATGGCGCTGGGGCGGGTTTTCTCCGGGACCTCCGGTTTTCCCCGCCATCTCATTCCACCGGTGCTCCATCATCATCTCATATCATCAGTGTCACCACCTGCGGTGCCCTATATAGTAAAAGCGGGCGTTAAACACTACACATTTCATTTCATTTCTAAGCTCCATGGACCCCGGACTCATTTGAGCATCATTTCACCACTTTCATCCATCGTCGGATATGATATGACTTATAGTTGGAGCACGTAAATTAAAAAAAAACTCTCTTCTGGATTAGTGAGGCATTTGAAAGAAACCAAAACGACCTAGTCCACAAAAACGAGGTTATGGAAGTGAACCTAGTTTTGGTGTGTGATTCACCAAAAACGCACTGCATTTTTCGATCTATTAATCACTACATTTATAATGTAGTTTTATAAAAAATAAATTTACGTGTATTTCTATCTGCTGAATTCAAATATCACCATAAAAATGCTAAATTAACTCTTGTTTTGAAGATAAAGTGACATTTCATTTTTTAGAGTGAAGATTTTAAATTTGGGGGAATATTTTGGGAAAGTTGGCAAAACTGTCAAAATACCGTGGATGACAACTACAAGCATTTGGTGACAGTGCTTCTGCAAAAATACCGTAACCTTGGATACAGCAACATGTCCCTTAAGATCCATTTTCTCCATTCTCACCTAGACTTTTCCCCTCCTAGTTGTGGAGCTGTTAGTGATGAACATGGGGAGAGATTCCATCAGGACATTTCTGTTATGGAACAAAGATATCAGAGCTGTTGGAATGAAGTAATGCTTGCGGATTACTGTTGGTCTTTGTATAGGGATTCTGCGGAACTCCATCACAAGAGGCAAGCTAAAAGTCGACGAAGTCAATAGGTCACCACATGATTCTCTTCAGACACAACTATCTGCGAAGTATTTTTCCAGCAATTTAGAACTCTTAGCATGTAATTACCAGTTGCATTTTCATTGTTGTTAGCATGTATGTAATTAAAATGTATCCTTTTCTCTCAATCCGTTAATATGTAATACTTCCCACGTTGTGTATATCACAGAAACTAGAGATAATACAAATTTTTCATTGTCATATTTGTCTTTCTCAAACCAAAATTAGTAAGAATTGCCTCACGAAGTGCTCGAAATATTCAAAAATTATTTTTTGTCGCCCAGGGTAATTTTTATGCTTATAATTTTTTCAAACTGGAAGAGTTCTCGCCTCATGCGTTAAGGCCTTCAGTGTTGCCACCTCGTTACCCCCACCTTTAATATTTCCCTCTCTTTCTCGCGCACTTGCGAGTATTCCTGTCGCTAACGCAAACTGAATTTTCCAAAGTTTTATAATAATGCAGTTGAGGAAATGACAATTCCAACATGAATATTGGTGTATAACGCAACTGGTTTAAATATTTAGATTACGTGCTATTTGTTTACAAAAGTCGTCTTCTTGTAGTTTATGTGAGGTCTCACGCAGTTTTCACAGTCTTGTTGAGTTCCTTGTCAATTTCTTCGTGAATAAGTCGTTCAACGTCAGTCAGTTTAAAAATATTATTTCTGTTTGCAACATAATTTGAGCCAACGTTAACTCAATTGGATTGTTCTAGCAGTAGTAAGCGTGGGGGAGGTGGATCGCGTCTCGTTGATCCAGCTGATACACTTTCATGGATACTAACTGAATAATGATGCTCTGAACTCTCTAGAGTAATTCTAAAATGCTGAAACTTTCGTGAGTAACTGCCAACATATTAATTAACGAAATTCACTAGCTTTCATTTACAAGTGCTGCCATCTTCATCTTGAGGTTGGAAACTTTTCAAACCACCCTCGTAGGTAATAAAAATATAGAGAAAATACTACACAAAAGCACTGTTAGAGAACTGCAAATATCACAGTTTTAAATTATGACTTAGCGCTAATGAAGCTGAGTGACGTCACATCTGGCCTCCTCGTCGGCATTTATAAAGAAAATCTAATTGGCAAAATATAGCAGCTATTTAAGTAACGTAACTAATGTGTACAAAAGTAACAAGAAAACGCAAGAAAATCAGTTCAAAAGAAAGTCTGTATAGTTTATCCATGAAACCAAGGAATATTCTATGAATTCGTCTTTCCCGTTCTTATTTTGTGAGCCCCTGAAACGTAAGTAAATATTCTTATGTAAGCAATACTCTAGCTCTTAATATTATCGTTATCAAAGATGTAACGGCTCTTACATAAATATATGAGGCATGTTTTTTAAGTCAGTACCGTTTTGCGATTCCACCGCCGCAGGGCTACGGTCGGCGTTCCGCACATGCGCGCTGGTTACCTAATCTCTTGTCTACGCCCTGACGCCATTACAGTCTGATTCTTCGTTGTATACTTTGGTTACTGAGTGTTTAATATGTCTCCGACAATCGTGAGTCCCGCCGATTGTGAAGTACGGGCTGTTATGCGATTTCTTAGTGCTAAAGGCGTAAAACCGACTGATATTCATTGCGAGATCTGTGAAGTTCACGGACAAAGCATTATGAGTGGTGGAATGGTAAGGAAATGGGTGAGAGAATTTAAAGATGGCCGCACAAATGTGCATGATGAAGAACGTAGTAGGCGTCCTTCGGTCGTTACTGAAGATTTGGTGCAGAAAGTGGACGAAAAGGTGAGAGAAAACAGACGCTTTACAATTTCATCATTGTTCGACTATTTTCCTCAATATTCTCGTAGTGTTTTGTATCGCGTTGTGACCGAGAACTTGAAGTACCAGAAATTGTGTTCACGTTGGGTTCCGAAAATGTTGACGGATTTATACAAAACCCAACGTTTAGGAAGTGCATTGACTTTCCTTAAGCGGTACCACAATGAAGGTGAAGATTTTTAGACCAAAATGTTACTGGTGACGAAACATGGGTGGCCTACGTCACACCAGAATCGAAGCAACAATCCATGGAATGGCGACATTCAGAATCACCCACAAAAGTGAAGTTTAAGCAAACAATTTCTGCCCGGAAAGTCATGTACACAGTTTTTTGGGACAGAAAAGGAGTATTGCTAGTGGAGTTTCTGCCTCGTAATGAGACAATCAATGCAGCGTCTTATTCTGAGACATTGAAAAATCTGCGCCTGCAATCCAGAACAAACGACGTGGCAAGTTGAATAAGGATATCATTTTGCTGCATGAAAATGCCCGTCCACATGTGGTTAATCGGACCAAAGATCTCATCAAATCTTTTCAATGGGAAACTCTAGATCATCCTCCATACAGCTCTGATCTGACGCCCAGCTACTACCATTTGTTCCTGCACTTGAAGAAACATCTGGGCGGTCAGCGTGTCCAAGACGATAACGAAGTCAAAACAGTTGTGATACAGTGGTTAACACGTTAGGTGGCAGAATTTTATGAGGAGGGTATTCAAAAACTGGTGCCACGTTATGACAAGTGCCTCAATATTCACGGAAATTATGTAGAAAAGTAGATTAAGGTACAGGCTTTCATGTAAAAATAAAATTGTTGCGATATCTATGCAGTATTTTTTAAATTCCAAAACGGTACTGACTTAAAAAGTATGCCTCGTAAATTAATAACTAATTGTGTTGGTTAGAGTGGAAGTTGCACTTCTAATCTGTTGAGTAATTGTTACCTTATGTCGAGGGTTATGCCTCCAAATTTAGTTCCAATAGGTTAAAAATGTAGAAGCGTACAAGGAACACAACCACTTGCCCTTACACAGACTTTTATATGTGTATGGGTTAAGGATTTTGTGCGAAACACCTTGAAAAATAAAGAGCGTGGATTAATCACTCGTGCATTCTGTAATATAATACGTAAGAGATTACAACAATTGTGAAAGATAAATACCGACGAAAACATTCAAATGTTTAACACACCAGAAGAGATTCATTTGTTTGGCAAACAATATCTTGTGAATATTGAGACCAGCAGCAAACTCGTGGCGTCAACAGTTCCAATAAAGCTACTGGCAGATTCAACCGCAGAATGTCTCTTGGGGCTCCAGAAATCTGGTAACCAGGAAATTAGGTTAATTGCATTAGGAGTACAAAAGGGAGAGAAATTCCTAGCAACCACATCAGCTAAAGCCTAAGAGCTCCAAGAATCCTCGTAATATCCTAGACAAGAATACTCTAGCTGTTGTACAGGTTCCTTAAGAACGAACGTCTACATAATCTACCCATTGGCCATATTAGTGTCAAAAGAATTCTCAAATAACACGAATATATTACAGAACCGCTGAAAATTGAGCTCCAAAGAACTGAGCAATTACAAATAGATGAATTTACGTTCAGTTAAGGAATAAATAGGAAAAGTAAGAAGTAAAAGAAAAGACTTTTATAAGTCTCTTTATTTTCTTTAATAATAAGAGGGCTCTTTAATAAGGAATGATCACAATTTTTTTGACAACGTACCTTTCCTCATCCTCATAATTTTGATGGTCCTTCTCAAAATAGTCTCCCCTGAATGCGATGTACTTGTCCCAGCGTTTCTGTCAGTCTTCAAAGACATGCTGGAAATAATTTTTGAGAGATCCTTCAAAATCGCCTCCGCAGCCTTCACCACTGCTTCTGATGATGGATAATGCCTCCCACGAAGGCGTTTCTTCAAGTTCTTCTTCTTCACTTCATGGCATAGGCAATCAAGTGCCTGTTCCGCCTTCGAAGTCCTCCAGCCATCGTTTCCTGGGTCTGCCCACCGATCTCCTACCTTTAGGATGATACTGTAATATTTGTTTTGTAAGTCTATTATCTGGTATTCTTTCAACATGTTCCTTCCATTTTTATTTGAGACCTTTTAACCTATCATTCTTACTAAAAATGTCCAGCTTTTCTCTTATATTTTCATTTCTTATTAAGTCCCTCTTCGTGCATCCTTTCACACTTCTCAAGAGTTCATTTCTGAAGCCTGTATTTTACTCTGTTGCTTTTTAGTTAACGTCCAAGTCTCATTTCCGTATGTCAGTATAGGTACAGCTATAACTTTGTACAACTTTAATTTTGTTTCTTTACGTATTTTGTTTCTAAATGTTCTATTTATTGTTCCACACACTCTTTGAAATTTGCATATTTTATTGTAGACATCATATTCCTTGTCATAACTAACATCAGTTCCCAAGTAGTTAAAATGGCTTACCTGTTCAATGCAACGATTATTTATAACTATTTTTGTTCTAATTGACTCTTTCCCAATGAATGCCATTACCTTTGATTTTAAAAAAGAAATTTTCATATTAAGTTTAAAAATAGATTTTTGCAGGGCAGACTCGCTATTTTGTACAATAACTAAGTCGTCAGCAAACAATAAAATATTTAAAAAGTTTTTATTTGAAATATTAAAACCTACATTCACTAGCTGCTTCCATTTGCACACTAGGTCGTCAATATAAATACTAAAAAGTGAAGGTGATAAAGTACACCCTTGCCTGACACCCTGATTAGTAATAATTTTTTTAGAAATTTTACCATTGTTCCTCATATTTATTTTTGTTTGGAAGTGGAAGCATTGTATTATTTTTATTAATTGTTGTAGATATCCTCGTTCTTCCAACATTTGGCACATTTTGCATCGGTTTACCCTGTCGAAGGCTTTTTCAGTTTCTTCAAGTTAGGGAATAGAAAAACGTATAATGGGGCTAAATCCGGACTATAGGGCCGGAGAGGAGTGCACTTCACATTGATTTTTGCAAGAAATCTTCGGTGACCTGCGCCTCCTTCTGCAAGCACACTGGCCTTAGTAGCGAGAATACTCGCCCCGGCATTGCACATTTGGACCTAGAACGTCCGATGGTGGTGAAGTGTGCAGACATTGCTTTGGCGGTGGGCCTTAGAAGCACCTACTGTTGCTCCAGTTTAACACGCCCAGCGGAGACGAGTTTGGTAAGCAAATTCTGGGAGTAAGGGTCTTGGTCGCGCTGTGATGTCGCCGATTTTGACTCCAAGGAATTTCTTGCCGGTTCGTTCTCTGCGTCCCTGTAACCGCCAGTCTCGTTAGCTTCCTGATGGACTGTCGTAGGGTATATGAATGGACATCAGTCCCGGGTTCGGAGCAATCCAGCTCCCTGGTTGATCCTGCCAGTAGTCATATGCTTGTCACAATGATTAAGACATACATGTCTCAGTGCAAGCCAAATTAAGGTGAAACCAGGAATGGCTCATTAAATCAGCTATGGTTCCTTAGATGATGCCCACTTACTTGGATAACTGTGGTAATTCTAGAGCTAATACATGCAACTAAGTCCCGACCGGCAACGGAAGCGACGCTTTTATTAGATCAAAACCAATCGGTCTTCGGGCCGTTTGTCTTGGTGACTGAATAAATTATGGCTGATCGCACGGCCTCCGAGCCAGAGACGCATCTTTCAAATGTCTGCCTTACCAGTCTGTAACGGGTAACGGGGAATCAGGGCTCGATTCCGGAGAGGCAGCCTGAGAAACGGCTACCAGATCCAAGGAAGGCTGCAGGCGCGCAAATTACCCACTCAAGGCACGGGGAGGTAGTGACGAAAAATAGCGATAGGGGACTCATCAGAGGCCCCGTAATCGGAATGAGAACAACATTGGCAATATGCGGCCGCGCATTATCGTGGTGCAGCATCCAGCCTGCTTCACGGAAATGTGGTCTTTTGTGCCTGATATGAACTTGCAATGTTTTCAGGACATTCCTGTAGTATTGTCCAGCTACTGATGAGTGTGCAGGTACAACGTGCTGATAAACCATTCCATGAATATCAAAGAATGAGATGATGTAGCTTTCCCAGCAGAAGGAACTACTTTTGCTTTCTGGGATTGGTGATGAAGAAGATTTCGACACTGAGCTTTGCTGTTTGCTCTCAGGATCAAAATGATGTAGCCAAGTCTGACTGAGGCCAGGCCTGTACGGGGGGGTGGTCAAACACGTCCCAGCCAAATCCCTGTAGGATGTATTTTCGTCGCATTTGCAGTGTGTGGTCGTGCGTTGTCGTGACGAAACACAACACCTTTTGACAGCATTCCAATTTCAATTGGTTTCACTTTCCTAGCATTCAGTAAACGAATTACAGATCTGATTTCATAAGCGGCGGGATTTTCAATCAACACTGACATTGTAAACAAGCACAACAAAGCGTACGTGGCTGACAGCGATCTCACAATGGCGCACGTTTCTTCTCCTTGCTACAGAGCGTCTACCACGTATGTGCGGAACTGTGATCGCAGCGCTGCAGCGGAGATAAATTAAAACACAGCTTACTTTCTGGACACCCCTTGTATATTTTAAAGATAAATGCGAAAAATTCTATTATTTTTATTCTGCATGGAAAAAATTATATTTATGACAAATTACATAACTGCAACTTAAATTCATGACTTCATAGCATGAAGCTAGAAATCGTGAAAAAGATGTTTATAAATTTTACGAAAGCAATATAAAATTTCCATCCTCGGTAGCGTAGACGTTAGCGTGTCTGCTTCACGTTCAAGAGGTCCCGAGTTCGAATCTCGGTAGAGTGAGTTACCTGCATAAGGTTTCTCCAGGGTTTCCCTCATCCTTCAAGACGAATGTCGGATGACTTTAAGCTCCATGGTCCCTGGGCTCATTTGAAAATCATTTCACCCAGTTCATTCACCGTCCGATTAGACTTAACGTTGGAGGACGTAAATTGCACAAAAAAAGCCTTAAGAAACCCGACACACTGGCATTATGGTCACTGAAATAACAGCTAAGCGGTGCAACAATAAACTGACACCACAACACCCGGCTAGACCGTGTAAGTGAGTACTGTTTGCCGTATGCTAACTAGAAACATTATTTACTGGATAGCACATCGTGCAAAACAAATAACTCCTATTATGTTGACTAAAGGTACTGAGAAGGTACTGAAATTCTTGGAAGCTACAAACAAACATTACATTGACATCCCTCAGGGCTTAGGAATGTGTCCCGAAATGCCCGAAAGTTAAAAAATGAATACAAACAATACCACACTGAACACCACACAGATTTGGAAGCTAAACTGTTTCCATTGCCTGTACTGACACGCTGGTCTAGCCGTTTTAATTCAGTACCTTACATTGCCAGCTATTTTGATGTAGTTGTCGATTTCTTGTCTAAAAAAAGATAAGCTTCCTGTTCCTGCCCAAAATGATTTAAATGCTGCAATACTGTAAAATTACAGGCAGCATTTGTTTCTGAAAATCTATAACAGACCCAATATTAGAATTTTAATCTAAACAAAAACCTGTGGCTCAACTGTTTTATCCTGAATTAAACTCTCTGAGAGCAAAAAGTGAAATATTAGAGAGTGGTCACTATGGAAACTAAGTACACTTGTAGATCATATCATGTTTCCCAGTATTATAGAAACAGTAGAAGAGAATCTAAAAGTTTACTGCCGTATGACTTTGTCAAATTGAACTCCATTATGACAAAAGAAACTGATGATGTAATAACCATAAAAGCTTTAGATCATTTGTTTCAACCTTCTAGGCTAGTTACTAAATCAAGTATAGGAGATTCAAATCATGTAATGGCAACATTTAAACAACTAAATGCATTTAAAACCAGTGCTACTATTTGTGATTCTGTTTTGTTTCTTTGTTACAAAGAGCTTTGTGACATTGTTGAACAGCAAAGCCATGATGGTAACGATAACAGATTAGATGTAGTAACAGAACTCTTGACATTGAAGACAAAAGCTTATTCTTACCGCAATTTCTGTTAAAAGTCCCTTCATTGTCTTTGGTTGCCGATGTCAAACGCTGACGTAAGAGATATTTCTCTACATATAACTTAGTTGTGACAGACAAAAGAACAACTATGAAAGGCGAAAATATCACAACTTGTTGTATGCTGCAGTTTGGCGATGTCTGATGTGTGATATTTGATCTTATTTATGTTACCTACTGTCTGCTCATTTCAAATAAAAAAAAGGTGGGAAAAAAGGTGTTTTAGCAGTTTTCTTAATCTAGTTACCTGTTACTTTTTATTTCAACCATGTCATTACTCATTAACTCTCCTACAAAATTTGCACTAAATTATTGCGAAATTATGGTAAAAAAGACAAAATACCACCAATTAAAATTATTATTGCCAATTCTATAAATAACACTAGGGAACACGTTTTTGTACCCGAAACAAAATAGGCTAATTCTTATGCAAAATGACTCGCTGATTCCAAAAATGTCTCGAAAATGTCGTATCACGTAACGTTTTTGAGATATTCTTATTCTTTTATACAAAATTACAGAAATGAGGTATGATACCAACTCATATTGACTTAATTTAAAATAATATCCATTGACTCTTCTAAATACAGCTTAAAGGCAGTGTTGCTTCATAATGGCAATTTACTACCTTCAATACCTTTATTTCATGTCATAGGAATGAAGGAGACATACGATTCCATGTCCATAATTTTAGATTCTATTAGTTATCAAAACCATGGCTGGGAAATTTGTAGTGACAAGGTAGTTGCATTGCTAACTGAACTGCAGGGAGGTTTCACAAACTATTGCTGTTTTTTGTTCTTGTGGGACAGTAGGGCAACTGACAAGCATTTTATTGTGAAAGAGTGGGGGAAAAGGGAAGACTGTACCCCTGGAGCAAGCAGTGTTAAGTATGTGGCTCCAGTAGACCCAAACAAAGTTCTTCTCCCCCACTTCACATAAAGCTCGCGTTAATGAAGAATTTTGTTAAAGGTTTGGACAAAAGTGGAAGTGCATTTGAGTATTTAAGAAGTATCTTTCCCAAAATAAGTGAATCTAAATTGAAGGAAGGTATATTTGTCGGTCCTCAAATAAGACTACTTCTTAAAGACAGTGTTTTTGAATCAAAGCTTAAACGTGTTGAACTGGCAGCCTGGAAATCGTTTAAATCAGTGGTGGAAGGCTTCCTGGGCAATAACAAAGAAGAAAATTATGAAACTTTAGTCTCAGAACTATTAAGGAGCTACAAAGAAATGGGTTGCCGTATATCACTTAAAATTCACTTTTTGCACTCTCACCTTGATAGTTTCCCTACAAACCTAGGAGCTGTAAGTGATGAGCAAGGTGAGCGTTTTCACCAGGACATTTCTAAGATGGAAAGACGTTACCAGGGTATCGCTGGGATTCAGCCGTGTTGGGAGACTATTGTTGGTTCCTCAAACGGGAGAGTACATGACAATATAAAAAAAATCAACAGTGAAATACTTCTGAGATAATTCAGGTATTAGTTTTCATCATTATCTTGTGTTTATTTATTTTAATAATAATAAATAATAATTATTATTTGCAATGTTATTTGTCAATAAAATACCTATTATTTTCAATTAATCAAATATGAGTTATCACATCACATTTCTATGAATACCTAAAAAACGTTACGTGATACAGCATTTTGAGAGGCATTTTTGGAATCAGCAGATCAGTTTACATAAGAATTTGCCTATTTTGTTTCGGGTATATGGATTTTTTTTCCAGTGTAATCGTCACCAAACAGTCTTTCCTCTGATTATTCCTTACACTTACTACATGTAGTAGAGGAAGTAAGAGTAACCGATATTTCTGATTTATGGGTACTTTTAAAATTTGATATTTCCTTTTAACTGCCAGACTACAAAACAATTTGACGTGGTGCTTTGCACTTTTGCTAGCCTTTGCAATATGATGCTGTGAATGAGTAATAGTGAAAATGATCTTTGGTGTCTCTTGAGCAGCCTCTTGTACATACCCAAAATGTGCTATCGATTGCAAGTCAAGAGGTTCTTCCTCTCGAGGCATCGACCAGTTGGCTTGCCTGCGGTTGGCTGCTCTGCCCCTCTAAGCAAAGGCTATGTACATAAACAGCGTTCTTTCATTGCCCATATGACCTAAATCTCGGATATTTTCTAGTACTAACTCTTTATAATCTTTACTGTTTTCATAAAAAAACTAAGCCCTGAATTAACACTTGAGGGCTTATTCTGAGTTGGAAATTAATTGTTCTTTCACACTAGCCGTTTGTAGGACACTACTATGAAAGGGTAGAGCCAGACTGAAAAAATCTATGCCATAGCGGGGATTTGAACCACGGATCTTCTGGTTTCCGTCCAGCCGCTCTAACCATTTGAGCTACTATGGCCAGCGTGCCAACATGACATTAAATTCTCCACTGTATAAAGATGAGAAACATATCAATGTAAAAATTTTTGGAGCATTTTCCAAATAAGACCTTGGATCAAATTAAGTATAAAAGGAAAGTCTTAAACGATGAGATCTTAATTAAAATCAATGAATTACAAAACGAGAATGTGCCTGTTGTAGCTGATGAAAATCCATCTATTGAATTAGCTCCAGTGCCAGATATAGAAACTTTAATTGCTATACCAGAATGTATTGAGAGTAGTCCATCTCCTAATGTTGATATCAATGACGCTGAGGTCAATAGAAGCAATGTTATCCTTCAAGGCGATGTATCTTGGCATAAGGAAGCTATTGACTATATCAAAAAGCTTAATCCCAATAGCCAAAACGCCAAGATATCCAAACTAACCAAGCGTAAGACAAGGGAGTGTATTATCAACCACATTTTTTAATATTCACATAAACAACATCATAGAGAGATGTACACAATGTAAACAATATATAAAAAGTGGGATAAAGCTACAGGACGCGCAAGATAAGAAGAGCGCTGGAGTGTGGGTAGAGGGGAAGTTGCGAGAGCTAACGCTCTTTTGTTTCTGCAGTGTGGTCAACCTTGAAAAACACAGTTCAGCAAAATAGTGTAGGATGAGCGAAGATATGCGACGCAAGTGTAAGATCTGTAGACAAACATTAAATTGAACTCGATCCTCTAAGCTGTATATTTATATACTTACTATTTATGAAACACATAAAAACAGTAAACAAATATGACAGCCATAAATACTCACTCATTCGCTTTGTGATTCTTCGATTTCTGAGTCCACTTCATCAGTTTCATCGCTAGTATCCTCTGATGTGTTGATGATACTTTCATCAATCGCATTTTCAACTACACCGTTATTTCTCCAATATTTCATTTCCAGTTCTTGCAGTATCCTTCCAATCCGTCGCAGTTACAGAAGAGAATGCTTCTCTAGAAAGTTTCTGCAGATTTGTGGCTGACATATCACCAGTAACGTTGTGTCCTCTGAAAACGTTCTTTATTTTTGTCCACGCCAGTTCAATTGCATTCAGATCACAGTTATACGGAGGTAAACGAATAATAGTGTGTCCACTTTCGAGAGCCATAACATCCACAACATAGGTAAGTCTTGCTCCTAGGTTTGTTGGCCTCTATTAAATACCGGTGTAGCTTTGGTAATGGAGGGAAATAGAAAGCTATGTAGAAATATACAAAGGGCTCAGAGCAAGATATAAGGAAAAGGAGGAAGCCAAAAAGGATAGGATTGAAGAGAAAAGAAGAAAGAAATAAAACATCACTATTAGTCATTACCGTACACAGATCACAGCCTTACCTACTTTTCCTGGTGTTTCTGGAGATTCATTGGGATGAGATGTACAAAACGATTTAATACGCCTGACAGTGCTGACACTTTTTCCTGTGTAAGCAGCATCTCGTTTTATTGATTTGCTGAGTGGAAACATTAACTGGTTGTTATCATTTTCTATATCGCAACTTTCTGCAACTTCCGCTATTATTTTGCGGCCATCACTATGCACGACTGTACGTGCATGTTTCCGAGTCGGAGTTCGTTGCTCGGAAGGTACATATGATGATGAGTTTGGTGTGCCCTCAGCCTTAATTACAAACTGGTTAAGTTGTAGTACTTAACCTCAAACTTGCACAAAACGAATGCACACAGTAAACAAAGAGCGCGCGTAAAAGCTTAGCATATTAGTCACTAGATGTCAGAGTGTACTAGTATAGCGCATTTCATGTTTCTAAGTTGTCATCTGTGTTTACGAAGTTAGCCGAAACCTACCGAGTGAGGACTTGGGAGACGAACGCTCAAGATAAATTGTGCATACTGTAATGGACATTAATCTGCAGGTGTTAGCCTATGCAGTTGATTTAATTGTTATTAAAAACCCTGAAGATTATTTACAGAGTGGAGCTCAAGTGCTATATCAGCTTTGTAAAGAATATAATGTTAAAATTTCTATACCTAAATGGAATATCATGGCAATCTATGGTAAATAACTGGTAATGGTGAAAATAATTGTTGATAATAGCACTTTAGAACAAGTTTGTTACTTAAATTATTTAGGATATGAAATGTCATTTAATTATAATCAAATTTCGAAGATTATAATCATTATGACAAAGATATACTAAATAAAACAAATACCGTTTTATGCGCGGTTTTATAAGTAGAATATTAACAAAAACATGGGCCGATACACAGTTATAATTTTGCAGCATAATGGCAGTACGAGTTTTGTATAACGTCTCTCGCTTATTATGTGTTTCAAATGGGAAGGTGTTTGTCATTGAGCTCTGCTAGGTGAGCAAGCAATCGGAGTACTGCGGTGTTGTCGTATTGTATTCCCCCTAAGTGGTGTGTGACGAGCGGCACTCTAATCAATCTCTAATAAATATTATTCGCACTAAGACAAAGATTCTGATTTTGCAAAAACTGATCCACAAAGAAGGAGAGAGTAATGTATTTACAGTAGCGATGATAGTTCTGTGCCGGAGACCTACTTTCTTCACGCACTGGACAGAGACATGCTAGAAGATGGAAGACAATGCAGCAATCCCGTAGGGGAGAGGATCCGTCCCCTTCAGCAATTGTTTATTCGAAAGCAATATATTTCCGGCGATACCGATTAAGCACACAAAAATAATAAAATGTTGGATAATATGCTTAGTTTGTGAATATCAAGTGAAATGAAATGTGTAGTGTTTAACGCCCGCTTTTACTACATACGGCACCGCAGGCGATGACACTGATGATACATGAGATGAAGATGGAGCACCGGTGGAATGAGATGGCGGGGGAAACTGGAGATCCCGGAGAAAACCCGCCCCAACGCCATGTTGTCCAACACAAATCTCACTTTGCGGTCGCCTGGGATCGAACCCGGGCCGCCTTGGTGAGAGCCAAGCGGTCTAGCCACTGAGCCACGGCGCGGCCTCTTGGCAGGTAGGAGTACTATAGTCTTTTCTATCTAAGAAAAAATTGTTGTAGTATTATAGCGTTAAGCTTTATAGTTACCGCATGATGAGAATACTGTGAGTTTATTAAATTAAATTGCACAAACTCAAAATGTTATTTATTTTCACCGAATTAGAGTTGGAACACTTGCCGATTACATAGAATTACGTAGCGCACACAATTACAATCCACCAGTTCGTCTGTCACAGGTACATTCCATACTCACAATTACGTGCAACTCCTCTGATACACATACAGTCTTCCAGTCCGTTCGCTAGCACTGCACTCTTCACGGCTGCCTGCCAAGAGCTGAACTGACTCGTCAACTGCAGCCCTTATATAGGATGATCGCTGTTTCTGGAAGCTTCGCGGCTCGGAACATCATCCCGACTGTTCCAGACGTTAGGGGGAGGAGAAAGAGCCGGTACAGTGCCTAGTGAACTTTCCTAACCATCCCCTATGTTAGCGCTACAGGATAAATGGGTGGGAGTGGGCTGAATGCCTCCTATCCCCTGCCCAGCTCCAGTTGGTCGTGTCTTCCGATAATTGAGTGACAATACAAATAGCAAATATCGGACTATTATAAAGAAACAAGCATTGTCGAAAAATTTGGGCCCAATGAAACACAAAACGACTATAAAAATGACATAATGTGCTAGAGAAAGGTATTCTGCGTGAAACAGTGTGTTCAAAGCTGCAAATTATTACAATTAATTATTTATATTGTGGTTTTGTGAATTCGTAGAATTAAACATTACTAGCACCCACACCAGATGCTCCTGTAAAGATCTTTTTACAAGATTGAAGATATTAACGCTTCCTTGCACGTATATATTCTCGATCCTAAAATTATTTGTATGCAATCGTGCCTTATTTGCAACAAATAATGTAATTCACAAAATAAACACTAGACAAAAGTATATCCATTATCCCAGTGCTAAACTTTCTTGCTACCAGAAAGGTGTGTATTATGAAACTATCAAAATATTTGGCGCACTTCCTAATGTTCCTAAAGAAAAATTTGATAGTTTCGGTGCTTTTAAAAATGCTTTTAGAGAGTACCTTTGCTCAAAATCTTTTTATTCTGTACAGGATTATCTGAATGACAAATTATTCTGATAATGCTTCTGTAGCTCTGTAAGTAGTATCTAACTATTCCAATGACAAATCATTACTAATAAATATTTGATGCATGTTGAAAGTTTATTTTTAATGTATATGTATTTAATAAATAACAAGAATGGTATCCATTGCAAAAAGGTTGAGACGTACTGGCATAAGTCAAGTGAAAGCTGATTTAAAAAGTGTTTCATTTTGTATCATATATAATTATCCCTACTTTGTTTTCCATATTGTTGTTCATATTGCCTGTATACTATAATATGTGTCTTATGTTAACTTTTGTACATATATATGCTATTAAACTTTATACCTCTGGACATGTTCAATGTTCACAGCCTTTTGTGGCTACAAGTGAACCTACTGAACGCAAATCAATCTAATCTAAATGTCCGAGTTGCAGATGTATCAAATGCTCTTAATTTCCGTAGAAATACACTGTTCAATTCTTACGTAAAAACGTTACGTCACATACAGAACACAATATACCAAGATTGATGGCAATAACAAAAAGCGACCTGGTTACTCTATTTACAACATCAGCTCAGCTGTTCACTACTTACGACTGGACTCCCTTAAATACCTCACTGATAATTTCTAGACTCTTCTAAAACAAACTAGAAACCGAATTATATCTGTCCATCAAGAAGTCACTAGAAACTCAGCTCAACTCAACTCTAGGCTGGCGGGCTGTTTGGAACAGCCCGAAGGGTGGTAAAATCGTGTACCTGCTCTGGGAAGAGCTTAACCACGTAGTTGCCGGATGTGGATGTTGCAGAATGACGGGTGTATATTAAGTGGGGGTAGTGTATGGAGGTAGCTTGTAGCTCCTCAGGGAATGATGAACCGGGTGCTACAGATAGCGTGCACCGCTGGTGGATTAGTTAATAAACTAGGAAGAAGATATGTATAATTTTGAATTTTCCAGATTTTTTTTTTTTTTTTTTTTTTTTTTTGGATTAGCTGAAATTTAGTTTAGGCTGGAATGGAGATCATAACCGCAAGACATGCGGGGTAACCGGTATCGCTTCAAGCGACGCTCACGAGGTACATAATCCCCAAGGGATCTGACGAGGGCGCTCTGATGTTGAGGCAAACTCTCCAAAAATTTTGTCGCCCGGCGCCTAATTTCATCCTCCACATATCGGAGGGATGAAGCCTCGTGAAGTAGTCTCACGGGGAATCTTGTGCAAACAGAATAAATAATCCGAAGACATTTATTCTGTGCACGTTGGAGCAGAACTAGGTTTGAGCCTGCGGCCATACCCCAGACTTCACACACATAGAGCATGACAGCGAGGACCAGAGCCATAAAGAGGCGCAACTTTAGGGAAACAGACATCGCAGACCTAGGCACAGGGTATAGTGATGCCACGGCACCACACGACCGATGCGCTTGCTCCTGGATGTGCTCCCGAAAAGTTAGGCCCTTGTCCAGCTTGACTCCCAAGTACTTGATTGAATTCTCCCACCTAATCCCTTGCCCGAAGTAGGTAATTGGGGGAAATTGGCGGGAAAGCGGCGCTTGGTGAACAATATCGCATGGCTTTTCTCCGTATTAATGGACAAATAAATAAATAAATAAAATCTGAATATTCTACCCCGGCACCTAGACTACTATATCGGGGCATATATCCAAATTTTCTCTTTATTTTTCCAAAAAATCATTACAATTGTTATAATTATACAATCTCTCAGAATACTAATCTACAAAAATAAAATGAAATAAAATAACAGAAATAAACGAAAAAAAGAAAAAATATATAAAAAATAACAAAATCCTAATTTTCTAAATCTACATCTAAATCTACTAATGCTGGTATCTAGCAAAAAGGAATAACTGGAGGCCCAGCTATTTCTACTCAATTTAACAAAACAAAAATAAAAAATTTTAAGTTACTGGTAACCAGTAACTTACTAACTGGAAACATCCAGCTATCTTTTTCTATATATTCCTGATACCAGCACACAATGTATTACAAATAAGTTTGTTTTAATAATCCTAAATAAAATTTCAAATAATTCATTTCAGCAATTACAATAACTCTGCATACATTACTATTAACATTTCTAAACATTAACACTCTGAAAATAATGTATAATATATCTCTTTTATATACCACTTCATCAAAATTATATTTTAAAATCTCTATTTTCCTCCCTATTATCTTTTGAATACCTTTTAAGATACATATAGAACGTTTATTATTTATGTACTGAATTCTGATTACATCTCTTTTGGGACAACCGCCAAAGCGTGCACCAATCCTGGAAGTCACTAGAAATTTCCATTTACCTCACTTATCTGTGTCGGTAAGTCTTTTATCTCCGGCGCTATGTTTATTTGCTTATACAAGCTCTTTATCTCCATGCAACACCATCCGTCTTTTGTCTATTTCCGCTGCGACAATACCATGTTATTAGTAAGTTACAACAACGGGAGGGTAAAAAGGACGAAGCTAATGCGAACTACCGTGTGTTAGACAGAGAGAGATATATCCCATTTACTTTAATACCGTGTGAGACAAGGTGTAGAGAGACCGCCTTGGTAGCGTAGACGATAGCTAGCGTGTCTGTCTCACGTTCAAGAGGTCTCGAGTTGGAACCTCGGTCAGGGTTAGTTACCTGGATAAGGTTTTCTCCGAGGTTTTCCCTTATCCTTCAAGACGAATGTCGGATAACTCTAAGCTTCAGGCACGCGCCGTAGACTCCGAGGAGGCCGGACCACGGAAGGAACATCACCTCGCAAGGATGGGAAAGAAGAAGAAAGAAGCAGCTCACAGAAAGGCTAAAGAAGCCACACCGCAGACTTCACCAGGCAGCTCACGTGCCTCGTCTCCGGCGCCGCCGGCACAGCCGGCACCAGAGTGGGGCTCCGACGGTGCATTGAATGGGAAGTTCTGGGCGATTGCGCTCGGCCATGATGCGCCTAGCAGAGATAGCACGCCACAGCTGGTAGGCGACTCTCCCACTCCAGCCCACTCCGCATCGACCAACACAACGCAGCCGACAGCCCATCCAGCACCTGACACGCAGTCAACAGACCTTCCAGCCGTAGAAGCTCAAGAAGCACCTCCTGATAGTGCTACTGCACAACGGCTATCCTATGCCACTGCTGCACCGCACACAAAACAGCGAGCACCCCATTGTGCACCAGCACCAGCAACGTGTGCAGGATCCTGCACCCTGGTCTTCTGCGGAGTACCGCGGGACCTAGCTTGCAGATTCGTACTCTCTGCCGCGAAGCAGATGTGGCCCTCAGCCTGGAGAGCCAACAGGATCGTTACGAGAATGGGCATCACCACTTTAGTTCGCCTGCATCTAGCCAACCACTTGGAGCAGGATGCTGCCTTGAGAACGGGGCTGCCCTTGTTAGGGCGCTGCCTCAGAATCGAGGCAAGCAAATTAGAGCGTCACTTCCCGTGTCGGCGATGCTGCGACTACGGCCACAGCGCCCCCACGTGCACAGCTCCTCCGAGATGTCACTACTCTGGATCACGGTGCCTCACCAACGAGTGCAGAACTCACGATCTACGGCACCGACGCAGATACTGTGCAACCTGCAATGGCGTAGGCCATTTCACAGGTCAACCTCAGTGCCCACGCTACCCCAGACCGAGGCATCAAACACAAGGCAACACAGCGACAACCAGGGAAGGCATACTTCGCTCACCTTCTACATCAGCAGGAGCACCTACCACGCTTCCTCAAGATGGCTTGAGGGAAGCCCTTCAGGTACTTCGGAGGGAGGTGGAGAACATCGGAGCCCGGCTCACCTCTCTGGAGAACTCCATCAGAGCTACACAGTCCTCCAGAGAAGAAATCCATGACCTCCACTCGGAGGTGCTCAACATTGCATCACGGCTTGGACAAATGGAAGAGATAGTCACCGCAAGCATCACAGGACGCCACACAGAGCAGACCAACCAACTTAGGAGGATAACAGCAATCGCCAAACGCTGTGCAGACACCACATCTGAACATCAAACCCGGATAGATCTGGCACAGCAACTCCACAACAGTGACGACTCTTCATCTGTGAAGCTAAAGCTCTCACGGCTGGAGGAGAGTCACACCAACACCGACGCCAAACTAGATCGGACCCTACAACTGCTCCACCACCTGGTTGAGCATCAACTTCAGACCAACACCGATCAACCTACTGTCTCTCTTCGCGAACGCGCAAGAAGACATTATGCCCACAATTCCCAACGATAGAAGACCACTAATCCACTTAAATAAAGTACGTCTAATCCCCTTCATGCCATGTTCAGGACCTCGGTCATGGTCATGGCAAGGAAACTAACCCCGACGCGCTCCCGCACACTGTGCGGCACCATATGATGACGATAACGACGGAGGTGCTAATCTGGAATTCCATAATAGGCAGAAGCATAACTGCCATCCCAAATCCACATTCAAATCCCTCCTTAAAACCCCTTGTTATTGTTAATAAAAAATATATCTAGGCTTCATGACCCTGAATGCATTTGAGCATCCTTTCATCCAGTTCATTAACCCTCCAATATGACTTAACATTGGAGGACGTAAATTACAAAAAAAAAAAAAAAAAAAAAAAAAAAAAAAAAAGTATAGAAAGCTTACTGAACGCGTAGCAGCGAGTAAAAAAGCTTGTCTCTCTGCTACCAAAACGTTGATTATTGATTGGAGGAAGAGTAAGGATGTTCTTCTCTCCATATTAAAGGTAACCTGGATGCAATTAGCGAGGTATTCCCTACCGCACATAATTCCCACGGGAAGGTGTAGACGGCTGAAGTACTGCGCTGATAACGCTAATTTCTCTCTTGGGTCTTCATCAAGAAACTGCAGCCAGTTACTGTCTTATCTCTGGGGCTCTCTTGTCAGTGTTTCACCTTTACTGTAGCACAATTTCCTCATTAATTTAGGCAAATCATATTATATTGCGGAATATTGAATAACCTTGCTTCAGTTGTTTTGAATATGTTCTGCACATCTGTATCATATGTAATTACCCTTTAAATGAATATTTATAAAGTGTAAATCTATGTACAAAAGTCTAATTGCATGTGTAGTGCGAAAGAACAATTAATTTCCATTAATTTTACCTAATAGTGGTCCGAACTATAAAGCCCGGGCCTTAAAGTACTTACATCATAGTAAGTCGTCATTAAGGTAGTTGTCTCATGTGTTTATGAGAACTCCTAGTGGTTTACCGGGTAAAACACGAGTCAGTTGTACCTAATAGTGGTCCGAACTATAAAGCTCGGGCCTTAAAGTACTTACAGCATAGTAAGTCGTCATTAAGGTAGTTGTCTCATGTGTTTATGAGAACTCCTAGTGGTTTATCGGGAGAAACACGAGTCAGTTGTACCTAATAGTGGTCCGAACTATAAAGCTCGGGCCTTAAAGTACTTACAGCATCGTAAGTCGTCATTAAGGTAGTTGTCTCATGTGTTTATGAGAACTCCTAGTGGTTTACCGGGAGAAACACGAGTCAGTTGTACCTAATAGTGGTCCGAACTATAGAGCTCGGGCCTTAAAGTACTTACAGCATAGTAAGTCGTCATTAAGGTAGTTGTCTCATGTGTTTATGAGAACTACTAGTGTTTTACCGGGAGAAACACGAGTCAGTTGTACCTAATAGTGGTCCGAACTATAGAGCTCGGGCCTTAAAGTACTTACAGCATAGTAAGTCGTCATTAAGGTAGTTGTCTCATGTGTTTATGAGAACTACTAGTGGTTTACCGGGAAAAACACGAGTCAGTTGTACCTAATAGTGGTCCGAACTATAGAGCTCGGCCTTAAAGTACTTACAGCATAGTAAGTCGTCATTAAGGTAGTTGTCTCATGTGTTTATGAGAACTCCTAGTGGTTTACCGGGAAAAACTCGAGTCAGTTGGAGAATTTAATGTCTTGTCGACACGTTGGCCATAGTAGCTCAATGGTTAGAAGGGCTGGACGGAGACCTGAAGATCCGTGGTTCAAATCCCGGCTATGGAATAGAACTTTCCAGTCGGGTTCTACGCTTTCATAGTGCGTCCTACACACGGCTAGTGTAAAAGAACAATTTATTTCCATTTATTGTACCTAGTAGTGGTCCGAACTATTAAGCTCGGGCCTTAAAGTACTTACAGCATAGTAAGTCGCCATTAAGGTAGTTGTCTCATGTGCTGATGATCACCCCTAGTGGTTTACCGGGAAAAACACGAATCACTTGGAGAATTTAATGCCATGTCGGCACGTTGGCCATAGTAGCTCAGTGGTTAGAACGGCTGGAAGGATACCAGAAGATCCGTGGTTCAAATCCCGGCTATGTCGTTGAATTTTTCAGTCTTGCTCTATCCTTTCATAGTGCGTCCTACACACGGCTAGTGTGAAAGAACATTTATTTCCAATTATATAATAACAATATAATAATTATAGCTAACAATAAATTAATCGGAAATACCCGAAATGAATACAAACAGTTCCTCACTGATAACCACCCAGATTTAGCAGGCATTGCCTGTACTGATACGCTGGTCTATCTGGTTTAATTCAGTACTTTACATTGCCAGGTATTTTGATGCAATTGCGGATTTCTTTTCTAAAAAAGAAAAGCTTTCACTTTGCCTGATATTGCGGTTACAACTTCCTGTGCAAGATTTCTTAAATGATCATTTTTGCGATTCCAAGTGCTGCAATATTGTAAAGGTACAGGTAGCATTTGTTAGTGAAAATTGCAGATAAACAGCAGATCCAATATTAGAATTTCAATCTAAACAAAAGCCTGTGGCACACCTAGTTTTATCCGGAATTAACTCACTGAAAGCCAAATGTGAAATATTAAAGAGTGGTCACTTTGAAAACAGAGTAAATGCATTTGTAGATCATATCATGGATCCCAGTGTTAGAGAAGCAGTAGAAGAGAATCTAAAAGTTTGTTGACGTATGACTTTGTCTAAGTTAAACTCCATTATGACAAAAGAAGCTGATGATTTAATAACCATAAAAGCTTTAGATCATTTGTTTGAGCCTTCTAGGCTAGTTACTAAAACAAGTACAGCCCGCCTCGGTAGAGGGGTGGTAGCGTGTCTGCCTCACGTTCAAGAGGTACCGAGTTCGAATCTCGGTTAGGGTGAGTTAACTGGATAAGGTTTTTCCGGGTTTCTTCCTTATCCTGAAAGACAAATGTTAGGTAACTCTAAGCTCTATGTATCCTGGGCTCATTTGAGCATAATTTCACCCATTCCATTCATCGTCTGATATGACTGAACGTTGGAGGACGTAGATTACAAAAACAAATAATAAATAAATAAATAAATAAATAAATAAATAAATAAATAAATAAATAAATAAATAAATAAATAAATAAATAAATAAATAAATAAATAAATAAATAAATAAATAAATAAATAAATAAATAAATAAATAAATAAATAAATAAATAAATAAATAAATAAATAAATAAATAAATAAATAAATAAATAAATAAATAAATAAATAAATAAATAAATAAATAAATAAATAAATAAATAAATAAATAAATAAATAAATAAGTAGATAAGTAGATAGATAAATAAATATATAAATAAATAAATAAATAAATAAATAAATAAATAAATAAATAAATAAATAAATAAATAAATAAATAAATAAATAAATAAATAAATAAATAAATAAATAAATAAATAAATAAATAAATAAATAAATAAATAAATAAATAAATAGATAGATAAATAGATAGATAGATAAATAAATAGATAAATAAGTAGATAAATAGATAGATAAATAAATAGATAGATAAATAAATACATAAATAAATAAATAAATAAATCAGGTATAGGTGATTTAAATCATGTAATGGCAGCATTTAAACCACTAAATGCATTTAAGACCAGTGGTATTACTTGTGATTCTGACTTGTTTCTTTGTTAGAAAGAGCTTTGTGGCATTGTTCAACAGCAAAGCCATGATGGTAACGATAACAGATTAGATGTAGTAACAGCACTCTTGACATTGAAGTCAAAAGCTGATTCTTACCGCAATTTCTGTTAAAATTCCCTTCACTGTCTTTGGTTGCCGATGTCAAACGCTGACAGTGAGAGGGTTTTCTCTACATATAACTTAGTTGTGACAGACAAAAGAACAACTATGAAAAGCGAAAATATCACAACTTGTTGTATGCTGCAGTTTGGCGAAGTCTGATATGTGATATTTGATTTTATTCACGTTACCTACTGTATGCTGATGTCAAATAAAATATTTTAATTTGGAAAAAAATGGGTTTGAACAGTTGCATTAATCTACTTACTTGCTACTTTTTATTTGAGCCATGTCATTACTCATCAATTCTACCCAAAAATTTGGGCAACAGAAATTTTTTTTGAATATTTCTAACATTTCATGAGGCAATACCTACTAATTTTGGGTTTATTAGCTCTAGTTTCTATGATATACACAAGGTGGAAGTATTACATATTAACGGATTGAGAGAAAAGGATACATTTTAATTACATACGTGCTAACAACAATGAAAGTGCATTTGAGTTTTTTAACTGGTAAATACATGCTAAGAGTTCTAAATTGCTGAAAAATACTTCGCAGATAGTCGTGTCTGAAGAGAATCATGTGGTGGCCTATTGACTTCGTCGTCTTTTAGCTTGCCTCTTGTGATGGAGTCCCGCAGAATCCCTATATAAAGACCAACAGTAATCCGTAAGCATTACTTCATTCCAACGGCCCTGATATCTTTGTTCCATAACAGAAATGTCCTGATGGAATCTCTCCCCATGTTCATCACTAACAGCTCCACAACTAGGAGGGAAAAAGTCTAGGTGGGAGTGGAGAAAATGGATCTTAAGGGACATGTTGTATCCAAGGTTACGGTATTTTTATAGGAGCACTGTCACCAAATGCTTGTAGTTGTCATTTGTTTTGTTGCCTAAAACTCCATGAACAACAGCCTTGAGGGCTTCCCAAGCTTCCATTTCTTTCTCCTCCAAAATTTGGTCAAATGCAGGATCCTTTACAAGTTCTCTTATTTGTGGTTCGACAAAAATACCTTCCTTAACTTTTGCATCACTTAATTTCCAAAATTTCTCTCCGATGTTATTTTCAAAACAATAGGTAATCTATCATTTTGGTGGTGTTTGTTTAATTTAGAATGTGGGAATACAAGTAAAGTCACTATTTTTAAACCCAAAACATTTTCATTGTTACCCAGTGTTATTGATGCAAATTTTATAAATAATTGTCAGCACAAAATCTTGCCTTTTCTTCTATGTATATCAGAATTTCCTAGTAATTTACCAGAAGTGTCATACTGGCGCGTTGGCCATTGTAGATAATGGTTAGATCAACCAGCCGAAGAGCGGAAGATCCGTGTTCAAATCCCGCGTATGACATTGAATTTTTCAGTGTGACTCAACCTGTCCGAATTTGACGTACACAAAGCTGGCGTGAAAGAACAATTTAAATTCTACGGGGGCTTTTCAATAAAGAATGATCACCATTTTTTTTTTTTCTAATTGACAACGTACCTTTACTCATCCTCATAATTCTGATGGTCCTTCTCAAAATAGTGTCCCCTGAATGCGATACATTTGTCTCAGCGTTTCTGCCAGTTATCAAAGACATGCTGGAAACCATTTATTGAGAGGTCCTTCAAAATCGCCTCCGCAGCCGTCACCACTGCTTCTGATGATGGATAATGCCTCCCACGAAGGCGTTTCTTCAAGTTAGGGAATACAAAAAGGTCACATGGAACTAAATCCGGAATATAGGGAGGGTGAGGGATCACTTCACGTTGATTTTTGCAAGATATTCAGCAACAACATTGGCAATATGCGGCCGCGCATTATCGTGGTACCTCATCCAGCCTGCTTCACAGAAATGTGGTGTTTTGTGCCTTATATGGACTTGCAATGTTTTCAGGACATCCCTGTAGTATATTGTTCAGTTACTGATGTGTGTGCAGGTACAACATGCTGATAAACCATTCCATGAATATTAAAGAATGATATGACCGTAACTTTCCCAGCAGAAGCAACCACTTTTACTTTTTGGGAGTTGGTGATGAAGGAGATTTCCACACTGAGCTTTGCTGTTTGCTCTGAGGATCCAAATGATGTAACCAGGTTTCATTAGCAGTGATTAAGTTTGAAAGAAACTCCCGATCTTCCTCTAACATCAACTTTAACTGCACGTTACCTCCATTGCAGCGATAGGCGATACTGAACATGTCTGAACTTACCTGGTTCTCACAGGCCGGAACCAGGAGTACCAACAATAAAACAACTACGACGTGTTTGTTTCACATTAAGCTAACAGATTATAATAAGTTTGAATTTTAGTGTGAACATTTATTGTCATTTTTATTGAACAGCCGTCATATTATGAAACATTATTTGTGTTATGTCCAGTGTTCTTTTGTTTCATATTCTAGAATAACCATTTAATAAATTGTGTGTGTTTTGGTGAAATGATGAGTGTGGAATGGAAGATCTTGAATAAGCAATAAAGCTGCAGTCCTGGGTAATGCAATGTTACATTTTCAAAGGCTATAAATTTGTAATGATGCTTTTTATCTTATCCGATGTAATACACAAGTCTGACAAAATATTCCTCTGTACGCTTTGTAAGATATTCTCTGTCTGCTCTCGAGTTATTTTCTTCTTTGCCTTCTCTCATCTGATTCATTTTATCATTTTGCATTCTAAAAAAGTAAAAGTTTCTGAGCAAAATATCCGGTCGAGGTTCTTTTGATTTCATTCATACCCGTTGGATGTTTACGCCAGACAGGCAGCTAGCTATGCGCGGCTTTAATACAGCGATGGATGCTTGCCATTTGTCTGTCATGTAAAACGTGCTCTTCCCATACAGTCGGCCCGCGAGATGAGTATTTGAAACGAGATACTTATCTGCATGGAGATACTCTACGGGGTCAAGTATTTTCCGGCAAGCCCCTTTTGTTGCACAGTTGGTAGCCGTGGAGTAACGCAGAGATTCGATCTTCTGTTGTTTATCGTACTACTCTTACGCCATTGTTCCCGACGGTTCTAAGGTTCCTTAATAAAAGTATCTTTTAAAGCTGTTCTACGAAACCAGTAAAAATGTTTGTGATATTCAGTATTACTAAAGACACTAATATTATATTTTTTAGAATGTTATACATAACATAATAGAAGTATTGCAAATATCAAGCCGATGTCCAACATTAAAACCCATAATACTTTTTGCACAGAGAATAAAAAATCAGTTCATACCAACATTGCTTTCAGAAATGTGTAGAATTTGCAATGTTCGAGGGATGCACAACAAAGACTGAGACTGGTTTTATTTCACAGATGTTTATTTCTGCAGTTCAATATTTACATGATCTTTTTTCAAATTAGTCCCCTCCCACACTAATACACCTTTCATAGCGTCTCTGCCAGCCCATACTTTGACAGGTCCTTGAGAATCGCCTCACTTTTCTTGAGCACTGCTTCAGAAAATAAAAGCTAGTGAATTTAGTTGTTCTTCTGTTAACAGTTACTCATCAAAGTTTTAGCCATTTTGGATGCTCAATTGTTATGTAACAGTCTTTTGAGTGAATTGATGTTAATGTTTTTGTGAATATGTACAATATCGAGTATCGAGCTGTCATTAAATATTTGTTTTTGAAAGACAATACGCCTACGCAAATGAAACATGTGTTGGAATCTGTGTATGGGGACTCTGCACCATCATTTACCACAGTGAAATGTTGAGCAGCTGAATTTAAACGTGGTTGTAAAAGCTTTGGAGAAGATGTTCGGGATTTTCAAAAACTGCAGCTACCGAAGAAAAATCGTCAAAGTTCACCAAATGGTGGTAGACGACTGCCGAATTTAAGTGAGAGACATAGCAGAGGCTATGAACATGTCAAAAGAGCGTGTTTGTCACATATTGAATCAACATAAAGACATGAGAAAGCTGTCCGCGCGATGGGTGCCGCGTTTGCTCACATTAGACCAAAAAGGTGTTCGAATGAACATTCCCAAAGCTCTGTTGACGCCGTTTAGGTGCAATAAATAAGAGTTTTGGCACTGATTAATTACTGTAGGTGAAATTTGGATACACCGTTATACGCCCGAAAAAAATATAGTCCAAACAGTGGCATGTAAAGGGGCAACTGACTCAAAAATAAAGCAAAAACTCATTTTTAGGTACGGAAAATGATAGCGACTGTTTTTTTTTGGGAATAGTCGGGAGGTTATTTTAATCGTTTATCTTCAAAAAGTAAAAACCATTAGAGGAGCATAATACGCACCATTAATTGACAAGCTGAATTCAGAACTTGCGGAAAAACAGCCACATTTGCAGAATAAGAAAATCCTGTTTCTCCAAGACAACGCACCGCCTCACACCTTAGCGGTTGCAATGGCGAAAACCCACCAATTACCGTTTGAACTGGTTGAACATCCGCCTTACTCAACAGATCTAGCCCCAAGCGACTGCTTTTTGCTCCCTCATCTGAAAATTGCACTCCGAAGAGAGCGATTTTAGTCAAATGAAGAGGCAATCATCTTCGTGTACAATTATTTTGTAGAGAAAAACGCCGGGTACTATTTGGACGGGTTACAAAGATGGGAGCATCGCTGAGAGAAGTGTGTAGATTTACAAGGAGACTATGTTGAAAAACGCCGAGTACTATTTGGACGGGTTACAGAGATGGGAGCGTCGCTGGGAGAACTGTGTAGAGTTACAAGGAGACTATGTTGAAAAACACCGAGTACTATTTGGACGGGTTACAGAGATGGGAGCATCACTGGGAGAAGTGTGTAGTGTTACAAGGAGACTATGTTGAAAAACGACGAGTACTATTTGGACGGGTTACAGAGATGGGAGCGTCGCTGGGAGAAGTGTGTAGAGTTACAAGGAGACTATGTTGAAAAACGTCGAGTACTATTTGGACGGGTTACAGAGATGGGAGCGTCGCTGGGAGAAGTGTGTAGAGTTACAAGGAGACTATGTTGAAAAACGTCGAGTACTATTTGGACGGGTTACAGAGATGGGAGCGTCGCTGGGAGAAGTGTGTAGAGTTACAAGGAGACTATGTTGATAAGCGACGAGTACTATTTGGACGGATTACAAAGATGGGAGCGTCGCTGGGAGAAGTGTGTAGAGTTACAAGGAGACTATGTTGAAAAACGCCGAGTACTATCTGGATGGGTAACAGAGATGGAAGCATCGTTGGCAGAAGTGTGTAGAGTTACAAGGAGGCTATGTTGAAAAACGACGAGTACTATTTGGACGTGTTACAGAGATTGGGGCATCGCTGGGAGAAGTGTTTAGAGTTACAAGGAGACTATGTTGAAAAACGCAGAGTACTATTGGGAAGGGTTACAGAGATGGGAGCATCGCTGGGAGAGGTGTGTAGAGTTACAAGGAGACTATATTGAAAAACGACGAGTACTATTTGGACGGGTTAAGGAGATGGGAGATCCCTGTGAGGAGTTTGTAGATTTAGAAGGAGACTATGTTGAAAAACACCGAGTACTTGAACGGATTACAGAGATGGGAACATCGCTGGGAGAAGTGTGTAGAGTTATAATGAGACTATGTTGAAAAACGCCAAGTGCTATGTGGACGGGTTACTGAGATGGGAGCAACGCTGGGAGAAGTGTGTAGAGTTACAAGGAGAGTATGTTGAAAAACGCCGAGTACTATTTGGATGGGTTAAGGAGATGGGAGATCCCTGTGAGTTTGTAGATTTAGAAGGAGACTATGTTGAAAAACACCGAGTACTATTTGGTCGGGTTACAGAGATGGTAGCATCGCTGGGAGAAGTGTGTAGAGTTACAAGGAGACTATGTTGAAAAACGCCGAGTACTATTTGGACGGGTTAAGGAGATGGGAGATGCCTCCGAGGAGTTTGTAGAGTTACAAGGAGACTATGTTGAAAAACATCGAGTACTATTTGGACGGGTTACAGAGATGGGAGCATCGCTGGGAGAAGTGTGTAGAGTTACAAGGAGACTATGTTGAAAAACGCCGAGTACTATTTGGACGGGCTGCAGAGATGGGAACATCGCTGGGAGAAGTGTTCACAGTTACAAGGAGACTATGCTGAAAAACGCCGAGTACTATTTGGACGGGCTGCAGAGATGGGAACATCGCTGGGAGAAGTGTTCACAGTTACAAGGAGACTATGCTGAAAAACGCCGAGTACTATTTGGACGTGTTACAGAGATGGGAACATCGCTGGAAGAAGTGTGTAGAGCTACAAGGAGACTATGTTGAAAGACGCCGATTACTATTTGGACGGGTTACAGAGATGGGACCATCGCTGGGAGAAGTGTGTAGAGTTACAAGGAGACTATGTTGACAAACACCGAGTACTATTTGGACGGGTTACAGAGATGGGAACATCGCTGGGGGAAGTGTGTAGAGTTACAAGAAGACTATGTTGATAAACGCCGTGTACTATTTGGATGTGTTACAGAGATGGGAACATCGCTGAGAGAAGTGTGTAGAGTTACAAGGAGACTACGTTGAAAAATAAAAGCCAAATTTCTGAAAACATCTCCTGCATCTTTATTAGGGCCGTAATTTTTCAGACCATCTTTGTACTCTTTGACTTAATAGAGTCAAGAAAGGGATAAATGTTTAGCTCTTTCAAAATGAGAAATGTACATAGAAATAGCTGCGGTAGAAATTTGAAAAATACTGTCCCGTGCTTGCAACTTGTTTGTGATGAATTTTAACGAATACCGTATAAAGTCACAGTAATACATAACAGATCAATTTGAATATTGTTGCTCTAGATAAAAATTGCAAGCTGCCAATACAATATGTGAATGATTGAAGGTTTGTCCTGGAATACCCCTACCTTACCGCTTGTATTTGTACGGTTATATGGATTTACATAACAATAAATTTTGGAGTTCCGAGAATCCATTCCCAGTTACAGCAACACTCTCTGATGTGTAATAATTGGTTCAACACAAATTATAAGTAGAGCAATTTTTCTCTCCACAAAACTATAACTGCTAATGGATGATAAACCTTACACGAATCCGTTTTCACGGAACCAGTACAACTAAAATATATAATCATTTGTATGACAGTGAAACAGCACACGCTGCCAATGTCAGGATGTTCCTGATGTTTGGATCATTTTGTATTATCCACTCATTCAGCGGATCTTATTTTATCTGACATTACCTACCTTGGTACATATATGTAGATGACATTTTTGCTATTTTACTTAATGACAAAGTAAATGAGGCTTTAACTTTTCTTAATAATCAAAACAAATGAATAAAATTCAACATCGAAATAGAGGAAACGGAATTTTTCCTTTCTGGATTTGAAGATATTTAAAAATAAATCGAGCATTGGAAGGCTGTTCAATAAAGCATGATCACATTTTTTTCTTGCAGGGTACCTTTACTCATTCTCATAATTTTGATGGTCCTTCACAAAATAGTATCCCTTGAATGCAATGCAATTGTCCCAGTGTCTCTGCTAATCTTCAGAGACATGCTGGAAACCATTTTTGAGAGATCCTTCAAAATCACCTCCGCAGCCTTCACCACTGCTTCTAATGATGGATAATGCCTCCCACAAAGGCATTTCTTCAAGTTAGGGAGACGGAAAGAGCCACGTGGGGATAAGTTCGGACTAAGGGGAGGGTGAGGGGTGCACTTCACGTTGAGTTTTGCAAGATATTCAGCAACAACATTGGCAATATGCGGCCGCGCATTATCATGGTGCAGCATCCAGCCTGCTTCACGGAAATGTGGTATTTTGCGCCTGATATGGACTTGCAATGTTTTCAGGACATCCCTGTAGTATTGTCCAGTTGCTGATGTGTGTGCAGGTACAACATGCTGATAAACCATTCCATGAATATCAAAGAATGAGATGACCATAACTTTCCCAGCAGAAGCGAACATTTCTGCTTTTTGGGGGATTGATGATGAAGGAGGTACCCACATTGAGCTTTGCTGTTTTCTGTCAGGATCAAAATGATGTAGCCAAGTTTCATCAGCAGTGATTACGTTTGGAACAAACCCCGGATCTTCCTCTATCATCAACTTTAACTGCATGCAGACCTGCATGCGAATGTCCTTTTGTTCGGGAATCAACAGTCTTGGAACCCATCGCGCACAAACACGTCTCATGTGTAATGTTTCTTTCACCAACGTGTGGGTGTCACCCAATGAAATGTTCAGTATTTCAGAAAGTGATCTTAAGGTAATTCGTCGATCCTCTCTCACAATGGCAGCAGCAGTGTTGATGTTTTCTTCCTTAAGAGCAGTATCTGGAACACCGGGTTCACCTTCCTTTGAAATTGATTGTCTCTCCTCTTTAAACATTTTAAACCACCTTCGAGCTGTGCTGTAGGGCAGAAGAAACTCTCCATAGGCCTCCTGTGACATTGTATAGGCCTCAACGGAAGATTTGTTGAGACGAAAGCAGAATTTCAACGCCGCATATTGTTCCCTGCGTGTTACCTCCATTGCAGTGGTAAGTGATAGTGAACATGTCTGAACTTGCCTGGTTCTCACAGCTGGGAACCAGGAGTACCAACAATTAAACTACTACGTCTAACTAAGCTAACAGAATACAATAAGGTTGAATTTTAGCGCGAAAAATTATGACCGTAAGCAAAATTATGATCATTCTTTATTGAACGGCCCTCATAATTTAGAATAGCAACACATTTTTCATGTTGCTGAAATCAATGGTTTGAAGAGGTCCACAATACTTAAAATAATCCAAGATAAGGAACTGATAGGCGAACAGTGTGGTAATAAGGAGCTTGCATAAGCAATTAACAATAGCACCGATAAACAAGAGGTGAATAGTTTATCACAGAGGTGAAAGGCTTGCCGGCACCTATATAGCTACATTCTAGAACATTCGTGTTTTATCTGGTGACATTTTAGAGAAAATTCGATAACAGTCTGTAATTCATGAATGGATGTATAAGAAGGAACCATGGCTATTGATGAGTCAGATGTGTAACAACAGTTGTTGTTGTAAAACAGTGAGTCAGTGGTAAAACAGCCAGCTGTGTTGTTTTAACGAGAACTAAGGATGTAATCTGCTGTCTCTGTTTGTTATTGTGATCGAACTTGGTAGACTGATTGTGACGTAACGTAATGCTGCTGTAATCTATAAGAATATTTCTACGAAAATAAAGGAGAATTTTAATTTCCGCAATTCGGCCTTTTAATTCTACAAACCCACAAAGTCAGAATATGTAAGAAGTTTACTTATCATTTATGTTCATTCAACAGATTTAAAATAATCATCCAAAAATACAATATAAAATTAGCTCCAAAGTCGGCAACGAAATAAACTGATGATGTAATAACCATAAAGGCTTTAGATCGAATAGTTACTAAATCAAATATAGGTGATTAGATCATGTAATGGCAGCATTTAAACAACTAAATGCATTTAAAACCGGTTCTTACTTGTGATTGTCACTTGCTTCTTTGTTACAAAGAGCTTTGTGACATTGTTGAAGAGCCAGATAAGGTTGTTTGCAGACGATTGTATCATTTATAATAAAATTCGGAATACAGTGCATGCAACCGCCCTTCAGGATGATGTAAATGAAATCTGTAATTGAGCTGCGGCTAACAAAATGTCAATTAATGCCAAGAAAAGTAAGTCCATTGTTTTTAGTAGAACTAAGGGCAAAATTATTGTTAACTATCACATGGGAGGGGTGCAAATTCCACAGGTGGACAGCTGCAAATACTTGGGAGTGTACCTGGCAAGTAACGCTGGATGGGACGATCAAGTAAATTCCACATCTAGGAATGCGTGGAAGGCATTACATTTCGTAATGAGAATATTGAAAAGGGGGAGCGCTAGGTCCAGGGAAATTGCCCACAAGGCCTTAGTGCGGCCGGTTATGGAATATGGAGTAGCATGCTGGGACCCGTATAGAGCTAACCAAATCGATCCATTAGAAAAAATACAGAAGAGGGCAATAAAATTCATAAAAAGAGGCAAGCATTTTGGGCCTATAAAAGGAGATGAGACTAAATGGGAGGAATTAAGAATTAGGCGTAAGAAACATAGGTTGGTAGCATTATTCAAAGCTAATGCTGGTGTAAAGGCATGGGTGGACGTTAGTGTAAGGTTAGATAATCCGGATTATTATGGACGAAATGATCATAGGTATAAAATTAAGGGTAGCATATACAGAACCGACGTAGGAAAATTTTCTTTTGTTAATAGAACCATTGAAGAATGGAATGAATGGCCTGTAGCAGTCTTTCAGGGCTGTCCCCTGTCGATGAAGAAATTTAGAAAAAATCTAGATGGTTTATAGTTTAACTTTTGAATTATAATGGTATATAATATGTAAATAGAGAAGTAATTAGATATTTTTTAAGTGACTAAAGTAAAATAATAGCATGTTTGTATTGTTTACTGTGATATTGTTGTAAATCTAGTATTGTAATTTGATCTGTATTCTTAACTCTGCCACCGGGTAGTACCCAATTGCAGTGAATAAATACATACATACATAACAGATTAGATGTAGATGTAGATGTGAAAAGTCCCTTCAATGTCTTTGGTTGCCGATGTCAAACGCTGACAGTGAGAGATTTTGCTCTACATATAACTTAGTTGTGGCAGACAAAAGAACAACTATGAAAAGCGAAAATATCACAACTTGATGTGTGCTGCAGTTTGGCGATATCTGATGTGTCATATTTGATATTATTCATGTTACCGTCTATCTGCTGTTTTCAAATAAAATATTTTAATTTGGAAAGAAGGGATTTTAACAATTGTGTTACTCTACTTACCTTCTACTCTTCATTTCAGACATGTCATTATTCATTAATTCTTCCCGAAAATTTGTGCGAAATTAATGCGAATTTACGGTAAAATGTGCAACATTAAGCACCACCAATTAAAATTACTAGCGCGAATTTTATAAATAATAGCACAAAATCTTGCCTCTACCTGTAACGTTTAGGTCTACACATATTTGCCATTCGTTGTCATGAAAGCTTACTGCTTTTAGGATATCCATGTTTCCGAACGTTTCTTCCATTTATACGCCATTAGCGCTGGTGCCGAAGGGTAAATATTACCATTGTGTACTATTATACATTTTAGACTGGACTTTCAAGTGTTGATAAATAAATGCCACACATCAGGAATATATTCTTTGTCTAGCTGAGGCGTGAGTTTCCTCACATCATTGCACTGTAAATCTCTTTAAGATCAAAGTTAAGCTTTCTCCCACACTAGCCGTGTGTAGGCGATGATTTGAATATGTAGAGTTAACCATTCTAGATAAACCACTCTCATGCACAACGAGATACGCAACCGGACGAAGACCTGAAATCTGTGGTTCAAATCCCGAATATGGCATTGAATATATAGCCGGTGAGTCAGCTGCTGCTGTTTATTCTTATCTATACAACCCGTAGTCGGGTAACACAACGTAACAACAGTGTAACACCAACGCATCGTATGGCGAGCCCATTGTTGATCGAGGCTGCGCGGCGAGGCATTCAAAGGGACGGGCGGTTTAGTGTGTAGATAAAAGCTCGCCGAAACGGCGGGAGGGAAGAGACGGATTTCTCGAGAGATTCTTTGTTCTAGCTGCGTCTCGATTGTTTGAGAAATATCTGGAAAGTGAGTAATCTATAAAAAGGCAACCCGCCCGCCACAGACTCGCGTGCGTGAACAGCTGATAAGCTGTGTCGATGACCTTGCGTGTTTCTAAGGAAATAAAGTACAATTTTTGGTGTTTCTAACCTGGACTTTTGATTTAAAGAACCCACAAAGTCACAATTGGTGTCAGGAGTGAGACATTTCGAAGATGGAGGCTGTATTGGCACATATTCTATAGCGAAAATGAACGAATTAACAACGAAGACGAAAGCTGCAAGCGACAACCTTGCCGCCAAAATGGAAGAAATGAAGGCGGCTAACGATAACATCACAGAGAACTTGGCCGCAAAGTTGGAGGCAGCAAGTCACAACCTGACCGCAAGGATGGCCGAACTGACTACGGAAATGAGAGCAGCTAACGAAAGCCTGGCCACGGAAATGAAAGTTGCGAATGAGGCCCTCGCCGAAAATTTTGAAGAACAGTTGGCCAGCGTGAGGGACGACGTCACGGGGCTTGGCAAGCACATGGGCCAACTGGACGAGCGCATCGAAGACCGCTTTAATGGCCTAGAGGGAAGTGCCGATAATATCACCAAACCACTTGAAGACCTAGAGAGCCGCGTTAACAACCTAGAGCGAAAGGCCGACACTAACACTAAGTTCCTGAACGCCATGGTGGAGGACATCGTCGGCAGAGGCCGCGCCACGGCTCAGTGGTTAGACCGCTTGGCTCTCACCAAGGCGGCCCGGGTTCGATCCCAGGCGACCGCAAAGTGAGATTTTTGGTGGACAACACGGCGCTGGGGCGGGTTTTCTCCGGGATCTCCGGTTTCCCCCGCCATCTCATTCCACCGGTGTTCCAACTTCATCTCATGTATCATCAGTGTCATCGCCTGCGGTGCCGTATGTAGTAAAAGCGGGCGTTAAACACTACACATCGTCGGCAGAAGAATGAAATATTTAAACGGGGACGCGACACAGCATCTCCGCGCGTCATACCGCCGAAGTACGACGGCACGTCCACGTTCGAAGTCTTCCGCCGCCAATTCGACACAGTGGCTAAGCACAAGTGGTCATCAGAGGAGGAGGCCGCACAGATAGTAGCCAGCCTCCAGAGACAGGTCGCAGAAATCCTTAACGCAGTCCAGATAGCGGCGGTGCCCAAAGACATCTGGGAGGCCCTGGAGAACCGCTTCGGGAACCACCGCTTGGCTATAGCCTACCGCAGCCAACAGCCAGGGAAGACGTTGCAGGAGTTCGCTCTGGCTATTAAACAGCTGGCCAACAAAGTTTTGGTCGACCTCCCACCTGAATTCGTATCCCGAGAAGCCGCCTACAACTTCTTTGACGGGGTACGAGACGTCGAGGTAAGTCAGCGCCTAATGCTCGGAGACAACAAAACCATCCACGATTCGCTAACGGCAGCATTGAGGATGGAGGCGGCCAGGGTAACGGCTACTTCGGCGTCGTGAACAATGAGTATCCGTTACACTGGAGACAGAAGACCAGCTGTGGGACGCCGGCGAAGACCAAGTGTTGGGGATGTGGCCATGGAGAAGGACTGCCCACACCAGGTAGTGCAGCCGGAGAAATGAAAAAGGGTCGGCGTGTCGAGGAGCACGTCGGTGCCGTCAACACCATCCCCTGAAGTGACACTTTGCGCCATCAGCCAACAAATGGATGACAACCTCATCGCGGATAGTTGGGTGACAGGAAAGCCGTGCCGCGTGCTCTTAGACACCGGGGCAGCCGTGACCGTCATCAGACCCGACGTAGCCAGGGGTTTGCCGTCGAGGAAACGAGCCGACCATTCCAGCTAGTGACGGCATCGGGCGACACCTTGCCCGTGAAGAAGGAGGCCCTGCTGAAGTTGACCTTGGGACGGAGTGCTGTGCGTCAGTGGTTGTTCGTCGTGGAGGTGGCTGAGGAGGTGATACTGGGACTGAAACCCCTTAAGAGCTACAAGGCGACGGTCGACGTCAACAGGAAGGTCCTGCAGCTCAATGAGGAACAGGCAACCCGAAGAACACCTGGGAATCTACAGGTTCGTCCACAGGGAAGACGTGGTTGTCACCGCGAGAGGCGAGGCGTTGGTGATGGCGCCACTGGAAGGCCAGCGAACAAGGAACTTGATACTGGACCAGAAGACACCTGTGCACGGACTGTGTGAATCCAGAACATTGTTGCCGTGCCTAGAGGAGGTGCCAGTGAGGCTACTAAACCCAACGGACACCGATCACGACGTCCACCCCAGGACGGAGTTGGGGACATGCGAGCTCGTGGTCAACGTAACACCTTGGCAAAATGCAACAGTTACTGGGAACGAAGAGTTAAGGAGGCTTTGACGGTTACCTCTGAAAGGAGCACGCTTAGTCGTGATGCTGGATTTCAGTTCAACTCCTCTTGGAAACCGGCCTTAAGAATGGAAATCCATTGACTTAAGAGGCACAGACCAACACAGCTTGATAATCACGTTAAGTTTCTTTGACACAATTTTCTATACTCACGCCATTTCTGGACCTGGCATTTAATTTACTGAAAACAGTCTTTTGTTTAGTAATGCGAATTTGATAGTGTTTTGTCTTTGTTTATAGTTGTGTTATATCCAGTATTTCATTTTGTGATTATAACATTTCATAAATATCCTGATGATGGTAGAATTGCACACTCCCGAAACTTTGATATCTAATCATCTTTACACCTGGCTTGCAGCCCGAAAAGGAAGTGAGACTAAATAAATCTTTCGCTTTATTATTTGTTCTAGAAATAATGCTATTTTAAATAAAAAGTATAAGAATTTACTCCTTATTGAAACAGAATTTCTCAAAAGTTAATCATTTCGCTTACTTTAGGTCCATTATATGCCCAATGTATATCTTTTTCATTTTCTTCTGTTTACAATACTGTGAGCTAGAAAATATAAACAAAAATGGGAGATAAGTGAAGTTTTAAGTAACAAATTATTATATTTGTGTATAAAAATGGAAGTTCAAGCAAAAGACAAGATGCGTTTCGCTAAATTTAAATCTCACATAACCCTTCTTAATTCACACTTTTCCATAGGGATCATGATGAAATGAGGTCTTACAGCTGCAATCTCCCTTTTTACGTTGTGTATTGTTCTAAACGCAGTCCCATTATTTATATTAAATATATACCCAATCACCATTTGCAAGCTTTCAGGTGCATAGCACCTTAATATGAGCAGGATCAAAAATATTGGACTGAGTGCATAGTTCCTCAGGGTTTGTGTTCTTAACTGTGGATGTAGCCGATGCTTCAGTTCTTCAACTACATGATTTGATAGTCGAAATCTCATTTTGAATTTTTCTTACATTTAGTTCTGAGATGGAATTTCCTCTATGTTGGAAAACACAAGGATACCTTTCAAATTGATGATGTTAATCATCAGAGATATCAGAGTAATTTGAATTCTGAAAATAATAAAAATGTATATGTTATGAACGCAAACAATGCATCTTTAACATGTCGGGTTGTCTCATAAATTCGTTCAATACTTGTTACGTGTTTGCGACTAAGAACACCTGAGAACACAGCATGCCCCCATTACTTTTACGTCAAAGAAGTTGCCTAACAATATGGGGTTTCTTTACAAATACAATAACTGAAAAGAATGCTATGAACACAAACCACAGCGACCTCACGGCCAAAGGTAAATAGGTCAACTTATGAAAGAATTGGTAACCAAACTTCAGTAGGAGTTTGTGGATGCAACAGTGTGGAGTTGTAACTTGTGAATGTTAATATGGAAGGCAAGAAGGAACATTTTCGACATTTAATGCTGTTTTATTACCGTAAAGGTAAAACCACCTCACAAACTCAACGGAAAATTGGTGCTGTTTACGGAGAAGATGCAGTGACGAATCGGGCATGTCAAAAATTGTTTACTCGATTACGAGCTGGAAACTTCTCTGTGACAGACAAACCTCGTTCTGGACGACCTGTAGTTACGAATGAGGAAAGGATAAAGGACATGATTACGAACAACCCCAGAATAACAACTCGGGAGGTAGGTCAGGAGCTAAACTTATCTCATGCAACTGTAGCCAGGCACCTAAAGAAACTTGGTTACGTAAATCTTCTGGATGTATGGGTTCCGCACGAACTGAGTGAACAAAATTTAGTTCAGCGCGTTTCCATCTGTGACGCATTGATAAGACGCAATGAAACTGCACCTTTTCTGAAACAGCCGGTTACAGGAGACGAAAAGTGGATTGTGTACAACAGCATCCGAAAGAGAAAGTCATGGCGTAAGAAAGGGGAACCACCACTCTCAATTCCTAAACCAGGGCTTCATCCTGAGGAGATTATGCTGTGCATTTGGTGGGACTGGAAAGGAATTATTTATTACGAATTTCTTCCTCCTGGGGATACCATCAATTCAGAGAACTACTGTTCTCAGTTGGATCGTCTGAAGCTTGCCCTAGAAGAGAAAAGGCCAGAGTTAGCATCTAATGGTGGAGTCGTCTTTCATCAAGTCAATGCCAAACCACACACTTCTATGGTAACTCGTCATTAATTACGAGATTTCGACTGGGATGTGTTACGTCACCCGCCTTATTCTCCAGACATTGCCCCATCCGACTATCGTTAATTACGATCCCTGCAAAACTTCCATAATGTCAAACGCCTTACTTCCTTGGAGGATTGCAGACTCATAGTAGAAGACTTCTCAACCAGAAAACTGCAAGATTTTGGAAAAATGGTATTGATAAGCTTCCTGAGAAATGCAGATATGTTATTGATAATAATGGTGCATACTGCACAAAATAAAGTTTCTTTTGAAAAGTCCATTGCCTTGTTTACTTTCGATTACCTTGCATATGTAAACAGATTACCCCTACATAATTAGGCAACTTCGTTGCCGTAGTTGTGATACGGGCATACAGTGCAGGCGTTCTTTGTCTTTAACACGTAAGAAGAATTGAACGAATTTATGAGACAAACCAATACATTTGTGAAATAAATAGGCTAATTATTTGTACAACTAACCACAAAAATACTTTATTTACTATTTATTTAAAGCTGTGCTTCTTATTTCTTCTCAGGAACTATTGTGTAAATTCTGCAGTTCTGCTGATCTAAGTTCGATCAAGTTAACTGGAGAAAATTGACCAGTTAGGTTTGATCTTAGATCAAGAGGCCATGAACTTAGATCAATGTTTATACAGCCAAAATTCTAAGTTGAGCTTGACTGAAGATCATTTTAATACGTTTGAACTTAGATTATCTTTTATTCTACCGGGCCTCTGTATTTAATTAGAATGCTTGCAGTTTCGTAGTGAGATAACCTTTTACTCCCAGTAACTTCACCACAGTTTTAATGTTGAATCACGGAACCTCAAAGGAACATTTGAAACGTTACAACTTCCTTCTACATTTTGGAAGCATTCACATTATTCCAAATGGCATTTTAGGTATAAACCAATCAGTCAAACGGCTTAGGTATCTGATGTATAGAATCGGATCTGAAACATTAAAACTTCACTGAAAACTGCTATTGCATTGGTGTTCTGCTTTCTCTCGTGGTATAGCACTTTGATACCATCAGACAAGTAATCTTCCGGAGTGCTGCATTTCTCTCTACAAGGAAGACGAAGTGAAAGGAAGTGAAAAAGAACTTGATAATGGGAGAACGCGCACCGTATTATACTAAGTCTGCTAGACATGGTAAACGCTTTAATCGCTAAACCAAAATAGTCTAACTGAGAACTGCGTAAATGTTATTGTAACATCAATAATAATCTTAATATTGAAAGAATTATGGGAAATAAAAAATGTAGTATCCAGTTGCGGCTTGTGCAGTAAAAATGTGGGTGAAAGTTAATTGTTCTTTTACACTGGCCGTGTGTAGGCTAAAGTATGGAAAGATAGAGTCTGACTGAAATATTCAATGCCATAGACGGATCTTCTGGTTGCCGTCCAGCCGCTCTAACCATTTAGCTACTACGACCAACGTGCCAACATGACATTAAATTCTCCAACTGACTCGTGTTTTTCCCGGTAAACCACTTAGGAGTTCTCATAAACACATGAGACAACTACCTTAATGGCGACTTACAACGTGTAAGTACTTTAAGGCCCGGACTTTATAGTTCGGACCACTATTAGGTACAACTGACTCGTGTTTTTCCCGGTAAACCACTAGGAGTTCTCATAAACAAATGAGACAACTACCTTAATGGCGACTTACTATGCTGTAAGTACTTTCAGGCCCGGACTTTATAGTTCGGACCACTATTAGGTACAACTGACTGGTGTTTTTCCCGGTAAACCACTAGGAGTTCTCATAAACACATGAGACAACTACCTTAATGACGACTTACTATGCTGTAAGTACTTTAAGGCCCGGGCTTTATAGTTCGGACCACTATTAGGTACAATTGACTCGTGTTTTTCCCGGTAAACCACTAGGAGTTCTCATAAACACATGAGACAACTACCTTAATGGTGACTTACTATGCTGTAAGTACTTTAAGGCCCGGACTTTATAGTTCGGACCACTATTAGGTACAACTGACTTGTGTTTTTCCCGGTAAACCACTAGGAGTTCTCATAAACACATGAGACAACTACCTTAATGGTGACTTACTATGCTGTAAGTACTTTAAGGCCCGGGCTTTATAGTTCGGACCACTATTAGGTACAACTGACTCGTGTTTTTCCCGGTAAACCACTAGGAGTTCTCATAAACACATGAGACAACTACCTTAATGACGACTTACTATGCTGTAAGTACTTTGAGGCCCGGGCTTTATAGTTAACCATTATTAGGTCAATTAATGGAAATTAATTGTTCTTTCACAATAGCCGTTTGTAGACTAAAGTATGGAAAGATAGAGTCAGACTGAAAATTTCAATGCCATAGCCGGAATTTGAACTACGGTCCAGCTGGTTGCCGTCCAGCTGCTCTAACCATTGAGCTACTATGGCCGACGTGCCGACATGACACTAAATTCTACAACTGGCTCGTGTTTTTCCCGGTAAACCACTTAAGAGTTTTCTATCCTTACACGAGTCAGTTGTACCTAATAGTGGTCCGAACTATAAAGCCCGGGCCTTAAAGTACTTACAGCATAGTAAGTCACCATTAAGGTAGTTGTCTTATGTTTTTATGAGAACTCCTGGTGGTTTACCGGGAAAAGCATGAGTCAGTTGGAGAATTTAATGTCATGTCGGCAAGTTGGCCATAGTAGCTCAATGGTTTAGAGCGGCTGGACGGAGACCAGAATATCCGTGTTTCAAATCCCGGCTATGGCATTGAATTTTTCACTCTGGCTCTATCTTTCCAAAAACGTGCGTGGTCACAAGACGTACACTTAAAATGCACACTAGCACTATCCGCTGCTGCTACCACCAATACTACTAATGAGTGCTAGATCAAACGTCCCACAAAATGTTATACAAACTATTAGCCTAGAAAGAATGTATCTATTCCTATCACCTTGCTTATGTGTCACTTTACTGACAGTCTGTAAGCTGAGAATTACTATTCACACCACTAAACATGACGAACTGAATTACATGCATTTTTAAGTCAGCGTGAATTCTTTATCTTTTCACTAAGATATACCAAGTCGGCACATCCTACTTTTGTCCAATTACTCACTTCAGATCTAAACATAAGGCACGGAAAGCAATAAAGGGCATTTGTAATACTACAACCACATAGTCGTTTAAGGTTATGTATTTATTGTTAAATTTGCTCCTGTAGTGTCGCTTCGGATTTTTATAACACGCCCAACTATCAAATTGGGCTGCGGACGTCCTAGTCGCTTTATCATTTTCTTTCTTCGCAAGTCACTTTATCTATTTTACTTCTTAAAATGGAATCCACCGAGTTCATAGCTGTCTCTTGAGAGAAGTTCAACAGTCACAAAGATTCGAAAACCTCGCGATCGGTCGCTGCACACAACAAAGAATAATAGTTTTGCGCTAAAGCACTAATTGTACTTGATGTACTAAGAAACTCACAATTGTCTCAGCTACTGAATGTCTACAAATTCCAAGTTTATCACAATGTTTAAAACAAAATATCTGTTTAGAAACTGGACTGTAAAAGCACGCCGTATTCAAAGCAACAAAGCAAAGCCTGATAGCGCTAGGAGTTCTAAACATTCTTTGTATTTGGAGATAGTTGCAGTTAAACTCTATGGATAGTAGCACTTCCCAGAGATTACCAAGAACTCTAGCGTTGCCAATGTGAATTAACGTCATGAAGTCAATAATGGCTCCCAGTATTATACGTACGTGTTTTTTGGAATTCTTATCCCGTTTTAACGATCGAGTTTTAATTTATTCTGATGGCTCCAAGAGCCCAGAAGGTGTAGGGTGTGCGTTTGTCTGTGGATCCGAACCCTATACATTCGGTTTCCACAACTGCACCTCAATTTTTAGTGCTGAAATTTATGCGATCTACCGAGCCATTTTATATGTACGACGACACCAGATAGGCGACTGCGTTATTTTTAGTGATTCCCTTAGTGTACTTCAAAGCCTTCGGCAGCTGTACAGCTACCATCCCATTGTACAGCGAACCCAGGACGCCCTCCACGTTTTAGACACCTCGGGTGTTAGCGTGGTATGTGCATGGGTGCCTGGACATATTGGCTTACCAGGGAATGAACTGGCGGATTCGGCGGCAAAGTCGGCTGTCATTCAGTCAAAGGCCAGCATGCCATTCGTCTCTTCGGAAGATTTCCGTTTTGCGATACGGAGAGCCGTGTTGTCCTCCTGGAGCGCAGAGTGGTCCGCTCTACGCGAAAATAAGCTCCGCTCTGTGAAGGACGACCCAGTGTGTTGGTTAACCTCCTGCCGTCCATCCCGTCCAGAAGAAGTGCAATTGGCTCGGTTGCGCATAGGCCACTGCTTTTTTACGCATTTTTATCGTTTTAAGAAGGACCCTGCTCCAGTTTGCTCGTTTTGCGGGGATGCCCTCTCGGTTCCCCATGTTTTAATAAACTGGTTTATTATACTCGTCTTCGCCGGTCCCTCCAGCTGACGGCTAGCTTGCCAGAGGTATTGGTGGACGACCAAAAAGTGGTGGCCCAAGTTTTTAAGTTCTTTTATACTCTCAATTTTAGAGTTTAGCTTCTAACTTTTTATCCATTTTAACTGTTGAATGTTTTTAAGCATGTTTTAGTTTTGACGCATGAAGTGTGTGTGTTTTATTTAGGCTGGACACAACTTGGTTCTTTTAATCTAGTCTTGGCATGAGTAGTTTTTTAGAGATGCTGATGACCACGCCCTAAACCACAATCATTCATTCATTCATTTTGGGAATTAACGTGCACATCGAAACTGTGATATGATCTGGGCGTACCCAGCCTATGCCTGTCTGTAGCATTTGTCGTCTACGCATGCGCAGAGCTTTAAACATTACATGATATGCTAGCACAAGGGAAGTGTGCTACCTGCAACGTTGCCACATACTTATTCTATCGCCGCCTACTTACTACACATTAAGCAATGAGCGCGGTAAATACAAACATCGAATGAAAAGAGGAAAAGGGCTTCTACAAGACAAATACTGGAGCTCCACGTGCTCTTATGCTCCTAAACAGCAGCCACCCCTGGTAGTATTACTTATTGTGTTGGATGAAAGAGTACAGGTGCCATTCTTCTAGGACGTGATTCTTGATTCTGAGTAAAACTCAAATTAAAAATGTTAACAGCATTTCACACTGTGAATGTTTATTTGGACCTAAAAGGCTTTCAGCGACTTTATTTGCATTGTATTCATAAAAAAGCTCGCTTAAAGTGAGAAGGTACTGCACAATGACATTCCCATGACCTTTGGGTGTACGTTACTAAGAAATTATTATTGATATGTACATAAAAATTTTCAGGCATGTTCTTAAAACCTTTAAATAATACCTACTATTATTTGAAAAGTTTTCATTGATAACACTGGGCAAAAAAAAATGATTTTTTGAATGCTTCGAGCACTTCATGAGGCAATTCTTACTAATTTTGGGTTGAGAAAAACAAATATGACAATGAAAAATTTTTATTAGCTCTGGTTTCTATGACATACACAAGGTGGAAGTATTGCATAGTAACGAATTGAGAGAAAAGGATAAATTTTAATTACATACATGCTAACAACAATGAAAGTGTACTTGATTTTAACCATGCTAAGAGTTCTAAATTGCTGGAAAAATACTTCTCAGATAGTCGTGTCTGAAGAGAATCATGTGGTGGCCTATTGACTTCATCGTCTTTTAGCTTGCCTCTTGTGATGGAGTTCCGCAGAATCCCTATACAAAGACCAACAGTAATCCGCAAGCATTACTTCATTCCAACGGCCCTGATATCTTTGTTCCATAACAGAAATGTCCTAATGGAACCTCTCCCCATGTTCATCACTAACAGCTCCACAACTAGGAGGGAAAAAGTCTAGATGGGAGTGGAGAAAATGGATCTTAAGGGACATGCTGCATCCAAGGTTACGATATTTTTGCAGGAGCACTGTCACCAAATGCTTGTAGTTCTCATCCCTTTTTTGTCTAAAAATCCATAAACAACACCCTCGAAGGTTTCCCAAGCTTCCTTTTCTTGCCCTCCAAAATTTGGTGAAATTCAGGATCCTTTAAAGGTTCTGTTATTTGTGGTCCGACAAAAATGCCTTTCTTAACTTTTGCATCACTTAATGTCTAAAATTTCTCTCTGATTGTGTTTTGTTATTTGACAGGTTTTGATATATTAGCTCTTGTTTTGAAGATAAAGTGGCGTTTCATTTTTAGAGTGCAGAGTTTAAATTTGGGGGAATCCATTTGGGAGTTGGCACACCTGTCAGCATAACAGGTTGGCACACTTTCAGCCATAACTTTGAATTACTCCCACTCTAAGTATTTTTTGGAGTTTGAAAAATCTCCGTGATCTAATATTAATTTTTCATTGGCTGGTTCCTATCCCCACTTAGGTTCAGTGTTGAGAATTTCCAGTTTTGGACCTAATATCAGAGACGCTTTCTCTAACGGTCCGCATGCAAAAATGTATGTGGAAGCATGCGTTCTGAGCGGCCGTCAAAATCTTAAAGCCTGTTGTCAGAAACACGCATGGCATTTTAACAATGGGTTAGTTTGCGACTGGGTGACACCAAGTTTTCCTTTAGGGCAAAACATATAATAGAGTAGTGTTGTTTGTTTACAGGAATTGCAGAGGGAGTTTACTGACCTTCGAAGAGTGGCCTTGTCACTGTGGCAGTCTTTCGAATAGATGCTCAAGTTATATCTATATATTCTCTGGTATATGTCATTTATTTAAATTTATTGGTTTTTTTATGTTTATGTATTGTCGTGAACCCGTATCTACGATCGCGTGACTTGTTTACACAAAAGAAACTGATAGGCGGCCAGTTGAAAACCAAGAGACCGCGGAGAAAGATAACAAGCAGATAAGAGTCTGCCGAGGCAAACAAACAGATACATGAAAATTTCTGGACTGATAGAGATTGTTCGGGTTGTGGTTTAGTTTAGAACAATCTAGAATTATCGATGCAGGTATTTAAAGAGGCGACGACTGGCCAGGAGTGCAGTAGAGTTGTAAAACAGTGTTGTGAAGTGAGAGACAGCCAGCTGTGTTGTTGTAACGAGAGCTAAGGATGTAATCTGCTGTCATTGTTATTGTGATCGACCTTGGTCTTGTAGATTGTGTTGTATTGGTGATGTAATGTTGTTACGTGAGAATTGAACAGTGTATTTCGACGGAAATAGAGATTTAGAATTTCGGCAAATTGGAATTTTAATTCTCCGAACCAGCAAAGTCACAGGATTTCTGATATTAACTTATATGTCGTCTCAGTGTTCCTAATTGACAGGGGCTGCGTCAGGTATCAATGGCGATACCAAACGCCAAATCAACTTAATTCCTTTATTCAAATGCTTATATTAGTACAAGAATGCTGTACTCGAACATTTTTATTACACGACAATAGACAGCAAGTTCTGCAACTCCACTTTATCAAGCTTCTGTTGTTTCTGCTCTTGAAAATGCCATTGCAGAAGTGTCGTATTCACAGTGATGAATTAAAACTTAGACAATTAAGAGTTCTGGCTTTGCATTAAGTCAGTCTCACCAGCAACGCTCCGCGCTAACGCAGACGTTGAGACTTCTGAATATTACATAAATTCCTTAATGCACTCGTACCTGTTCTTACACTTGCAACTAATGCGACTGGTAGACCTGTTCTATAATGAATATTCATAAATACAACTGCTTGTAGCTTCTTGGGCCGACATTTATGATGTATTGTACTGCGTTTGTAGCAACAATATATATATATATATATATATATATATATATATATATATATATATATATATATATATATATGATCCATTTTCTGTACTCACTCTCGTAACAATATTTCATTTAAAGGAGATACACCTAATGGTTTCATCAAGTAGTTATAGTACACACAATGGAAGTGGAGAATGCAGTAAAGTTAGGGATAGTCAATGCTGGTCACATTCGATCTCTATTCCCTTTCCATGGCCTTCTATTTTGCAAAAAGTATACGTACTCGAAAATACGAATGCCCCGAAAAGCATATCTCCTTAACGTAGTCTGATATAAATGGCACTTTACAGACGTGTGCAAATTATTAGACCCATTCATGTTTTTTTTACTTTGCTTCAGGTTAACATTCAAAATAATAGTTATTTACCGCCGTCACCTATTTCAATTTTTCGCAATTGTTTTCCTTTCCATGATATGAAGCATATTCAATGAAATTTCTCTCTTAATAATAGCTGGGGGATTTTTCTTTTACTTATAGTAATATGGTGGTAGCTCTGAATTAAGAACAGCCATTTTCTTCATGTCTGTTTATCCAACTGTTTGGTGATATTGCCTTCATTTGGGGAATGTAGTAACTGAGGATTGTTAATATTTGCCTTTTATTGTGTTTATGGCTAATATATCCTCAGTATTTATTATTAATTGATCTGAAGGCTGGTAACATCGTGTATCTTATCCTTAGCATTCACAGTGATTCAAAAGTGAGGTTATGGGTAAAACTGCTGACTTATCCCCAAGGAAAGTAGCTGTAACTGAGAGTCTTTTGAAGGAAACTCTTTATTCACAACGTGAAATAGCTAAGAAATTGTGTATTTCACAAAAATCTGTTAGTCGCATTAATCAAACTTTAACATTCGGTGCGACGTTGACCTCACAAAGGGATGGAAAATGCGGGAGGAAAAGAAAGCTATCACCAAGGATGCAAAGAAAACTTGTGCAGGTGGCAAAACAAAATAAAAGAGCAGCCAGCATTGACCTCAGTAACCAAATAAAGCAGTACGGTACAGAAATATCAGCCTCAGTAGTTCGCAGAAGATTATGTGAAGCAGGTTTACCAGCACGCAGGCCTCGTAAAAAGGCTAAACTGACACTTGCAATGGCAAGAAAACGTTTAGAATGGGCCAAAGAGATGTAGAAACATCCAGTGGAATTTCCGATAAAGGTAAATAGTATGAAAATTGTATATAACATAAAATTAACATATGTACATGTAAATTTTAGGGAAATGAAATAAACAGCCTAAACTTTGTTTCTCTCATTGCTGGTTTTGTTATATTATCTTTGAGCAATTTTAAAACTGTTTAATATTAACATAGGTTTTTATTGTTTCGTGTAATTTTCTCAGATGAATCCACGCTTGAAGAATGTGAAGAGAGAAGCCAATAAATATGTGCGAAGGACAGATAAAGAAGCATTTTCCCCTCAGTGTGTCGATCAAAGAGTAAAGCACCCAACATCAAAATGGCCTGGAGCTGTATGTCTGTACATGGTCCTGGAATATTATGCATAGTTGTGGGATCTATGGAGCAGAAACAGTTTAAAAGTGTGTTAGAAACAAGACTATTTCCGCAAAGTAAAGAATGGTTTCCAAATTGTGATTTTGAGTTCATGCAGGACAGGGCTACCTGCCAAAGAGCAAAATCTGAAGCCCAGTTCCTCAAAGAAAACAATGTAAAAGTACTGCCATGGCCGGGGAATAGCCCTGAGTTAACTCCAATAGAGAATCTGTAGGTTATTGTTAAACAGAGACTGAAAAAAATGAAAATAACAACAAAAGTTCAGCTTATTGAGGGCCTGATAGGCATTTGTCACAGAGATGAGGAAATAAAGGAAAAGTGCTCCACCCTTGTAGAGAGCATGACTAAACGTATCAAAATGGTAATAAAGGCTAAAGGAATGCATACAAAATACTAAGAATTGAAAAAATATTTCGTAATATTATTCCGTTAAATAAATAGAAAATAAACGGTATATGTTATAAACTTCACCATTGAGTCTAATAATTTGCACACGTCTGTACAAAAATCTACATTTGTTGTGTGATAACAAATTGTGTATCTCTAACATTTTATCACTGATGCAATGCTGTTGTCAACGTTACGACCACTGCGAGGTCAGTATGTGTTTGCCATTACTACCAAAATCTGAAAATAAAATAAACTTAAAAACAGAATCGACTGCTGGTATTTCAAAATTCATTACGCGATGTATAATTTTTCTTAAATACATATTTTTCCCAAACCATTAAATCTATCGGGGCATTTAATTGTTTTAATAATTTAACTTCAGGATTTATTTCATGATTAAATTACCAAAAAATGATCTGCTACGGCTGATTTATCAGTTTGTTTATACTTAATGTTACGAAAATGCTCTTTCGTTCTGGTCTTCAAATTACGGTTTGTCTTTCCAATAAAAACCTGATCACAATCTAAACAATTAAATTGATATATACCAGATATTTTATTATTATAAATCATTAGGCATTTTATCATGTTGACTCTATCTACCAGAAACCCTGGCAAGCATGTGTTTAGTATTATTAATTCAACCAAATAATATAAAACTTAATCATAAAGGTAATGCGAAAGAAAGTGTTATTACTATATGACTTGTTCTAGTAACAACATAAGGGAAAAGACATATAAAATTATTATATATAATAATTGAGAAAGTTGAAATAAAAATAAATGTTGATCCTTTATTAATTTTTTTCTATATACGGCTAGTGTGGGGAAATAATTAATTTCCATCAATTAACTAAAATAATAAGAGTAAAATGATGAAGCCTGGGACTCAAATACTTACGATAGCAAGTCGCCACAAACGGTGTATCTCGGATGCGAGAGTCCCTAGTGGTCTATCGGGGAAATATACGAGTCAACTGGAGAATTTAATGTCAAGACGGCACGTTGGCCATGGTAGCTCAAAGGTTAAGAGTGACTGGACGGAAACCAGGAGATCCGTGGTTCAAATCCCGGCCATGGCATTGAATTGTTCATGTTGACCCTATTTTAATACTATATTTATTTTGAAAAACTTAAGTTATACCAAAGTTCTTAAAATTACTTTGAAAGTGTTTATTGGATACTAAATAATTTTTTTTAAATTACAATCGTCTTTTTAAAGGTAAAAATATCATTTACAGTTTTTTATATTTAAACTTTTTCAATTTGTTATGTGTACATTCTTTATTAAAACCATTAAGGGCACTGGGAGCTCGATAGGTATCAAAAAATCCATTTTTTGTTTTTAATGTTAAAAAATTATAGAATTCTTTAGCTTTAAAATGATATATAACAGGTTATCAGCTGGTATTAAAGCCCTTTAATTCGTCAGTTTAAACACGGTGACGTAATGATACGCCCACTTCCTGAGAATGATGCGTAATCTTTGACTGTAATTTCCCAAAACCTTGATTTTTCATACTTTAGGTGCATGTTTCTCAAAAACTATAAAGGATATTGACACAAAATTTGCAGTGGTTATTTGTCAATGTTCCTTAAACACATTCGGCTAACATTTATATTCATGTGATTTATAAAATGGATGAAAACAAATATTCAGTACTTGATAATATTCTCTTTTCTTTTTACTCAAAACTTATTTATTTTTCATTTGCATAGTATAAACTATATGTGATTTTCTTTTATCCGATATTATAAAACTGTATCTTAGGTTATTTAGGATAAAACTTGGTGCATATAGCTTTAAATTCCTACAAGTAAAGTGCACCTAAAATATAGGGTGCAATATTTTTTTTCGGGACACACGGTGTGATTTACGCCCCTTTTGCATGGACCTATGTGAATGTAATTTATACAGTAATCACGCCGAATTTCAATTTTTGATAATGTTTAATTTTCTATATATTCAAATGTTAATATTGCCAAAAATTAGCCTTGTCTGGGTAAACATAACCTCCCAGTGCCCTTAATTAAAGCAGTATTAATAATATACTTGATTTCTTTATTAAATTCCTCTTTATTCAGGGGTACATTTATTACTCTATAAATCGAAGTACTAAAAGCAACAAATTTATGTGAAAAAGATTTCAAACTTTTAATATTAAAATAATTATCAATATGAATAGATTTCCTATAAGTACCAAAGTTTAATTTATTATTATTTATTATTATTTTGAGATCTAGAAAAGGAAGACATCCATTAATTTCAGTTTATAAAGTGCATTTTTTAGCTTTATCTTGTAAATTTAGTAATTTAAGAGCAACAACTACAAAGATATAATCAGCATATCCATCCCAGGGTTTAAAACATAAAGAGAATGTTTCAGTGACTTGCATTTCCAAACAAAAGAAAGTCGGCTGGCCCCGTAGCTCAGTCGGTAAACCATCCCCTGCCGTGCTAGGGTTCCCGGGTTCGATTCCCGACCAAGATAATTCCCCATCTTCCCCAGAGTCTGCAAGTATGAATGTGAGTGTGAATGTGTGCGTGATCTAATGATTAAAAAACAAAGATGACGAGTTAACACCTTCGATATGTTCCAAAGGAGAACGGCCGCCGATATGACCATTGTAGTTAAAGACGAGGTATATATGTGTGCGTGATCTAATGATTAAAACCCAGCGAATACGAGATAACACCTTCGATATGTTCCAAAGAAGAACGGCCGCCGATATGACCATTGCAGTTAAAGGCGAGGTATAAATGTGTGCGTGATCTAATGATTAAAACCCAGCGAATACGAGTTAACACCTTCGATATGTTCCAAAGGAGAACGGCCGCCGATATGACCATTGCAGTTAAAGGCGGGGTATAAATGTGTACGTGATCTAATGATTAAAACCCAGCGAATACGAGTTAACACCTTCGATATGTTCCAAAGGAGAACGGCCGCCGATATGACCATTGTAGTTAAAGGCGAGGTATAAATGTGTACGTGATCTAATGATTAAAACCCAGCGAATACGAGTTAACATCTTCGATATGTTCCAAAGGAGAACGGCCGCCGATATGACCATTGTAGTTAAAGGCAAGGTATAAATGTGTACGTGATCTAATGATTAAAACCCAGCGAATACGAGATAACACCTTCGATATGTTCCAAAGAAGAACGGCCGCCGATATGACCATTGCAGTTAAAGGCGAGGTATAAATGTGTGCGTGATCTAATGATTAAAACCCAGCGAATACGAGTTAACACCTTCGATATGTTCCAAAGGAGAACGGCCGCCGATATGACCATTGCAGTTAAAGACGAGGTATAAATGTGTGCGTGATCTAATGATTAAAATCCAGGGAATACGAGTTAACACCTTCGATATGTTCCAAAGGAGAACGGCCGCCGATATGACCATTGCAGTTAAAGGCGAGGTATAAATGTGTGCGTGATCTAATGATTAAAACCCAGCGAATACGAGTTAACACCTTCGATATGTTCCAAAGGAGAACGGCCGCCGATTTGACCATTGCAGTTAAAGGCGGGGTATAAATGTGTACGTGATCTAATGATTAAAACCCAGCGAATACGAGTTAACACCTTCGATATGTTCCAAAGGAGAACGGCCACCGATATGACCATTGTAGTTAAAGGCGAGGTATAAATGTGTACGTGATCTAATGATTACAACCCAGCGAATACGAGTTAACATCTTCGATATGTTCCAAAGGAGAACGGCCGCCGATATGACCATTGTAGTTAAAGGCAAGGTATAAATGTGTACGTGATCTAATGATTAAAACCCAACGAATACGAGTTAACACCTTCGAGATGTTCCAAAGGAGAACGGCCACCGATATGACCATTGGAGTTAAAGGCGGGGTATAAATGTGTACGTGATCTAATAATTAAAACCCAACAAATACGAGTTAACACCTCCGATATGTTCCAAAGGAGAACGGCCACCGATATGACCATTGGAGTTAAAGGCGAGGTATAAATGTGTACGTGATCTAATGATTAAAACCCAACGAATACGTGTTAACACCTTCGATATGTTCCAAAGGAGAACGACCGCCGATATGACCATTGTAGTTAAAGGCGAGGTATAAATGTGTACGTGATCTAATGATTAAAACTCAACGAATACGAGTTAACACCTTCGATATGTTCCAAAGGAGAACGGCCGCCGATATGACCATTGTAGTTAAAGGCGAGGTATAAATGTGTACGTGATCTAATGATTACAACCCAACGAATACGAGTTAACACCTTCGATATGTTCCAAAGGAGAACGACCGCCGATATGACCATTGTAGTTAAAGGCGAGGTATAAATGTGTACGTGATCTAATGATTAAAACCCAACAAATACGAGTTAACACCTTCGATATGTTCCAAAGGAGAACGACCGCCGATACGACCATTGTAGTCAAAGGCGAGGTATAAATGTGTACGTGATCTAATGATTAAAACCCAAAAAATACGAGTTAACACCTTCGATATGTTCCAAAGGAGAACGACCACCGATACGACCATTGTAGTTAAAGGCGGGGTATAAATGTGTACGTGATCTAATGATTAAAACCCAACAAATACGAGTTAACACCTTCGATATGTTCCAAAGGAGAACGACCGCCGATATGACCATTGTAGTTAAAGGCGAGGTATAAATGTGTACGTGATCTAATGATTAAAACCCAACGAATACGAGTTAACACCTTCGATATGTTTCAGAGGAGAACGGCCGCCGATACGCCCATTGTAGTTAAAGGCGGGGTATAAATGGAACAAGCAAAAAAAAGCCATACAAAGATCAGCAAGAAAATGTGAAAGAGAATTAGTCATTGCTAAGCCAGAAGTTTGTTGAAGAAAATCACCATTAATGGTGACAAAATTTGGATCTAAACAAAAATTAAGTTTAACAAAAATAGACTATTATGTCGTCATGTAAATTTATTGAATTGAACTACTTTTTTTTAAACAAAACAAAAGTTTTTCTCTAGGAATACTAGGAGAAATAACCTCTAGTGATCGTAGCGTTGACAACGAGGTTGTTTGAGCTGACGTTGTGAAGATTTATGTTACAAATTATTATATTTGTATTGTCTATAATAAACCAGACGTGTCTGTAAAATGAGGTCTCCAATTTTATTTAATATAGAAAGCATGTTTATTGTCAATGGATGTTACAATGATGGAAAGGCGGAACTTACAGCTATTTTTCAACGTCATCACCAATGCGATCGATGCACTTTTGCATGCGCTGTGGCAGTTTTTGTATACCCTTGTCATAGCACTCTCCCGCCAAGTTGCGCAGGTAGCGCTCAACCTCGTTGGTCTGGAAATGTGTTCCACCCAGGTGTGACTTCAACTCAGGAAACAGATGATAATCACTAGGTGTTAAGTCTGGACTTTGGAAGGGATGGGCGACGATGTCCCATCCGAACTGCGCCAGGAGATCAGCTGTTGCATGGGGACGAGCGTAGTTGTCATGAAAAATCACTCCCTTCGTCAGCATTCCCCTTCTTCGATTTTGAATGGCAGTCACAGTAGCTAGCGGCGATTATTGTTGTACCGGTTGGTATAAACTCTCACAACAGTACACCTTTTCTGTCCCAGAACACACTGGCCATCACTTTGCTGGCAGAAAATATCTGTTTGAAGTTTCGCGGCTTCGGCGAATTCAAATGCCGCCACTGACGAGAACGTTCTTTAGTTTCTGGTGTTGTGTAGTGCAGCCAGGTTTCATCGCCAGTGACAATTGAATTCAACAATTCCTCGCCCTGTTCCACATAGCGCTCCAGGAATCGGTGGGCCGCTTCAACACGTTGGCGTTTATGGTCTTCGGTGAGCATTTTGGGGACCCACCTCGCACACTCCTTGCGATAATGCAAATGTTCGGTCGAAATCTTGTCAATCGTAGACGTACTGACTTCAGGAATAAGTTCTCACAGCTCGCGAACTGTCACACGCCGATCTTTAATCATTTCTTGCTCCACCTTTGCAATTGTTTCGGCTGAAACCGAAGGCCGACCAGAACGCTGTTCGTCTTGGACGCCTGTACGTCCGTCTTTAAACTCTCTGACCCACTTTCACACGTTTGTGACGTCCATACACTGTGGCCCATAGACTTCGCATAATTGACGATGAATTTCAATGTTGGTAGTGCCCTTGGCACTTACTTAGGTCATACACTTCTCAGAGCAGCTTTGTATTTAGTAACGGCATACAAATTACCAATAAAAGTTAAATGATGAAGCCCTGGACTGGAGTACTTACGATAGTAATTTTTAATTTATTTCTCATTTTTCCTTGTATAATAGCAAATGCAAATATACAATTAAGATTACAAATATAAAATCCATACTGAAAAATGCCATATATTACTATCATGTTGCCTACCATTGAATAATAATTGGTCCCCATACACCTAACCCTGAGTTTTTGTGTTATGGAAGCCCTCTACTCCTTTTTACAGACTTTGCCATTTCACCTAACCCACTCTAGATTTTTCTCTGAATTATTTTCAGCCATCTCCCTTTAACTTTCCCTAAATAATTTCCCATATTGCTCCTGTTATTTTCCCCTTTTACTGACAAAACTTTTCTAATTACTACTTCACCCCCCAAATTGTCCCATTTACATAGTCAGGCCTGCTCTCTCCACATCTTTGTTTGACTACAATATACAATGGAAGTGTCCATTCTCTTCTCCACACAATGGACATTTATCTAGCTCCCTATCTTGACCTATACCTTTCTGTCCCATTTACGTAGTCAGGTCTGCTCTCTCCATATCTTTGTTTGACTACAATATACAATGGAAATCTGCATTCTCTTCTCCACACAATGTACATTTATCTAACTCCCTCTCTTGACCTATACCTTTCTGTCCCATTTACGTAGCCTAGCCTGCTCTCTCCATATCTTTGTTTGACTATAGTAAAATATACAATGGAAGTTTGCATTCTCTTCTCCACACAATGGACATTTATCTAGCTCCCTCTCTTGACCTATACTTTTCTGTCCCATTTACGTACCCAGGCCTGCTCTCTCCATATCTTTGTTTGACTACAATATAATATACAATGAAAATCTGCATTCTCTTCTCCACACAATGGACATTTATCTAGCTCCCTCTCTTGACCTATACCTTTCTGTCCCATTTACGTAGCCAAGCCTGCTCTCTCCATATCTTTGTTTGACTACAATATACAATGGAAGTTTGCATTCTCTTCTCCACACAATGGACATTTATCTAACTCCCTCTCTTGACCTATACCTTTCTGTCCCATTTACGTAGTCAGGTCTGCTCTCTCCATATCTTTGTTTGACTACAATATAATATACAATGGAAGTCTGCATTCTCTTCTCCACACAATGGACATTTATCTAGCTCCCTCTCTTGACCTATACCTTTCTGTCTCATTTACGTAGCCCGGCCTGCTCTCTCCATATCTTTGTTTGACTACAATGTAATATACAATGGAAGTCTGCATTCTCTTCTCCACACAATGGACATTTATCTAGCTCCCTCTCTTGACCTATACCTTTCTGTCCCATTTACGTAGCCAGGCCTGCTCTCTCCATATCTTTACTTCACTACAGTATAATATACAATGGAAGTCTGCATTCTCTTCTCCACACAATGTACATTTATCTAGCTCCCTCTTTTGACCTATACCTTTCAAGTTTCTCACTCCTGTTCTCGCACAAGCAAAACCTTCTCTCCCTAACTTACTGCATATATCTATATATCCTTCCCTCCCCCAGGTTGTTTAAATTTCTCTATATAATCTCTGTGAGCTTTTGTCACTTTTATTGACGAAAATATCTTGTCTATCAATATCTTCTGATCTTAGCTTAACTTCTTTCCAGAAGCCTCTATACCCATACTCTGCATTTATCCAAGAATGACCCTTACCTATCTGCTACAACACGTCGTTCATTTTATGTGCCCAAGACCTACCCTAGTTACTTCTCTTTACGAAAGTAAGTCGCCACAATCTGTGCATCTGAAATTGAGAGCCCCTACTGGTCTACCTGGAAAATATTCGAGTCAAATGGAGAATTTAATGTCATGATGGCAAGTTGGCCATGGCAGCTCAATGGGTTAGAGTGACTGGACGGAAACCAGGAGATCTGTGGTTCAAATCGGGGCCATGGCATTGAATTTTTCACGTTGACTCTATCTACCAATAGAGTTTTTCCACGTTCCGTTTTTAAATCAAGGTACAAATGTTAAAAGTCAAATAAGAATGTGGAAAAGTATTGTTCATTGGCTTTCAATTGCATAACAATTATCAAGGGTAATGTGATTGCCATAACTCATTTGAATATCTGTCAGCACAGAATTTTAATTAACTGAAACGTTTTGCGTGATGAAGAACAATACATTTTCTGTGTCCGTTGCAGGTAAAGTGGACCAATGCGGAGTACTTTCGGACTTGTTTCCGCGTCTCTTGTGTTGTCTTCATTTTACCGTTTCTTTAATTTTGTGACAAAGGAACGGAGGGAGAAGGCCTGCCTTTGTTCTTAGGGTTATCTCTTCTCACGGTGAATTTGCAAGAGTTTTCTGAAAAACAAAACACATCATACAACACTATCATAATAACGCGACAGAACCATGTTTCCATTACGAGCAAAAACATCCACAAAACAATTGCATGCTGCTTTTCAGTGTCAAGGAAACATCTGAAAGAATCCGTTCTAATTCATACGCATTATCAGTTTCTAACAGCTATATACTTACTGTATCTATCATCTCACAGGAGAGACACCACAGAGAAACTTCATTTCCAAAAGCACAAAGAAAACTGTTTTAATAAAGAAAGAGGTACATAGAGCACAGTCCTATAAGCATTTCAAATAATATTTTAGCACAAATAAAACACGCTCACTTTCTTCTCGGGCAGCCAGCCAGGTGAAAAGATGACTAGATATCGACGTTTCGGGAGTGTGCATCTCTCCCATCATCAGGATATTTATAAAATGTTATAACCACAAATGAATTTCTGGATATAACACAACTATAAACAAAGACAATCAAAATTTGCATTACTAACCGAAGACTGTTTTCAGTAAATTAAATGCCAAGCCGAGAGATGGCGTGAGTATAGAAAAGTGTGTCAAAGAAACATAACTTTTAACTTCATTATCAAGATGTATTAATCTTAGCTTCTTAAATCAACGGATTTCCATTTTTAAGACCGGTTTCTAAGAGGAGCTGAACTGAAATGCAACATCACGACTAAGCGTGCTCCTTTCAGAGGAAATCGCCAAAGCCTCCTTAATTCTCCGCTCCCAGTAACTGTTGCATATTGCCAAGATGGTCGTCTCACGAAAATTGGTACTATCCTCATAATTTTGATGGCCCTTCTCACAATTGTCTCCTCTGAATGCGATGCACTCTTCCCAGGTTTCTGTCAGTTCTCAAAGACATGCTGGAAACCACTTTTTAAGAGATCCTTCAAAATCTGCTCCGCAGCCTTCACCACTGCTTCTGATGATGGATAATCCCTCCCACGAAGGTGTTTCTTCAAGTTAGGGAATAGAAAAAGCCACACGGGGCTAAATCCAGACTATAGGGAGGGTGAGGGGTGCACTTCACTTTTATTTTTGCAGGATATTCAAAAACAGCATTGGCAATATGTCGCCGCGCATTATCGCGGTGCAGCATCCAGCCTGCTTCACGGAAATGTGGCTTTTGCGCCTGACATGGACTTGTAATGTTTTCAGGATATCCCTGTAGTATTGTCCAGTTACTGATGTGTGTGCATGTACAACATGCTGATAAACCATTCCATGAATATCAAAGAATGAGATGACCATAACTTTCCCAGCAGAAGCAACGACTTTTGCTTTTGGGGGGGGGGGGTTGGTGATGAAGGAGATTTCCACACTGAGCTTTGCTGTTTGCTCTCAGGATCAAAATGATGTAGCTAAGTTTCATCAGCAGTGATTACGTTTGAAAAACCTCCGAACCTTCCTCTAACGTCAACTTTAACTGCATGCAATCGTCGATCCTCTCTCACAATGGCAGCAGCAGTGTTGATGTTTACTTCCGTAAGAACAGTAACTGGAGCACCGAGTTTGCCATCCTTTGAAATTGATTGTCTCCTCTCTTTAAACATTTTAAACCACCTTCGAGCTGTTCTGTAGGGAAGAACAGACTCTCCATAGGTCTCCTGTAACATTGTATAGTCCTCAACTGAAGATTTGTTGAGACGAAAGCAGAATTTCAAAGCCGCATATTGTTCCTCGCGTGTTACCTCCATTTCAGCGGTAGGCGATATTCAACATGTCTGACCTTGTCTGGTTCTTACAGGCGGGAACCAGGAGTGTCAACAATGAAACTACTACGGCGTGTTTGTTTCACATTAAGCTAACGGAATATAATGAGGTTGAATTTTAGTGCAAAAGAATTATGACTAAAAAAAAAGTTATGGTCATTCCTTATTGAACAGTCCTAGTTCTAAATCCCTATATGCGTTTATCATTTCTTTATCCAGCTGTTCATAGTTGCCAGTTCTTTTTCTTCCCATAAAGTTTTTAAGAGACCTGTGCGGTTTTTTTTTGGGGGGGGGGGGGTGAAAGGCATTCTTCTAAGTGTGAGTCTTTTGGATGTTCTCTAATTTTGGGGCCCACAAACACCTCTACCTTTATTTTTGATAAAGCAAGTCGAGGTATCCTTTTTGAGAGATACTTAAACCCTTCTATAGATTCTCATGACCTTTACAGACTGTTTAATAAGGCCTAGCTTGATGTGAACAGATCTTCACTGGCTACCAGTTTTCCATTCTGTAAACTTTTTTCTCCCAATATCTAGTTCCTTTGAGGCCAAAGTTTTCTTTTCTAGTGGGAATTTCCCTCCATATTTCGTGTAGCCTTATTGAATTCCCAATATCACAGCAACTACTTTCAAATCGCCACATTATTTTCCACTTATGGTGTTCATTCTTGATTAATTGCAGGACATTTTTCAGAACACCCTAGGACTGTTAAATCAGAGTGGTGTACGCGACTGGAACAGAGAGCAGTTTAATTCCATTGTAAAGGAGATCTCAGTTTCACACCCTCTTCGTGTTACATTCGGTATTGTTCACTTCTATGATTTGATTTGATTTGATTTATTGATTCATCCATTAAAACATGTACATGTTATAGGACACGTCAAATTAAAATCTAAGTACAATATTTATAATTAAGGTAGCTAACTAAATATTTACAAATTTAAAAATTCATCCACGCTGTAGAAGCTATTGGCTCTAAGGAAGTTTAATAACAATTTCTTAAATTGATGTTGTGATTCAATCTTTTTTATAGATTCAGGTGGCTTATTGTAAAGATGTAAGCCAGCATATGTGAAACTATTTTCATACATCTTTGTTTTTTGTGACTTCACAAATAAATTATTCTTTGTTCTAGTGTTGTGTATATGAATTTCAGAATTTGTTTTGAATAAACTTAGGCTTGCGTTCATATGTACAAGAGTTTCATATATGTATATACTTGGCAGTGGTAAGATACCTAATTTACTGAAGTATGGCTTACAACTAGTTGTGCTTGAGACATCTGCTATGATTCTAATTATTTTCTTTTGGTATCTGAATACTTTTATACTGTCTTTAGAATTTCCCCAAAAAATTATACCATATGCCAACAAACTGTGTATATATGAAAAGTACACTATTCTCCGAACTTTCAAGCTTGACATGCCTGTAATCGCTCTCATTAAGAAACACATTTTACTAAGCTTTTTCGTCAATGCCTCTATGTGAGTTTCCCAATTTAAATTTTCATCTAGTATTAGTCCCAGAAATTTGATAGTTTGTACGTAATGTGTTTGGTCTTGTCCCAGCATTAATTTTGGATACAATTGACTTCCACTCATTTTATTATAGAAGCTTAGGGCTGCTGTTTTCTCCTTACTCAATATTAACATATTGGCACTAAACCATTTTTGAATATATTTTAGATTATTTTCAATATGTACATCTGCCCTTTCCTTATTCACCCCTTTGATAAAAATATTTGTATCATCTGCAAAAAGTGTAACATTTATATTGGTTCTGTTTTCTACGTTATCTGCCAAATCATTAATGTACACTATAAATAAAAGAGGTCCAAGCACCGAACCTTGAGGGACCCCATATTTCATTATAGCGCTACTTGAAATCTGAGTTTTAACTTCACTCGTTTCGCTATCAAAATACTCTATTTCCACCGATTGCTCTCTATTCTCCAGATAAGATCTGAACCAATCTAAAGCTAACCCCCTTATGCCATATGAGGATAATGTTTCTAGTACAGTAGATCAATGAGATTGCTTTAAAAGAGAAATATGGACAGTTTTACATTTTTGAACATTACAGTTAGATATTTAATATGTTTAAAATATTTACAAATATAACAATTTGTTACTTAAAACTTACTTATCTTATAAGGAATAATGATATTTTTCTTATAAATTTCTCCGGATCGCGATTTCTTGTAAAACCTTTTGCACATTTCAACCGGAAGCATTCGCCATTGTTACGAACGCTAGATGCTACTATGTTCTTGTTAGTACTAACAAAATCTGAAAGTGAAACAAATTTGAAAACAGAATCGACTGCCGGTATTTCAAAATTCGTTACACTATGTTTGTTTTTTAAAAATAAATATATTTTCCCAAACCATTAAATCTATCGGATCATTTGTTTTACTAATTTAACTTCTGGATTTGTTTCATGGCTAAATGATCAAAAATTATCTGCTACAGCCCATTTATCAGTCTCTTTATACTTAATGTTACAAAAATGTTCTTTCGTTGTGATTTCTAAATTACGTTTTGTCTTTCCAATATAAAATTTATAACAATCGAAACAATTAAGCTGATAAATACCAGATTTTTATTATTCGTAGTTTTATCTTTTTTAGAGAAATGCAATAAAATTGCAATACTATATTTATTTTGAGGGACTAAAGTTACACCAAACTGTTTAAAAAAATTAAATATTTATTAACTCTAGGATTGTAAGTAAATCCTTTTAAAATTATAATCATATTTTATTTTTCTAAGGGTAGAATAATCATTAAGAGTTTCTTGATATTTGACCTTTTTATTTATAAAGTATTTATTAAAACCATTAATAAAGCAGTATTAATAATAACTTTTTATTGTTTATTAATTTCCTCATTATTCAGGAGTATACGAGACGTGTCTGTAAAATAAGGTCTCCAATTTTATTTAATATAGAGAACATGTATTAGTCAATGAATGTTACATTGTTGGAAAGGCGGAATTTACAGCTATTTTTCAACCACCATTGCGATCGATGTACTTTTGCATGCAAACAAATGATAATCACTAGGTGCTAAGTCTGGACTCTAGGGGGGATGGGTGACGATGTCCCATCCGAACTGGACCAGGAAATCAGCCGTTGCACATGCAGTATGGGGACGAGAGTTGTCGTGATGAGACATCACTCCCTTTTTCGATTTTGAATGGCACGTCGAAATTTTTTTAAAGTCTCACAGTAGCTAGTGGCGTTTACTGTTGTGCCGGTAGGCATAGACTCGCACAACAATACACCTTTTCTGACCCAGAACACACTGGCCATTACTTTGTCGCCAGAAAATGTCTGTCTGTACTTTCACGGCTTTGGCGTATTCGAATGCCGCCACTGACGAGAACCTTCTTTGATTTCTGGTGTTGTGTAGTGCGCCCAGGTTTCATCGCCAGTAACAATTGAATCCTACAATTCCTCGCCTGTTCTGCAGAGCGCTCCAGGATTCAGTGGGCCGCTTCAACATGTTGCTGTTTATGGACTTCGGTGAACTTTTTGGGGACCCACCTCGCACACATCTTGCGATAATGCAAATGTTCGGTCAAAATCATGTCAATCGTAGTGTTTCTGACTTCAGAGATAGTTATGTGCAGAGGTTCTGCTCCCATTAGTCTTGGACCAAGGACCCGGGCCTCCTTCTACCCGGGAGCGATGGATACTCCGGGCTGTTTCTATAGGGTAATACCTGATTTCTTAAAAAAGCCCCCCTCCACCGCTGAGCACAATGCCAAGACGGCATGGAAGTGGATACGCCACTTACGCGCATCAACCCTGCAGGGAAGACTACCGAAAACCTCGGTGGGGCCGCCAGGTGATCTAGCACACATTTTACTAGTTCTGCAGGCTAGTACCCGGGACTTATTAGGAACCCTCTACCACTTCCGGGCGGCCGTAGCCTGGCCGGAGGTACCCAAATCCCCGTGGGTGTCGGGAACACACTGCCCCCTCGAGTCCAACCCAATCCGAACAACTCCCCGACGGCAGAGGCTCGGCAGTTCGGCCCGAGGTTCCTCTAGTAACGTCAGAGGTACCACGAGTGCTAAGGGTCCACACCACGGCAGCTGAAGGGGATGGAGCCCCTCCCCTACGGGATATCTTCAGGGATAAGTTCACACAGCTCGCGAACTGTCACACGCCGATCTTTAAGCATTTCTTGCTCCACTTTTGCAATTGTTTCGGCTGAAACCGAAAGCCGACCAGAACGCATTTCGTCATGGACGTCTGTACGTCCGTCTTTGAACTCTCTGACCCACTTTCGCACGTTTTTGACGTCCATACACGGTGGCCCATAGACTTCGCATAACTGACGATGGCTCTCAGTGGGGGTAGTGGCGTTAGCACTCAAAAAAAGGATCACTGCAGGCAACTCGCACTTGGCGGCGGAAGTGATAGGAAGCTCCATCGCAAACGGCTGCCCAGCCAAGACGGGTTCGTTGTGTTGGATATTTGAAGGAGTGAAACCAAGCTACACGCCAGTGTTGCCGGATCACTCGTAATAGCGTTCCTTACGGCTCCAGCGCCTTGGAGACGTTATTTTACTTATGTTTTCATATTCAAAAGAGAAGTAACTGGGTGGGTCTTGGGCACATAAAATGTATGACTTGTTGAAGCAGATAGGTATGGGTCATTCTTGGATAAATGCAGAGTATAGGTATAGAGGCTTCTGGAAAGAAGTTAAGCTAAGTTTAGAAGATATTGACAGACAAGGTATTTTTGCCAATATAAGTGACAAAAGCTCACTGAGATTATATAGAGAAATAAAAACAACCTGGGGGAGGGAACGATATATAGATATATGTAGTAAGTTAGGGCAAGAAGGTTTTGCTTGGGCGAGAACAGGAGTGAGAAACTTGAAAGGTATAGGTCAAGAGAGGGAGCTAGATAAATGTCCATTGTGTAGAGAAGAGAATGCAGATTTCCATTGTATATTATACTGTAGTCAAACAAAGATATGGCGAGAGCAGGCCTGGCTAAGTAAATGGGACAATTTGGGGGGTGAAGTAGTAATTAGAAAAATGTTATCAGTAAAAGGAGAAAAGAACAGGAGAAATATAGCGAATTATTTACGGAAAGTTAAAGAGAGATGGCTAAGAACAATTAAGAGAAAAATGTAGAGAGGGATAGATGAAATGGCAGAAAGTGTAAAAAGGAGCAGAGGGCCTCCAATACACAAAAACCTAGGGTTAGGTGTATGGGGACCGAATTACTATCCAATGGTGGGCAACATGATAACATGATAGGATTTAGGAATATATGGCATTTTTCAGTATGGATTTTATAATTGTAATCCTGATTTTGTATTTCCATTTGTTGATGTAAAAGGAAATAAATTACTATTACTATAAGATAAGTGAATTGTTAAGTAACAAATTGTTACATTTGTTTGCTTCACTGTTCATAGCTTCATATTTTAAGTATATAACAATATTACTTACAGAAAAACGTTTCCACTAGTTAAAATACCAGTTTAAGACTCAATTTTAAATAGTAGTGTACCATTGATTTGCATATTGAGATAATTCTACTGTCAACAGGAATGGAAACAGCTGAAAAACTTTAATTTACAAAAATAATGAATTGTTGCCAACTGCTGGAAAGTAAATGTCACCAATTTTGCGACACCTTTAAATCATCAGTTACATTAGACATACGCAGTAAGACTCAAAAGAAACCGGATTGTTGTCATAGAACTTTATTACTGCACTTTATTTACAAAATCACTTCAGTCAGCTTCAAAATACTCTCCATTACATGCGATGCACCTGTCAAGTCTCTTTTTCCCACTGTTGGAAGCATGTTTGGAAATCTTCAAGTTTGATATTGTCCAGTGCCCTTTGCGAAGCTGTTTTTACTGCCTCCACGTCGTCATAACGCTCCCCTTTTAGCGTTTTTTTTTTCATTTGTGGAAATAGAAAAAAGTTGCACGGGCTAGGAAAATTAATTATTAATTAGAGGACGTTGATTTACTTTTATTGATTGAGCACTAGAGGGAATTATGTTGGCAATGAATTAGCAGACAAGATAAAACCTTTCTGCCAAGTACGCCGTGTTGTCCAAAGATGGTACTGGAAGTAATATTTTTACCCCAGAGGTGAAGTTTTATAATTATTTACAGAAATTTATAACATATCGCAATTATGTTCCTTATATATTGGTAATATTTCATTTGTCTGTATGAAAATAAAACGAACAGAAGCAAGAATATATCCTGAGGTATTAGCGACGGATGTCGAGAAGGCCTTCTCCACGACGTGGCACGCCGGGCTCCTCTACAAATTGATCCATCTGGGGCTACCAACACAATTAGTCAACATTATACACAGCTTCTTGCGACACCGCACATTCAAAGTCACAGTCGCGGGGAAAACATCTACACTCAGACCAGTGAGAGGCGGAGTCCCCGAAGGCTCTGTACTATCCCCCACCCTATTCAACGTCTTTATGGCAGACTTCCCAACAGAGCCACGAGTCGAAATGGCACAATACGCTGACGACGTGCTTCTGTTCTGCAAAGACAAACACATCCTCAGAGCCTTCAATCCCCTACAAAGACATCTCCGTCTCACACAGCAGTGGTGTAGGCGTTGGCGGATGTCCGTTAATCCGGACAAAAGCCGCGCCATACTTTTCACAAAGCGCCACACCCCCGCAGACTGCCCCAATTTCAGCTACCGTGGTCGAAGGATAGAGTGGACTAACTCTGTCCAGTACCTAGGTGTTAACTTGGACAAAGGTTTAACCTTTCGCCAACACATCAGGGACCGAGCGGCTAAGGTACAGGGAGCAATGGCTTCACTGTATCCAATGCTGGGGTCAACCTCGATGCCAGTTGGCATGAAGTTATACCTCTTCCGAGCGCTGGTAATGCCGGTTATGCTTTACGCCTGCGAGATCTGGGCATGGCCGCAGACAGCTGGCTAGCATGGCTTCAACGTGCACAGAATAGAGGACTCAGGTCTATATATTCTGTGGGACGTTATTTTCCTACCAGGTTACTTCACGAGGCCTCGAGTCTCCCATACGTGGAGGATGAAATCAGGCGCCGGGCATCAAAATTATACGCAAGTTTACCATCACACAGAAGCGCCCTTGTCAGATCCCTGGGAGATTATGACCCCACTAGACGTCGCTCTAGTCAACACCGGTTACCCCGCATGGCTTGCGGGCATCCGAGATAACCCAGGAGCTAATCCGAACAGCAGCTAAAGCTGAGCTCCACATAATCCTTCCAAGCTGCTTGGCATCAAAATTATAAACCCAAAATTTAAATAAATAAAACACCAGGGTGCAAGGTGTCGCATCCTGTCCTTCAACCCCGAGGTACAAACTAGTAACCTCAGAAAAATTCATCATCCTAAAAATCAACATTTCATCCTACAACATCCCGATATTTACCTTACCTGCGGTAAAACCCTTAAAAACGGGTGGGCACGCAGCAAAAACCTTCTGGCTTTATACAGCCAGCCAGCACCACATGGCATGGCAATATTTCATAGTTTTTATGTTCATTCAATAAATTAATATTTAAGCTATAGTCTCAGTCCAAAATGTGTACACCTATCAAACGTAGCAAAAATTATGATAGTTACACTATATATATTTTATCTGAGCCTTCTCCTTAAAAGTTATATTACAAATTCGTTACGAAGTTTCACCAAGCGATGGTATGATTAACACAAAACGGTGTACGGTAGATAGACGTTTGTATACGTTTACTACAAGATAGTACAAATTATAAACTGCATTACAATTTAAAAAAACTGAACCAAACCCTACTTTGGTAGAGATCTATATCGTTTAAACCACGTGGCTATCAAAATATTGTAAAATTATACAATGGGAGTTAGCAGACCACGTAAAAAGCTACGTGTGTGCTGGAGCATTGTCGTAATGCAGATCGCCAAATTTCCGGGCGTTTCCTTCTCACATCCTCTCGCAGACGCCTTAAAACATCCAAGGTCATACCCGTAACACCAACTCTCATCCCCTGTAATGACTTTGTTCAACAAGCTTGGATCACGTTCAATCTCTGTTTTCAAGTCCTGACACACATTCATGCGGATGGTTTTGTGCTCCTGTGTGAGAAGGCGTGGAACAAATTTAGCAGCAACACGTCTCATGTGCAAATCCTCCTTCAAAATCCGCTGGCACGAGCTCCTAATTCCTGTCGCTGCTGAAATTTGGTCGATCGTTTGGCGACGATCCTCGTTCATCTTTTGGTTGATCTTTTCAATGTTCTCCTTATTTCGCGATGCTAAAGGGCGTCCAGAACTAGCTTGATCTTCAACACACATCTCATCACGTTTAAAGCTCCCAAACCACTCGAAAACCTGTGTGCGGCTCTTAGCGTCCTCTTGGAAAGCTTTCTGAAGCATTTTGTGTGTCTCCGTAGCAGTTTTTAAAGCAGAAAACAAAATTTCACACACACTCTTTGTTCTTTTAAAGTTGCCATAACGACTTCGCAGAGGTAATCCGCCAAAGGTCAGATACATACAATACCCCACTTGCACGTTCAGCTCTACACTGACGCCGTCTGCACAGCTATTTCATGAAGGTCTCTACTAACACCATCTAGTGTGAGAACCTTGCACTACGTCTACGAGTGGCAGCGCCCTCGGAGTCCGGTTTCTTTTGGGTCCGTCTCATATACCTTCGCATAACTAAAACACTGTGCCAGATAGCGAATTTCTGATATCAGATTTGAATTTTTCACATGAAAATCCTCTGGAAACATATATTTACATATGAGAAAAATGCCCCTTGTCAAACAGTGTTATTGATTTTAGGGAAACAATTATTTTTGACTTCAATCATCGGCAACTTCATTTAAATACCTCACTTATCACTAAATTTATCACTGACGTAGTTATTGTATTCTAAGCCACCCACGTATACTCTAAGAAAAAAGAAGTCATTAAACTTCCATATCTGTTGCAACAGCAGATTCACCGAAGACCTAGATATTGGAGGCGGCATCAAAACTGTCGAACGCAGGGAAAATCCGGCATGAAGCTTCTATTTCCAATTATATTAGCGAGTTTTCTCGGTTGTTATGTGTGCTGCAGGAACAGTTATTTCCGCAGAATGGTCTGTAAACTGTAAATGTGTTTGTACAAGAGACATGCAGTTGATACTATACAGAAGGTCATTCTAGATCACGCAAGCAAGTCAGTCAGGCAAATATTCCGCGCGACATCTACCCCAACAATGTTCACATGCGCTCCTTTGCTCTCTGTTTATCTTCACTGTCGCAATTACACGCCAGAAGCAGAAGTTGGGCAACTAGCTAACGGCTGTGCTTCTCTTGCGACATGTTCGTTTGTCTGATTTGCTTAAACACATTTTGCTTTTATTTTCTTTCTAAAATAATATTTAATTTCCAGTATATCGTTTATATATATATATATATATATATATTTACTTGCATTAAGATAGCATATTTGTAGACATCCTATGGTTATGTCAACAAAGAGCATGATTAAAAACCTTCATCTTGGGGAAATATCACTGCGGATAATATATTGTTTATATAAACAACTGCCGATGTTGAAGTAAATGTTCATGGCATTCATAGCCACCAATACATTAATCTTAGGTGTAAGACTGATATGGGATCAATATTTACTCATTCTGAGTTCACACAGAGTTTCATTGTGGCCTTACAGCATACAAAAGCTTTATTTCAATTGGAATAGTGTTACCAATATTATTGTGGCATCCTCACTTAGTAGTGATGACAGGGGCGGCTTCTCAATGGGGTAGCATTTTTGCGCTACAACCATAATGCTGGGTCTCCCTTTAATGCAAGGACATGTTCGCTGTATTGTTTGCAGGTGCCAAGTAGTTCACTCTCAGTTGCAAACCACTGGTATACAATGGGGACGTATAGGGCAGGATGAACCTACGGCGTGCCGAGGCAAGTAGGGGGAAAGGGCGGGGCTTATGGCTGCATAAGGTTGGTTAACCTAGCAGCCAGAGAATAGTGAATGCCAAGCCTTCTCTTTCTGTTTTCAGCGCCACCTATTATTCTTATATTAAATGTTCGCATCGGTCAGCTATTACCACAGATTACTATTACCTACCAGAGCATAGCCACATGTTTTGTGCCGTGTTTTGTTAGCTGTGTCGTGCTTTGAGTAGTGAACTAGAGTGACTTATTTAAATGCAAGTATATTGTGTTATATAAGAAGAAACAATGAATTCCATAAAGGGTCTATTAGCACATCCTTTTTTAAAAATGAGCTTAGAAGAAAAAACCGAAAATAAGCGACTTGGAAGTCCCACGCCAAATACAAAAACCACATAGGTACACAAAACAAAAACAAGATATTTGAACAGGAACTTTAACAACAATGTATATGAGAAATATAATTTGATGCGTGGTTGTAATATTAAAAATAGTCTGTTTTGCTTTGCTTGCGTTCTCTTTGGCGGTGAAGATCCGTGGACAAAACATGGCGTGAATGCTTTGTAGCATCTTCATAATCGCGCTAAAAACACGTAACTTAAAAACTGCACATGAAAAACACAGTTTTGCTATGCTTGGCAATGTAAATATAGCAAAGCAGATAAAATGTGTAGTGTTTAACGCCCGCTTTTACTACATACGGCACCGCAGGCGATGACACTGATGATATATGAGATGAAGATGGAGCACCGGTGGAATGAGATGGCGGGGAAAACCGGAGATCCCGGAGAAAACCCGCCCCAACGCCGTGTTGTCCACCACAAATCTCACTTTGCAAAGCAGATGGACAGTGCATATCGGAGAACAATTGAAGAACAGAGCCAGAAAGTGGCTTAAAATAGGTATGTTTTAAACATTATTGTTAACTGCATTAGGTTTTGTGGAATCTTTGAGCTAGCTCTACGAGGAAATGATGATTCAACTACGTCAAGCAATCCTGGTATTTTTCGAGGACTGATAAACTTCAGTGCAGAGCTAGACTGTGTTATGAAAAACCCATCTGGAGAATGCTACATTGTTTAAGGGGACCTCCAAGACAATCCAGAACGAAATCTTGCAATGTACACTTGAAGTCTGCCATGAAGAGATATCAAGTCCATCTTTAGCTGCATAAATAGAAGAGTGTTATTCTCTAGAGTGTTTCTGAAATACGTATGTTGTGTTATACGCTGTGAATTACCGTTAACTTGTATATACAGCAGTCTATAGTGGTAGGCTTAAACAACCGTTTGTTACTTTAAAAAAAATTAAATTGCATGGATAAATTTGTGAACCACCGATTTTCAGAGCCACCAGCCACCTCTGAGTGATGAGTGATGATGACGATGATGATGATGACAATGATGATGACGATGATGATGATGATGGTGATGATGATGATGGTGATGATGATGGTGATGATGATGGTGGTGGTGGTGATGATGATGATGATGATGATGATGATGATGATGATGATGATGATGATGATGATGATGATGATGATGATGATGATGATGATGATGATGATGATGATGATGATGATGATGATGATGATGATGATGATGATGATGATGATGATGATGATGATGATGATGATGATGATGATGATGATGATGATGATGATGATGATGATGATGATGATGATGATGATGATGATGATGATGATGATGATGATGATGATGATGATGATGATGATGATGATGATGATGATGATGATGATGATGATGATTTGCGCTCAACTGCTTGGTCATCAGCGCCATCAAAATTTGAAAAGCAGATCAAAGCAAAATGACAATAAAATGAATCAGCACAAATGAGTAAAAAAAATAAAAGGCTATAATTACTGTAACGGGGAGCGCTGAAACACCCTGTGAGCAGCTGGCAACGGAAGACAGGGGAGGCTCGGTTAGCCACGCCTTTCCCTCGTTTGTCTTATAGTGGTGACAGCCAGCGGTCGGAAAGAAACATAACTGTGCGTCTGTTTTCCTTCCACCGGGTTCTCGATCTTTCTGTACCAGAACAATCGTGTAAACACCAGAAACCGGCGATATTCCTATAAAGAGGGTTACAGACAGACAGTGTGAGTCAGTTGTTGAGTTGGTTTTGGTGTAGTCAGTCAGTTGTTGGTTTGATCAGTTGGTTAGTGAATGAGGACAGTTCTTGGTGTAAGAAGAGTTAGTCAGTGACGTGTTAATGAACGAAAGGATTGTGAATGAGAAGACTGTGCGTGCATCGGAGTTTATGTAATCGCGAGTACAAGTGAAGTTGTAACGGACGAACTGGTGAATCGTAATTGTGAGCATTACGTAATTTTGTGTAATTGGCAAGTGTCAAACTGTAAGTCGGTAGAAATAAAGAACATTGTTGAGTGGTGTAATTGGACTTTTCATTTCACGAACGCACAAAGTCACATTACCAATAAAATACCAAAAGGCATAAAAAATACTAATTTCAGTATCAACTTGCCATGACAAAAGCTACATGCCCAGTGGTGGTCGAATCAGCTCGTTCCTTTTCTTTGGGGCTGGGCTAGCACCACAATTGCTCACCAATGCATGAGGTCACTCACTCACTCACTCACTCACTGCAGGCTGGCAGGCTGTTTGGAACAGCCAGAAGGGTGCTTAACCATGTAGTGACGGATATGGATGTTGCAGGATGACGGGTGTAAATTAAGTGGGTGTAGAGAAGGGAGGTAGCTTGTTGCTCCTCGAAGATGATGAACCGGGTGCTACAGTCAGTGTGCGCCGCTGGTGAATAAGTTAATGAACTTGGAAGAATTTTGAATTATCCAGAATAATATTGGGTGACTGTAATTTAGTTTAGGCAGGAATGGAGATCATGTGGCTACCGTTAATGACCGCAAGACTTGCGGGGTAACCGGTGTCGCTTTATGCAACGCTCACGAGGTACATAGTCCCCAAGGGATCTGACTAGGGCTCTCTGATGATGACGCAAACTCTCGAAAAAGTTGGTAGCCCGGCGCCTAATTTCAACCTCCACATAGCGGAGAGATGAAGCCTCGGGAAGTAGTCTCATGGGGAACCTTGTGCATACAGAATAAATAATCCGAAGACATTTATTCTGTGCACGTTGGAGCAGTACTAGGTTTGAGCCTGCGGCCATACCCCAGACTTCGCACGCATAGAGCATGACAGGGAGGACCAGAGCCATAAAGAGGCGCAACTTTAGGGAAACAGACATCGCAGACCTAAGCACAGGGTATAGTGATGCCACGGCACCGCACGACCGATGCGCCGCTCCCGGATGTGCTCCCGAAAAGTTAGGCCCTTATCCAGCTTGACTCCCAAGTACTTGATTGAATTCTCCCACCTAATCCCTTGCCCAAAGTAGGTGAATGTGGGGAAGTTGGTGGATGCATGAGCTGGTGCATTGTCAGACAGACGAACAACTTTGGAGAGCATACCGCGTCGTTTCTTAATCAGAGCTGCTCGTAACTTGTCCAGAAGATTGCAGTAGTATCTGCCAGTGATGCTTTGACCCTTGGCAAGATAATCTGCAGATTCCATGACAGTCCCATAAAACTAAAAGCATGACCTTACCAGCTGACATTTACACTTTTGTCTTTTGGCAAGGGGGGGGGGTGATAGGCATATTTCGATTCCATGTTCATGGTTTTTGTCTCTGGATCATACTGATAGATCCAGGATCCATCCATGGTTACCAAACGATCAAAAAATCATCTTCAAGCTGTTCAAACAGCATCAACATGTGTCTTGAAAGGTCACGCCGTGTTTGCTTTTGGAAAGTGGTTAACAAACGCGGAACCCACCGTGCAGACACCTTAGACATGCGCAGTTCGTCCATAAACTACCATAACTAAGATGTGTCTCATTCATGATCATTTGGATGGTTGCTCGTCTGTCTTCCAGTATTAAACACTCCACTTTCTTCACTGTGACAGCTGACGGTCTACCAGCTCTTGGCTCATCTGTAAGGGACATGTGACCAGTTTGAAAATTCCTTTTCTACCTCACAATAGTGTCATACGATGGGCAGTCATTTCCATAAACAGTTGGCCGTGCCGTGGCTCAGTGTTTAGACCGCTTGGCTCTCACCAAGGCGGCTCGGGTTCGAACCCAGGCGACCGCATAGTGCGATTTGTGATGGACAACACGGTGGTGGGGTGGGTTTTCTACGGGACCTCCGGTTTCCCCCGCCATTTCATTCCACCGGTGCTCCATCTTCATCTCGTGTATCACCAGTGACACCGCCTGCGCTGCCGTATGTAGTAAAAGCGGACGTTACACACTACACATTTCATTTCCATAAACAGCCGTTATCTCATAATGGATTTCCCGGGCAGTTTTGTCCTTCAAATGCAGCAACTTGATCACACTACGAGCTTCAATTTTCTTCATCTTACACCTCAGTCACTTCTGGCACTCACTGGAAAAACAACAAAAGGACTCAAATCGCTGAAACTACCAACATTATGTCCCAAAGGTTCAAATAATGACTGAAAAATTTTCATCACTCTTGCTTAAAAACTAGTGGGTGATTATTAAAACTTTACACACCCCTCGTATTTTCCTATTACCATTGTTTGTAAAAAAAATATAATGAAACCATTTCTAAAATTATCTATTTTTATTATCGTAACGTAGATAGAAGAACAGGCGTTTGTAACATTAGTTCGTTTAATCAGTGAGTAGAGAAATCCATGTGAGAGCAAAAATATACATATATGTGTAATTGATGAAACCATATCAGGGTAGCATTAGAGTGTTGGCTACTTCAATCCTTAGGGGTAACTTTGGAGCCTAGTGAATTAACACAAACCAATCAATATAAACACCACGAGCACAGTGCTTTGGTAATTGGGAATTGAACTCATTGACCTACCAAATGCGATCGCTGCGCGTTACCACATTGCTATCCAGTAGAAAGATAGTCTTTGGAAATAGCACAAACGCAGTGGATACAAAAGAACTTTATGAAAGTGCTGTTTTCCATTGATAATCATGAAATTATGGTTAGAATTTGTTAATTGAAGCACTCAGATTCAGAAGTTCTTAAGTCACTGTTTTTAAGAAATCCTGTTAAACACACGATAAGAACTCTGAATAGCCGTTCTGTAATAGTGCTTAAAGATTTGTGGGTCAGAAGATGTTAGGTCGAACATATTGTGACTTTGTGGGTTCGTGAAATGAAAAGTCCAATTACACCACTCAACAATGTTCTTTATTTCCACCGACTTACAGTTAAACACTTGCCAATTGCACAGAATTACGTGCTGCAACAATTACAATTCACCAGTTCGTCCGTTACAATTTCCTTGTACTCGCGGTTACGTAAGCTCCGGTACACATACCAGTTACGTACAGTCTTCCGTTGCACAATCTTTCCGTTCATTAACACGTCACTGACTAACACTGCCTTCTTACACCAAGAACTGTCCTCACTCACACACACTAACCAACTGATTGACCAACTCCACTCCGTCCGTCTGTAACCCTCTTTATATAGGAATATCGCCGGTTTCTAGTGACCAGGGGAATGTTCCAGATTACGTAATTTCGAGAAACAGGTGTAGAGAAACAGGCGACACAGTCATGTTTTTCCCCTGACCACAGCCTGTCACCACTATGGGACAAACGAGGCGAGGGCGTGGCTAACCGAACCTTCCCTGTCTCCCGCTTTCAGCTGCTTCACAGGGTGTTCCAGCGCTCGCGTTACAATATTATGACCCTGGCATGTTCAATGGGCTTCAATTTCAGAAATAAAAGCTGTTAAGTCAGCCTTTCCGAGTTAGATGTTGTTAAGTCAAGTAGTTGCCGCATTAGCCGTTTGGTGGTGCATAGCCCGCTCACATCCCTTAAAGCCTCGGTACTCAGTCGGATTCCTACGCATTTAAGCGACCGAGCGGTGTTTGCGTTTTTTGCCGCTTGGAGCTCTCAAAGCTGACCCCTAAGTGGCCTTGCCGACATTTAGTTTTGTGGTGACAGTTGAACAAATTTTATGGTCTCCATTAGTATTGAAAGTAAATTTCACATGAAGTGCTGATGACACCAATCTAAAGTAAGCGAACAAGAAAACTGGGTATAAATAAGAGATAATATAAGTAATCATAAGTATGAGCACAAGATGTCATTGTTTATTATTATTACTTTTACTGTTGTGCCGTAAATGTTGGCAGTTCATTATCTTAGAAGGTAGATTTTCTATGACAGCTTACTAGCACAAAAATTTACAATAGACAGCACTATATTTCAAAGCTCTCCGTTTTTCCAAAGTCCAAGTCTCCGAACCATACACGGCAGTGCTCCAAATGTAAGAATTACGTATCATATTATATTATTTTTATCATTATCATCATTATAACAGCAGTAATAGCAATAATTACAACAAACAGCATAGCAGCAATTATGAGCTCAATACTTTATATTTCAGATGGTGTATTGTTGCGTACCCTTCTGTAAAAGTAAGAAAGGAAAATCAAAAGGGATCAGTTTCCATGAATTTCCAGTAGTATAACTACGTAAAAAATGCCTAAAAGCTATATCGCGCTCTAATTTCGTGGTAAATGATAAATCTAATTCAACAGTCGTGTGCAGTTTGCATTTTACTGAGGGCGACTGCACTGCAATTCAGATTGAGGAAGACATAATTTCCAAATTAAAGAGATTGGAAAGGGAGAATAACACCTTTAGATGTAAATTATGGGGAGCAAATAAAAGGCACAAAGGATTTGTAAACAAGCAGCAAGCAAATGAAGAAAGATTACTTTATTATGAAACCAATAATTTTCATAAATCAATTCAATGGTTGATAAAAGACACCATTGTACACTGCAACAGAGCTTCCAAGCACAACAATCGTAATATTGGGCGAATTGAATAACATTAAAGGTAATGTGAATTTCCATCTTATAAGACCAGCTAACGTATATTGTTAAACTGCTTTTAACTGTTTACTTACTTAGTTCTTTTTGTTTCTTCCTAGACAGCCTCGTTTTATGCAACAGTCCACTTATCACTGGCATATATTGGAGGTTTTATAGTTAAAACAATAGCGGCCGAATTCTCTTGTGTCATATGTCTTACTAAATTCTCTACCGCCAAGTGTACAGCATCCCTTGTAAATCTAATATTCAAAAAGGACGAAAACTCCACGTTCTATTACCCATCTCCAGAGTTTGTTTCTCTTTTGGCAGTTATAGAGAAATTTATAACAACTGCTGTACCTAAGCTACCTAAAGTTTGTGTGAGAAAAAGCCTAGAGGAAGACATAATGCCAGCAATGCAACATTGTACTTATCTCGTGTGTGCAGAGAACTGAAAGCATTCAGAACTACTAAGTGAACTGATATGCAATCATTGTATTCCTGTGATATTAAAGTGCACTGCTTCTGCGACAACGGAAGTGTTTGAAAAACGTAAATTCCTACTGTAAACCACTGCTTCGGAAAGTTCTGCGTTTGTAATGTCAACACATTGCAGCTGTAAGCTGGAACAGGATTGCAGAGGGGTCATCAGCCAGCGCTATACGGTGGGTAGTGGAGAAATCTGTAACTTTTAGTCATAACACTCTAGCTGGCGAGTGCCGAGACTTAAAGAAATGTGAGCGGGCTATGGGTGGTGCAACTACACTCTGCTACATAAGCTCTTTGATATCAGCTGTTGGTACATTTTAGATTAGGCATTTAGACATTAGACATTCCTCAAATGCACTTTCAGAAACTTAAATGTACTTCCCAGTACCAGAGCAATCTTCCATGCCTATTGACAGAATTTTTGGCGATATTGAGAAGAAGAAGCGATCAATAGTTAAAGTCTTAATCCCTTCCACATGGCTGAAACTGAACAAAGATTTACTACAGAAGAAGCCCATTGATGTTGGAAATTGATTGTTCTTTCAAACTGGCCGTGTGTACGCTAAAGTATGGAAAGAAAGAGTCAGACCGAAAAATTCACTGTAATAGCCGGGATTTGAATCATGGATCTACTGGTTGCCGTCCAGCCGCTCTAGCCCTTGAGCTACTATGGCCAACATGCCAACATAACATTCAATTCTCCAACTGACTCGTGTTTTTTTTAAATTCAATGCCATAACATACCGGCCGCGACGTGGCTCAGTGGTTAGACCGCTTGGTTCGATCCCAGGCGACAGCAAAGTGAGATTTGTGGTGGACAACATGACTCTGGGTCGGGTTTTCTCCGGGACTTCCGGTTTCTCCCACCATCTCATTCCACTGGTGCTCCATCTTCATCTCATGCATCATCAGTGTCACCGCCTGCGGTGCCGTATGTAGTAAAAGCTGGCGTTAAACACTACACATTTCATTTTTTTCACCATAGCATACCATGGTATTGAATTTTTCAGTCTGACTCTATCTTTCCATACTTTATCCTACACAAGGTCAGTGTGAAAGAACAATTAATTTCCATTAATTGACCTAATAGTTGTTAACTATAAAGCCCGGACCTTAAAGTACTTACAGCATAGTAAGTCGTCATTAAGGTAATTGTCTCACGTGTTTATGAGAACTCCTAGTGGTTTACCGGGAAAAACACGAGTCAGTTGTACCTAATAATGGTCCGAACTATAAAGCCCGGGACTTAAAGTACTTACAGCATAGTAAGTCGTCATTAAGGTACTTGTCTCATGTGTTTATGAGAACTCCTAGTGGTTTACCGGGAAAAACACGAGTCAGTTGTACCTAATAGTGGTCCGAACTATAAAGCCCGGACCTTAAAGTACTTACAGCATAGTAAGTCGTCATTAAGGTAGTTGTCTCATGTGTTTATGAGAACTCCTAAGTGGTTTACCGGAAAAAATACAAGTCAGTTGGAGAATTTAATGTCATGTCGGTACGTTGGCCATAGTAGCTCAAGGGTTAGAGCGGCTGGACGGCAACCAGCAGATTCGTGGTTCAAATCCCGGCTATGGCATTGAATTTTTCAGTCTGATTCTATCTTTCCATACCCATTGATGTTGTCCATGTCAAAAGTCCACTGACCGATAACGGAGAACATGATGGCATTCCAGTTGTTGAAGATTTTGACTTCAAAGATGCCCTCGACCATGTTCTTGTAAGAAGTAATCCTGAATTCACTTTAATCCGGGGTGTGAATTTCCAAAGAGGATGTGTACCAGAAGTTCGTCACACAATGTCTTCCTTACTGTATCGTCCCCAGTCTCTTTTAAGGAGAGTAGTGAGGTTACAAGTCTTACACAGGACATGTGATAGTGCTGGAAACACACCAGATAGACTTCGGAAGATTAAGAAGGCAAAATATTACGATGTTCGTTCACTACTGTAACATGTCACTCTGCCAGAAGGTACTACAGTTTATGACACAATGACATATGGAAGTGAGGTAGAAGATGATGTAACAGAGATGGAGTTATGTTGTGTATGTCAATCCACGAAGTGCTTACTGGATTAGTCCTTATTAGAGATGTATTGTTTAAAATAAAGTAATAATATATCCATGGCTACATATTATAATATTGTATCATGGAAAAACTCTAAAATTAAGAATCAGAAGCTGCTAAGTCAAGTGACTTAACAACTTTTCATCCAATTTAAATTAAAAGTTGTTAAGTCACACATGCTACACATCAAACCGTGATAAACACTTCAACACAGTACTTTGTACCTCCAAACGGAACCACCACATAAAATTCTTTCATGTGTATAATATTTTGGTATGTTAAATTACTTTTTGTAGACTTTGAGCAGCTCTTCTGAACAAATTTGAAACAGTGACTTAGCAACTTCTGTTTCTGACCGCTTCAATTGCTTACTGTACGTATAATCGTAAATTGTGTCACCAGATAACAAGTGACAGCAATAGCTGAAATGCAAAATGTTTTATTTTTAATGTTCACAGTAAATTAAGGGCAATGGGAGGTTATTTTTATCCAGACAGCTCTAGTTTTTAATAATATTCTCACCCGAACATCGGAATTCCCCATAGAACCGGCTGGCAGGTGGAGCCAGACTGGAAGCTTTTGGACCACGCCTAGCCATTTATCTCGTGTCACTAACTGAGGGGATGATTAGAAGAGCAGCACGAGCCCTGTACAGTCTCTTTCCCTTCCCGTGACGTCTGAAACCTTCGGGATGATCCACTGAACCGCGAGACTTCCGGAAACAGCTATCTTCCTATAAAAAGGGGCTGCAGCTGGCGAGTCAGTTCAGTTCTTGGCGAGCAGCCGTGAGGAGCGCCGAGTGAGTGAACGGACCGGAAGAGTGTGTACGTGTATCAGAGGAGTTGTACGTAATTGTGAGTGTAGAGTGGACCTGTAGCAGACGAACTGGCGAATTGTAATTGTGTGCGCTACATAATTCTGTGTAATCGGCAAGTTTTCCTACTGTAATTCGGTAGAAATAAAGAACATTTTGAGTTTGTGCAATTGGACTTTTAATTTCACGAACCCACAAAGTCACAATATACTAAAACTAAACAATGCAAGAAATTAAAATTTGGTATGATTATAGTATAAGGATGTGTACATTTAACGACTGTATAATATTTACATTAAGTTCATACAGTTCCGTGCAAAAGGGGCATAAGGCACTCTGTGCATCCTGAAAAAGAGCATTACAACCTATAATTCAGATCTAAGTTCCTTGTAGGAATGTAAAGCTATAGGCACCAATCTTTTTCATAAATACGAGGCATGTTTTTTAAGTCAGCACCCTTTTGCGATTCCGCCGCCGCAGCGCTACGTTCGGCGTTCAACGCATGCGCGCTGGTTACCTACATCTCTTGTCTACGCACTGACGCCATTACAGTCTGATTCTTCATTGTATACGTTGGTTACTGAGTGTTTAAGATGCCTCCGACAATCGTGAGTCACACCGATTGTGAAGTATGGGCTGCTATACGATTTCTTAGTGCTAAATGCGTAAAACCGATCGATATTCATCGTGAGATCTGTGAAGTTTACGGACAAAACATTATGAGTGATGGAATGGTAAGGAAATGGGTGAGAGCATTTAAAGATGGCCGCACAAATGTACATGATGAAGAACGGAGTGGGCTTTCTTCGGTCTTTACTGAAGATTTGGTGCAGAAAGTGGACGAAAAGGTGAGAGAAAACAGACGATTTACAATTTTATCAATGTGCGACTATTTTCCTCAATATATTCGTAGTGTTTTGTATCGCATTGTGACCGAGAACTTGAAGTACCGGAAATTGTGTTCACGTTGGGTTCCGAAAATGTTGGCGGATTTGCACAAAACTTAATGTTTAGGCAGTGCATTGACTTTCATTGAGCGGTACCACAATGAAGGTAAAGATTTTTTAGATCAAATTGTTACTGGTGACGAAACATGGGTGGCCCACGTCACACCAACAATCCATGGAATGGCGATATTCATCATTACCCACAAAAGTGAAGTTAAAGCAAACAATTTCTGCCCGGAAAATCATGTGCACAGATTTTTGGGACAGAAAAGGAGTATTGCTAGTGGAGTTTCTCCCTCGTAATGAGACAATCAATGCAGCGTCTTATTGTGAGACATTGAAAAATCTGCGCCGTGCAATCCAGAACAAAAGACGTGGCAAGTTGTGTAAGAGTATCGTTTTGCTGCATGATAATGCCCGTCCACGTGTGGCTAATCAGAACAAAGATCTCATCAAATCTTTCAATGGGAAACTCTAGATCATCCTCCATACAGACCTGATCTGGCGCCCAGCGACTACCATTTGTTCCTGCACTTGAAGAAACATCTGGGCGGTCAGCGTCTTCAAGACGATAACGAAGTCAAAACAGTTGTGAAACAGTGGTTAACACGTCAGGCGGCAGAATTTTATGAGTTATGACGAGTGCCTTAATATTCACGGAAATTATGTAGAAAAGTATATTAAGCTACAGGCTTTCATGTGAAAATAAATTTATTTCGATATCTATGCACGTCTTTTTTTAATTCCAAAACGATACTGACTTAAAACACATGCCTCGTAACATAAGGCACAGTTTTATAAGGTAAACTAAATAAAAAGCATACATGGTTTATACTAGGCACATGAAAAATTATTTAGTTTTGTTAAAAATATATAATATTTTTAAGGACTGAATTTTATTTTCCCTCCATTTTATAAATCATATGAATATAAAAGTTAGATTAATGTTCAGGTAACATTAAAAAATAAGCACTAAACATTTTGTATCAATATCTTTTATACACTCCTGGAAATGGAAATAAGAACACAGTGACGCCGGTATGTCAGACCCACCATACTTGCTCCGGACACTGCGAGAGGGCTGTGCAAGCAATGATCACACGCACGGCACAGGGGACACACCAGGAACCGCGTTGTTGGCCGTCGAATGGCGCTAGCTGCGCAGCGTTTGGGCACCGCCGCCGTCAGTGTCAGCCAGTTTGCCGTGGCATACGGAGCTCCATCGCAGTCTTTAACACTGGTAGCATGCCGCGTCAGCGTGGACGTGAACCGTATGTGCAGTTGACGGACTTTGAGCGAGGGCGTATAGAGGGCATGCGGGAGGCCGGGTGGACGTACCGCCGAATTGCTCAACACGTGGGGCGTGAGGTCTCCACAGTACATCGATGTTGTCGCCAGTGGTTGGCGGAAGGTGCACGTGCCCGTCGACCTGGGACCGGACCGCAGCGACGCACGGATGCACGCCAAGACCATCGGATCCTACGCAGTGCCGTAGGGGACCGCACTGCCACTTCCCAGCAAATAAGGGACACTGTTGCTCCTGGGGTATCGGCGAGGACCATTCGCAACCGCCTCCATGAAACTGGGCTATGATCGTTAGGCCGTCTTCCGCTCATGCCCCAACATCGTGCAGCCCGCCTCCAGTGGTGTCGCGACAGGCGTGAATGGAGGGACGAATGGAGACGTGTTGTCTTCAGCGATGAGAATCGCTTCTGCCTTGGTGCCACTGATGGTCGTATGCGTGTTTGGCGCCGTGCAGGTGAGCGCCACAATCAGGGCTGCATAAGACCGAGGCACACAGGGCCAACACCCGGCATCATGGTGTGGGGAGCGATCTCCTATACAGGCCATACACCTCTGGTGATCGTCGAGGGGACACTGAATAGTGCACGCTACATCCAAACCGTCATCGAACCCGTCGTTCTACCATTCCTAGACCGGCAAGGGAACTTGCTGTTCCAACAGGACAATGCACGTCCGCATGTATCCCGTGCCACCCAACGTGCTCTAGAAGGTATAAGTCAACTACCCTGGCCAGCAAAATCTCCGGATCTGTCCCCCATTGAGCATGTTTGGGACTGGATGAAACGTCGTCTCACGCGGTCTGCACGTCCAGCACGAACGCTGGTCCAACTGACGCGCCAGCTGGAAACGGCATGGCAAGCCGTTCCACAGGACTACATCCAGCATCTCTACGATCGTCTCCATGGGAGAATAGCAACCTGCATTGCTGCGAAAGGTGGATATACACGGCACTAGTGCCGACATTGTGCATGCTCTGTTGACTGTGTCTATGTGCCTATGGTTCTGTCAGTGTGATCATGTGATGTATCTGACCACAGGAATGTGTCAATAAAGTTTCCCCTTCCTGGGACAATGAATTCACGGTGTTCTTATTTCAATTTCCAGGAGTGTAGTTTTTGAGAAACTATATGAAGTATGAAAAGTCAAGTTTTGGGGAATCACGATCAAAGATTAAGCCACATTCTTTTTAAATTATACATATTCTTAGAACATACCTGCTCCGTATTACTGCCCAGTTAGTTCTCCCTCATCTTTTCTTTTCCTTTTCTTACTTCTAGCTCAATTTTCAAGTAACTGAGCTGTTTTTTTTTTTTTTTTTCCTCTGAGAGTCGACGCACGTCTTCTTTAAGAGATGCTGCCGTCAAATTTTCACCAACCTTTATACCCATTTTTGTCATTGCTTTATGCCTACCACTCACCCATCATTATAACAAATAACACTATCATATACACCAATTTTTAAAGTTATTGGTACAACATGCACACTTTTTGCAATTCTTTCCCATATTATATGATGAAAACCTTCATTTGGGTTTTGGGTTCGACCATGCAAGCACTATCTCAGTAATTCATATTGAGAAAGTTCCCTAAATACTGGTTTATTTGCCAAAAGAACCTTTAATGGAAGAGGGTATTTATGTTTATAAATTTATTTCCTAATCTGAGCTCTTTGTAAGCCCCGCCATGTATCTTCAACACCTTTAGGACACAAACCATGCTGTGGATTACTGTCTGTGGATAACTTATGAAAATAAATGACCCTAATAGCTTGTTTCATTTCTGTAATTGTTTTACCTGTATTTCTCCTGATAGATAGTCCATAATACTGCTGGAAGAGCTCAATCTCGCTGTCTGTTAGTCTTCCACGACCTGCAAGTGGTTTGCCATCTGCAAGAATCTTTCCCTTCATACTAACTACATCAGAAAGTGGGGTTCGATCCCAGGCGCCGCAAAGTGAGATTTGTGGTGGACAACACGGCGCTGGGGTGGGTTTCTTGCGGGACCTCCGGTTTCCCCCGCCATCTCATTCCACCGGTGCTCCATCTTCATCCCATGTACCATCAGTGTCACCGCCTGTGGTGCCGTATGTAGTAAAAGCGGGCGTTAAACACTACACATTTCATTATCAGAAAGTGGATGTGTCATTGCAGCGCCATCTTTAAATTGCTGGATTAAAGGGCTTTAATACCAGCTGACACCCTATGTTTTATATATATATATCATTTGAAAACTGAAGAATTATATATTTAACACTAAAAACAAAAAATCGACTTTTTGAAGACCATCGAACTCCCAGTGCCCTTAATTAATGGAAATTAATGATTTCTTCACATTTCTTCTGGGTCTTCAAGTGGACAGATGTTTAGATTGGAAAGCCCACATAAATTATATCTTGGAAACGTAGAAACGTAGAGTCAGACTGAAAAATTCAATGCCATAGCCGGGATTTGAACCACGCATCTTCTGGTTTCCGTCCAGCCGCACTACCATTGTGCTACTATGGCCAACGTGCCGATATGACATTAAATTCTCCAACTGACTCGTATTTTCCTGGTAAACCACTTAGGGGTTCTCATAAACACATGAGACAACTACCTTAATGACGACTTACTGCATGTAAGTACTTTAAGGCCCGGGCTTTATAGTTCGGACGACTATTAGGTTAATTAATGGAAATTAATTGTTCTTTCACACTGGCCGTGTGTAGGCTAAATTGTGGAAACGTAGAGTCAGACTGGAAAATTCAATGCCATAGCCGGGATTTGAACCAGGGATCTTCTGGATTCCGTCCAGCCGCACTACCATTGAGCTACTATGGCCAACATGCCGATATGACATTAAATTTTCCAACTGACTCATATTTTCCCGGTAAACCACTTAGGAGTTCTCATAAACACATGAGACAACTACCTTAATGGCGACTTACTACATGTAAGTACTTTAAGGCCCCGGCTTTATAGTTAACCACAATTAGGTCAATTAATGGAAGTTAATTGTTCTTTCACACTGGCCGTGTGTAGGCTAAATTGCGGAAACGTAGAGTCAGACTGGAAAATTCAATGCCATAGCCGGAATTTGAACCACGGAACTTCTGGTTTCCGTCCAGCCAAACTACCATTGAGCTACTATGGCCAACGTGCCGATATGACATTAAATTCTCCAACTGACTCGTATATATTACCTACTATTATATGCTACCTAAACTCAGCTCTGCTTGTTATGCTATCCGAGAGCTGGTTAATGTGAGTTCTATTGACACACTTAAATTAGTATATTATGCATACTTTAACTCCATTATGGAATATGGAATATTATTTTGGGGCAACTCGGTAGAAAGTAAAAAAAAAATTTTTCTTATGCAAAAGAAGGTTATAAGAATCAATACTAACACCCACAACAGATGCTCCTGTAAAGATATTGATATTAACGCTACCTTGCATGTATATATTCTCGATCTCAAAATTCTTTGTATGCAATCGTGCCTTATTTGCAACAAATAATGCAATTCACAAAATAAACACTAGACAAAAGTATAATATCCATTATCCCTGTGCTAAACTTTCTTGCCCCCAGAAAGGTGTGCATTATGAAACTATCTAAATATTTTGCGCACTTCCTAATGTTCTTAAATAAAAAATTGATAATTTCGGTGTTTTTAAAAAAGCTGTTAGAGGGTACCTTTGCTCAAAATCTTTTTATTCTATACAAGATTATCTGAATAACAAATTATCCTGATAATGATTCTGTAGCTCTATAAGTAGTATCTAACTACTCCAATGACAAATCATTACTTATAAATATTTGATGAAAGTTGAAATTTTATTTTTAATGTATATGCATTTAATAAATAACAAGAATGGTATCCATTGCAAAAAGGTTGAGACGTACTGGCATAAGCCAAGTGAAAGCTGGTTTAAAAAGTGTTTCATTTTGTATCATATATAATTATCCCTGCTTTGTTTTCCATATTGTTGTTCATATTACCTGTGTACTATAATATGTGCCTTATGTTAACTTTTACACACACACACACACACACACACACACACACACACACACACACACACACACACACATATATATATATATATATATATATATATATATATATATATATATATATATATATATATATATATATATATATGCTATTAAACTTTATACCTCTGGACATGTTCAATGTTCACAGCCTTTTCTGGCTACAAGTGAACCAACTGAACGCAAATCAATCTAATCTAATCTAATCTAGCCGTTTATAGTTTAAGGTTTTGGATAGATAGAGTCCACGTGAAAAATTCAATGCCATGGCCGGGATTTGAACCACGGATTTTCTGGTCTCCTTCCAGCCGCTCTTGGTTTCCATCAAAAAGTTCTGACTTGTGGAATACCTATCAGGTGCAGGTCAAGAATCACATTCCACTACAGAACTCTTTGATCGTCTTCTATTATCCTAATAAGATCAAAAGGCGAATACTAAGTACTGTGTAAGCTATAGCATTATCAAGTTTACATTGATTACTTGCTAATTGTCACGTTAGAGGTATTTTGGACCATGACCAGTGAAAGCCAGGATGTCGTTAAATCTGGCAATAAAGACCGGGAAGTGCGCCATTCCCCCCTTCGTTGATTTGGAGGGGAAGGGTTGGGGGAACAACGGCATCACATTGTCAGGTCAACAGATCTCTGACCATTATCTCTGGTATAGCAGAACAATCTGACGTGTGCTATCAGTAAGTCTGACTTTCAGCTTTTACACTGGATAAAGTGCAATATCCTTCTTAAATACCTCATCAGTTGCATTCACATGGCTTTTTTAGCCATTCTTCTAAAACTGTTCTTTAAAAACCTTGCGCTTCTGTGAACTTCTGGTAATTCAGGTAAATATTTGATAAACATTTAACCATTCCGTTTTTGTAGATGGATAGATTCATACATTTTTAGAAGCGTGTAACAATACTGAAGTTCTAAGTTTGAGTGGCAGCAAAATAAACCTGTAAAGACATGCCAACAACAAAAATAAAACCATCTCGAAATTATAAACCACTAAACAATATTTTGGAAATGTTTAACGTCACGAAAGGTCACCTGAGGAATTGAGGACTCTGAGCAGGTCTACATATTTTTATGCAATATTGTTTTACGTTCAAGTCTACAATCTAAAACTTTCTAAGTTAAGGAATTCCTAAGATAGGACCTGAAGCCTTCCTGGCAACGAATATGCTCACTTACTTTCGGGAGTGTGCATCGCTTCCAACATCAGGATATTTATAAAATGTTGTAACCACAAATGAAATACTGGATATAACACAACTATAACAAAGACAGAGACAGCCTCTGCTGTATCTCTCACTTAAATTCGGAGGTCATCTGGCACCATTTGGAGAACTTTGCCGATGTTTTCGTCCGTAGTTGCAGTTTTTGGACGTCCCGAACGTTCATCGTCGCCCAAGCTCTTACGGCCACGTTTAAGTTTAGCTGCCGCAAATTTCACTCCGGCAAATGATGGTACAGAGTCCCCATACACAGAATCAAACTCAGCTTTGATGTGCGTAGGCGAATTGCCTTTCAAAAAGAAATATTTAGCTCGGTTCTCGATTTTGTCCATTTTCATAAAAACACTCACATCATCTCACTCAAACGACTGACAACTGAGCGTTCAAAATAGCTAACATTTGGTGAGTAACTGTCAACAGATGAACAACGAAATTCACCAGCTTTGGTTTTTGGCTGCCATCTTCATGTTGAGGTCGGAAACTTTTAAGACGAGGCTTGTATATGTGGAACCCATGATTTATGTTAGACTTCTACCTTCATACCGAAGTAATAGGCTTTACAAGAGGCGTCTGATTGCGTTTCTGTGCCGAAAATATTATTTCACCAAATACCTAACAAAACCTGCTCATTATACGAGGGCTATCCAGAAAGTAGATTACGTTTTGGAATAAAAAGTAAACAAAGTATAGGAAACAAATTTTATTATATACAGATGAAAGCCACACTCAAATACTACTTTTCGACATAGTCACCATTCAAATTAAGGCATTTATCGTAGCGATGTACGAGCTTGGAAATTCCTTCGTCGAAAAAATCGGCCGCCTGCGCCTTCAACCACTTCGTTACGTCTTCTTGCAGCTGTGCGTCGTCATCAAAACGCTGCATAGCCAGCCACTTCTTCATTGCTGGGAATAGGTGGAAGTCGCTCGGTGCCAGGTCGGGACTGTACGGCGGATGAGGAAACAACTCCCACTTAAAAGATTCAAGAACTTCACGAGTGACATTTGCCGTGTGGGGCCGGGCGTTGTCGTGAATCAACAAGATCTTAGAGCTCAACATTCCTCTGCGCTTGTTTTGAATGGCTCTTCTGAGTTTTTGGAGAGTTTGGCAATACCTTTGAGAGTTTATTGTAGTGCCTCTTCCCAGGAAGTCCACCAAAATCACACCTTTTCTGTCCCAAAAAACAGTCGCCATCATCTTCCTTGCCGACATTGTTTGCATGCATTTCTTGGGTTTTTGGGGAGAACTTGTGTGCCCCCACTGCATTGATTGCAATTTCGTTTCACAGTTCACGTGTTTCACCCATGTTTCGTCACCAGTAACGATGCGATCGAGTAAAGAGTCACCATCCTTATGGTAAACGTCCAAAAAGTTCAACGCTGCAGCCATTCGCTGATTTTTGTGGTCCTCTGTCAAGATTTTTGGAATCCATCTTGCACAAAACTTGTGGTAACCAAGCTTTTCGCTGATGATTTCGTGCAACAAACTTCACGAAATTTGTGGAAAACTCAAAGAAAGTTCCGTTATTGTGAACCTTCGATTTTCACGGACTTTAGCATCGACTTTTTCGACAAGTTCGGCAGTCACTATGCTGGGTCTCCCACTTCGATCTTCGTCGTGAACATTGGTTTGGCCATTTTTAAATCTGATGACCCACTGACGCACTCCACCTTCAGTGATAATGTTGTCCCCATACACTTCACAAAGCTGCCGATAGATTTCTATCGGTTTACAGTTTTTTGCAGTCAGAAACCTTATTACTGCACGCACCTCGCAGCCCGCGGGATTTTCAATTAACGCAGACATTCCAAACCGTCACAGTATCTGAACGGAGCACAGCACGAACCTCTCACTAGCACGGCTAGATGCCGACTGAGCTGCGCAATGCTCTGACCCCAAGATGGCCGCGCTAGCCCCTCCCCTAGCGGAAACAGACGAAAACGTAATCTACTTTCTGGATAGCCCTCGTATTTACTTATTTGCGTCGCACGTTTACGAATTTAACACTTTAAAAACACTCTCAAGGAAAGTATGCTTTAGGTACAACACAAACAACATGAATTCACAATCAGAGCACAGTAACTTAGAAACAACTGAAAAAGTTTGTGTTCTGTTATTTCACAGTTGTGCCATCTACGAAAGCGAAATTTCCCTCAGATTGTAACCGTTGACTCTAAGAAAGAAGAGCCACTTCCTTCTTCAAAGAACGAATTAATCTGTAATATATATTGCAATTTAATTTTAATGTAGCAGGTGAACATGCATAAGAGTTAGCTATGATTGAGAGCAAAAACATTCTCATTTTTGGGCAGTGGATTTTGTTGCTTTGTGACAAACATCTGCTTTAGAGGTTCTAGTAATGTTTTGTTCGATTTCTTGCCAGATTCACATGATAAGCTTATCCGGTTGCACAGCAGTATTTGACATTCTTCTATTAAAACGGGTATTTAAACTATATCATGCGAGTCAGCCGCGCCTTATTTTTTGGAAGGTAGGCCATCCATCAAACGGCATGTCAGTCTTAGTCCAGTGTTGCGCTTACTAAACTGTATTGCTTGATGTTCTTAGAAAGACGAATGTGCAAAATTCAGATGAATATCGGTTTAAGGGACAAAGTGTACTTCTCGCTAAAGTACACCTCAAAAACATACGACTGCTTTACTGTGAGCGAATTCCGGTTTCCAGACGATTTTACAAACCTTTTGTTAGAGTATACATGACAAATTAATTCAGTAAACGCCTCGGAAAAATGTACCTATCATATGAGTACACTAACAAAGTCAGCTAAAAAGAAAATGGCGGAATCTTGTACTTAGAGCAGGGGTTCACTGCCAAAAATTAGGAAAAAATTTAGAGACAAGCCTCATCCATCATGGACCTGTACAGTAAAAACGGACATATTATTAAACAATGGTTTATTTACATTTTTGCTTAAACTACGTCTCGTGCATCTCAATTAACATACATAAGAGCTTTTGCCATTTAAGTAATAATATTAAAACATCCAGCAAATGATTAAAAGTGTCTTAAAAGACTAAATCAAGTACGAGAACTTGCGAGGTGACAAAGGTATAGCGCCAGGCATGCAAGTCGTACTACTGAACCTAAGTAAATATCAGAGGAAGATCCGGAGTTTCTTTCAAACGTAATCACTGCTGATGAAACTTGGCTACATTATTTTGATCCTGAGAGCAAGCAGCAAAGCTCAGTGTGGAAATCTCCTTCATCACCAACTCCCCCAAAAAGAAAAAGTGGTTGCTTCTGCTGGGAAAGCTATGGTCATCTCATTCTTTGATATTCATGGAATGGTTTATCAGCATGTTGTACCTGCACACACATCAGTAACTGAAAAATACTACAGGGATATCCTGAAAACATTGCAAGTCCATATCAGGCGCAAAAGTCCACATTTCCGTGAAGCAGGCCGGATGCTGCACTACGATAATGCGCGGCCGCATATTGCCAATGTTGTTGCTGAATATGTTGCAAAAAATCAACGTGAAATGGATCCCTCACCCTCCCTATAGTCCGGATTTAGACCCATGTGACCTTTTTCTATTCCCTAAGTTGAAGAAACGCCTTCGTGGGAGGCATTATCCATCATCAGAAGCAGTGGTGAAGGCTGCGGAGGCGATTTTGAAGGATCTCTCAAAAAATGGTTTGGAGCATGTCTTTGAAGACTGGCAGAAACGCTGGGACAAGTGCATCGCATTCAGGGGAGACCATTTTGAGAAGGACCATCAAAATTATGAGGATGAGTAAAGGTACGTTGTCTAAAAATTGTGATCATTCTTGATTGGACAGCCCTCGTCAAATTGTGAGCATTACACGGTAATACGTAGACCTACATATGAAAGGAAATTTCTGAGAGCGTGCTCAAGGTGGTACAAACATTTTGGCTCTGTCAGGGTCGAAACATAATCTGACTGACCTCAGGAGTATCAATTATTTCATTAGTATGTTTTAATAGTGTTCGAAAATACCCAAGTAGTATGTCCTTATAGTTTCTTACTTTAAATAACCTAAAGCTTAAAAAACGATGTGTGTAGTACTGCACATTTTTCCAGCGGCCACAAGCAAAGCTGTTTTACCTGATTTGGGTGCTAATGAGCGGAAACGAACAGTAGGCATAGCGCATTGTCATTGAAAATAAACCCACTTAATCTCCCGACCTTTGGTTTTTAATGCTTGATAACGAAGTATCGACTAAGGGCTCCATCCCATCTAATGAGGATTTGCATATGATGCTCACCGCGATATGCAGTCGGATTTGGCCAGTCTCTAATCCGATTTCCTATGGAGACAACCGCTTTGGACATCACAACATGCTTTTAGTGAAATGCATGATAGTTTGCTGAAATGTACCATTCCCAAACATTTGATGCCTTTCGCTAGAAAAGGTACCCAGAAAGAAATATCATGAAAGCTCTGCATTATTCAAGATTCAAGATACTGACAATGCCAACCAATCTATACTTGTTTGCTGACACGAGCTTAGTGAGCTTAGTCTGAGAAGTTTCCGACTTCAACATGAAGATGGCAGCACTAGTAAATAAAAACTAGTAAATTTCGTTGTTCATCTGTTGACATTTACTCACTAAATTTTCAGGTATTTTGGACGCTCAGTTGTTATGTAGCAGCCGTTTGACTGAGTTAATGTGAGTGTTTTTATGATAATGGACAAAATCGTGTATCGAGCTGTCATTTTTGTTTTGTTTTTTGTTTTTTTTTTCGCTGTAACCTATGTCATTGGACGACGAAACTTCGAAAGGACCAGATTGAAAAGAAAACTGCCTCAAGACATCCTACTCACTGATTCAGAAGATAGCGTCTTTTCTCACTAATTCAAAGTATATCCTTTATTTTTCTCATAACACCACTGAACATAATCCAGCCTCACATATCTAACCTCTCTTTTCAATTGTTATCCACTTTATTTAAGGTTATTGTATGTGTTAGTTATCCTGTTATATACTTTGTCTTTTATTACCTTTCTTTTAAATGTGTTCTTAATTGTTTGTTTATATTATAAATTTATCATCTATTGTATATGTTAAAGGACAGTAGTTCCTCAGTTGTTAAGTTATATGCAGTACTCATGTAATTTATCAATGACTTGTATAGCAATACTGCTGATCAGCCAAATAATAAATATAAATAATAAATTTAAAAGACAATACGCCTACGCAAATCAAAGATGAGTTGTATTCTGTGTATGGGGACTTTGCACCATCATTTAGCACAGTGAAATTTTGGACAGCTGAACTTAAACGTGGCCGTAAGAGCTTGGGAGACAAAGTTCACCAAATGGTGCTACACGACCGCCGAATTAAAGTGAGAGAGATAGCAGAGGCTATGAACATGTCACAAGAACGTGTTTGTGACATATTAAATCAACGTTTAGACATGAGAAAGCTGTCCGTGCGTTGGGTGCCGCGTTTACTCACGTTAGACCAAAAACGTGTTCGAATGAACGTTTTCAACGCTCTGTTGGAGCAGTTTAGGCGCAATAAATCCGAGTTTTGGTGCCGATTAATTACTGTAGATGAAACTTTGATACACTATTATACGCCCGAAACAAAAATATAGTTTAGCCCAGAGGTTCTACTCCCCATTAGTCCTGAACCCGTAGGAACTGGACCCGGGTTTCCTTCAACCGGGGAGTATCCGAGCTGTCCCAAAGGGCGCTCGGCGTCCTCCGAGGTGCTTTCTATAGGACAAGACCTAGAGACTAACATGCCTCCCCCCCATCTGGTCCTATGGACTCAAGACGGGATGGAAGTGGATACGCCACTTACGCGCGTCAACACTCAATGTGAAGACTACCGAAAAACCTCGGTGGGGCCTCCTGGTGATCTAGCACACCTTCTACTAGCTTTGCAGGCTAGTATACCCGGGAGAATTAATGGCTTCCCTCAACCGCGTCCGAAGACGTACCCGATTCCCACGGGTTTCGGGAACACACTGCCCCCTCGAGCCCATCCCAATCCGAACAACTCCCGAAGGAGAGGCTCGGCTGTTCGGCCCGAGGTTCCTCTAGTAACGTCAGAGGTACCACGAGTGCTAAGGGTCCGCAGCGCCCGCACTTTGGCAGCTGAAAGGGACGGATCCCTTCCCCTACGGGAGGAACAAAAATACAGTCTAAACAGAGGACTGCAAAGGGGGAACCGACTCCAAATCCATAAGAGTTGTATGGTCTTCAGAGCGTAGGGCGCGCTATAGATAAAATTATACAAACAGAAATTTTTTATGTTTCATTCAAGTGTTCAGTTGAACTGTACCCGGAGGCTAAGGTACAATTATACAACTTACTTTGATAATTTAAAAGCTTTAATGTATCTCTTATTCACTCTGACAGCTTACTTGCATAATTACACTTAACTTAAATTTCCTCGAAAGTTAAACTTTGTACACATTATAACTTCACTCTAACACCTGCTATTACATGATTTTGAACTGCATCCGGGAGCTAATAACAAGTATAAATCACCGTGCGCGCACTGTGAAAGGAGAGCCCCGACTACCTTGTCTCGTCAGCTCGGAGAGGTGTCCGGCAGAGGAACCAAAGCAACCTTCACGCGCTCACACGGAGAAAAAGGGAAACACGAAACAGAGGCGCACGCCTCGTAAAGGAAAGGTGCATTCAACACATAGTAATACTATTGTACATATTTTAATGTATAAATAAAATTTTGAACGAGAAGTAGTGGCCACTAGTTGCGGTCACATTCGTACGCCGGCTGCAAGGGATACAGGGACATTTATCACGTCCCACCTTGAATAACACACCCCTCTCATCACACCTATGGTGGGCAGTGGTGAGGGACGCGTGTGGTCAGCCTTTGGTCACGAAAGGTTAATGTAGCGTTGCAAACAAGGTAAAATCCTACTGGAAAATATTGCCAACCTTACACATCCCATCATCATGCACAGGGTAACAAACCTAAAGGTAATTCGACTTCGTAATACGAGGCACTGAATATAAGTAAAAGTATTCGGTAACTGAAAGTTAACAAACTTCGGCTGGGAACCGCAGATCATAACACAGGCCCACAGTTGGTCACTGGATACAGAAGAGCACTGCCATCAGAAGGCGGCTTGGGGGAGCTCCAACATTACTTGACATGTTGTAGCATACTGATGTTCTCATTAGTCAGGATTGACACTACAACTAGCAGCTGTCAATCAGCAAAGGAACTTCGAATGTACCATAACAATTCAGGTGATACAACACCACAATAGCTTCTGTCAAGTTTGAGAACTTTTGAACACATCATGATGTAGACTATCCCATCCAACCACGGCCTTCGTACTTTCACTTATTATGACTATTTTTATATATATATATATATACACTATATGCGCGCGATAACAAGAGCGATCGGGTTCCAAGCCCTCATTCGGCAAGTTTTTGTTTAACTCCGTAAATATAGATGTCAAATTCGAAATTTGAAATGCGCTGTACACTGATATCTATTAGCTAATAGCATTGGCATAAATTGGTTATTTGGCTAATTGATCAATTTCGAGGTTAATTAACTAACAAGTTTACAACAATCGTATGTTATATTCAAAATTTTAGTTCGTCCTTGGCAACATATACATGTTATGAGACACGTCAACATGTATAAATACAGTATATACGAGAGCTGTAAATTATCACTTTTTTTTCCTACGCACCTTTATTCATACTCATAATTTGATGGTCCTTCTCAAAATAGTCTCCCCTGAATGCGATGCACTTGTCCTAGAGTTTCTGTCACTCTTCAAAGACATACTGAAAACTATTTTTGAGAGATCCTTCAAAATCGCCTCCGCAGCTTTCACCATTACATCTGATGATGGATAATGCCTCCCACGAAGGCGTTCTTCAAGTTGGGGAATAGAAAAAAGTTAGAGGGATCTAAATTAAGACTATAGGGAGGTTGAAAGGTGCACTTCATGTTAAGTTTTGCAAGATATTCAGCAACAACATTGGCAATATGCAGTTGCAAATTATCATGGTGCAGCATCCATCCTGCTTCAAGGAAATGTAGGCTTTTGGGCCTGATATGGACCTGCAATGTTTTCAGGACATCCCTGTAGCCTTTTCCAGTTACTGATGTGTGTGCAGGTACAACATGATGATAAACCGAGATGACCATAAATTTCCCAGCAGAAGCAACCACTTTTTCTCTTTTGGGGGGTTGGTGATGAAGTATATTTCCACACTAAGCTTTGGTGTTTGCTCTCAGGATCAAAATGATGTAGCCAAGTTTCATCAGAGTGATTACGTTTGAAAGAAACTCCGGATCTTCCTCTAGCATCAAATTTAATTACACGCAGACCTGCATGCGAATGTCCTTCTGTTCGGAGATCAACAGTCTTGGAACCCATCGCGCACAAACACGTCTCATGTGTAATGTTTCTGTCACCCAATGAAATGTTCAGTATTTCAGAAGGTGATCTTAAGGTAATTTGTCGATCCTCTCTCACAATGGCAGCAACAGTGTTGATGTTTTCTTCCGTAAGAGCATTAACTGGTGCACCGGGTTCACCTTTCTTTGAAATTGATTATCTGCCCTCTTTAAACATTTTAAATCACTTTCGAGCTGTGCTGTAGGGAAGAACAGACTCTCCTTAGGCCTCCTGTAACATAGTATAGGCCTCAACTGAAGATTTGTTGAGACGAAAGCAGAATTTCAAAGCCTCATATTCTTCCCCGCGTGTTACCTCCAATCCTGCGGTAGGCGATACTGAAAATGACTGAACTTGCCTTGTTCTCACATTCGGGACCCAGGAGTACCAACAATGAAACTACTACGGCGGTTTGTTTCATATTAAGCTAACAGAAAATAATTAGATTTGATTTTAGTGCGAAAAATTACTATCGTAAAAAATATGATCATTCTTTATTTAACAGTCCTCATACATAAAGTCAAATTGATTACATACAGTATACACAGTAAGCAGCTTTTCTATGGTTTCATGTCGTATTTGCATAGACTAATCTACTACAAGAAATGTAATATGAATATAAATATTACATGTTTGTGAATGTACTATGCTCCCAGTGCTCATTTACATGGTTATAGTTCTAAAAATTCATTAACCGTATAGAAACAGTGTGCATGCAAAAATGTCTTAACCTTATTCATAAAGTGTTTTTATGATGCAGCTTGTTTAAATGAATTTGGAAGTTTATTATATAAGATTATCACTTTGTAGTTAAAGCTTCCTTCCTCGTTTGGTGCTAGTTATGAGTGTGGTGGTAATGTACATAGCATTTACTTGAAAATAATTTATATTTGTATGAATACTTGTGGATGTTATGGCTCTCAAAAGGGGACACATTATTATTCGTCTATCTTCGTATAACTATGATCTGAAAGCAACTGAGCTGGTGTGGGCAAAACTAAGGAATGTTTTCAGAGGATACAACGTTACTTGTGATATCTTCGCTTATCTTACACGCTATTTTTCTGAACTGTGTTTTTCAAGGTTGATCACACTGCAAAAACAAAAGAGCGCTAGGTCTCGCTTCTTCCCCTCTGCCCTCACCACACCGTAATTCCAGCGCTCAACTTATCTTTCGCACATGTGTTTCAAATGCGAAGATTTCTCGCCTGTAGCCAATCAGTTGCGATAGAGCCATTACCGTTGCCACCTCGTTATCCCCACTCTTTTCATATTTCCCTCTCTCTCACACACTTGCGAGTGTTCGTGGAGCTAGACGTAAGGGAACGCAAACTGAACTTTCCAAAGTTTTATAATAATGCAGTTGTTGAAATCACAACTGCAACATGAATATTTGTATATTACGCAAATTGTTTAAATATTGAGTTAAAAGTTAATTATAGTTTATGAATTACTTATTTTTCTAATCCAACGAAAATACCAGCGGTGTATCCGTATAGCTGTGAACGTTACTTACGTTAAGAGATAATTCGTCAATGTCATTGTCTTCATCGTCTGAGTACTGCAAATTTATGACGATAGGTTCCAAAATCTCGTTGCGTGCTATTTCTTTCCAAAAGTCGTCTTCTTGTAGTTTATTTGTTGTCTCACGCAGCTTTCCCAGTTTTGATGTGTTCCTTGTCAATTTCTTTGTGAGTAAGTCATTCAACATCAGTCACTTTAAAAATATTATTTCTGTTTGCAACATAATTTGATCACGTCTCACTGATCCAGCTGATACAATTTTTCATGGAAGAGTAACTGAATAATGCTGTTTTGAACTCTCTAGAGCAAATAGAGATTACGAACCATTCATAAACAAAGATACGAGGCATGTTTTTTAAGTCAGTACCGTTTTGCGAATCCGCCGCCGCAGCGCCACGGTCGGCGTTCCGCGCATGTGCGCTGGTTACCTACTTCTCTTGTCTACGCACTGACGCCATTACAGTCTGATTCTTCATTGTATACGTTGGTTACTGAGTGTTTAAGATGCCCCCGGCAATCATTAGTCCCGCCGATTGTGAAGTACGGGCTGTTATACGATGCCTTAGTGCTAAACGCGTAAAACCGATCAACATTCATCGTGAGATCTGTGAAGCTTACGGACAAAACATTATGAGTGATGGATTGGTAAGGAAATGGGTGAGAGCATTTATAGCTGGCCGCAAAAATGTGCATGATGAAGAACGGAGTGCGTGTTCTTCGGTCGTTACTGAAGATTTAGTGCAGAAAGTGGACGAAAACAGACGCTTTACAATTTCATCATTGTGCGACTATGTTCCTCAATATTCTCGTAGTGTTTTGTATCGCATTGTGACCAAGAACTTGAAGTACCGGAAATTGTGTTCACGTTGGGTTCCGAAAATGTTGACGGATTTGCACAAAACCCAACGTTTAGGCAGTGCATTGACCTTCCTTGAGCGGTACCACAATGAAGGTGAAGATTTTTTAGACCAAATTGTTACTGGTGACGAAACATGGGTGGCCTACGTCACACCAGAATCGAAACAACAATCCATGGAATGGTGACATTCATCATCACTCACAAAAGTGAAGTTTAAGCAAACAATTTCTGCCCGGAAAATCATGTGCACCGTTTTTTTTTTTGGGGGGGGGGGGACAGAAAAGGATTATTGCTAGTGGAGTTTCTGCCTCGTAATGATACAATCAATGCAGCGTCTTATTGTGCGACATTGAACAATCTACGCCGTACAATCCAGAACAAAAGACGTGGCAAGTTGAATAAGGGTATCGTTTTGCTGCATGACAATGTCCGTCCACATGTGGCTAATGGGACCAAAGATCTCATCAAATTTTTCAATGGGAAACTCTAGAATATACTCCATACAGCCCTGATCTGGCGCCCAGCGACTACCATTTGTTCCTGCACTTGAAGAAACATCTGGGCGGTCAGCGTCTTCAAGACGATAACGAAGTCAAAACAGTTGTGATACAGTGGTTAACACGTCAGGCGGCAGAATTTTATGAGGAGGGTATTTAAAAACTAGTGCCACGTTATGACAAGTGCCTCAATATTCGCGGAAATTATGCAGAAAAGTAGATTAAGGTACAGGATTTCATGTAAAAATAAAATTTTTGCGATATCTATTCACGTCTTTTTTTAATTCCAAAACGGTCCTAACTTAAAAAAGCATGCCTCGTATAATGTCACCAGACACGTTCTGCCAGACTAGCAAGAAGTGTATCGTGTCCTCTCATAAATTTAACAAACACCTTGGCTTATTCAAAGTACATATTTTTTTTTTTTACCAAATGTTTACGTTTCTGTTCTGAGTAAGTTCAAATATACCTTCACGTATACATGCCAACCAATAATGATATTCATTACAGTGCTTACGTCGCAATGCATTGTTATAATATAATGATATCTACTTTATTTATTTGTATTAAGAAAACTATTTGAGGTAAAACAATGGATATTTACGATTATGTAACACTTGCAGCTAAAAAAAATCCCACAGCTTTCAAGCAACAGACCAACAGATTTTACCTAAGAAATCCTACAATTCTTAACCCTAAGGTCCCAGAACATACCTCAAGAACTAACGTTTAAATCCTACAGTTATTGACCTCCCAAAACAACAGCCTCAACTGTGATAACCCTGCAACTCTTAGGCAGATCATACCTCAAGACCTAACCTCTAAGTCCTATAGCTATTAACCTCCCAGACCAACAGCCTCAACTGTGAAAACCCTGCAACTCTTAGGCACATCATACCTCAAGACCTAAACTCTAAGTCCTATAGCTATTAACCTCCCAGACCAACAGCCTCAACTGTGAAAACCCTGCAACTCTTAGGCATATCATACCTCAAGACCTAAGCTCTAAGTCCTATAGCTATTAACCTCCCAGACCAAGAGCCTTTACCTAAGAAACCCTGCAATCCTTAGGCAGATCATACCTGAAGACCTAACCTCTAAGTCCTATAGCTATTAACCTCCTAGACCAACAGCCTCAACTGTGAAAACCCTGCAACTGTTAGACAGATCATACCTCAAGACCTAACGTCTAAGTCCTATAGCTATTAACCTCCCAGACCAACAGCCTCAACTGTGAAAATCCTGCAACTCTTAGGCAGATCATACCTCAAGACCTAACCTCTAAGTCCTGTAGCTATTAACCACCCAGACCAACAGCCTCAACTGTGAAAACACTGCAACTCTTAGGCAGATCATACCTCAAGACCTAACCTCTAAGTCCTATAGCTATTAACCTCCCAGACCAACAGCCTCAACTGTGAAAACCCTGCAACTCTTAGGCATATCATACCTCAAGACCTAAGCTCTAAGTCCTATAGCTATTAACCTCCCAGACCAAGAGTCTTTACCTAAGAAACCCTGCAACCCTTAGGCAGATCATACCTGAAGACCTAACCTCTAAGTCCTATAGCTATTAACCTCCCAGACCAACAGCCTCAACTGTGAAAACCCTGCAACTGTTAGACAGATCATACCTCAAGACCTAACCTCTAAGTCCTATAGCTATTATCCTCCCAGACCAACAGCCTCAACTGTGAAAATCCTGCAACTGTGAGACAGATCATACCTCAAGACCTAACCTCTAAGTCCTATAGCTATTAACCTCCCAGACCAACAGCCTCAACTGTGAAAACACTGCAACTCTTAGGTAGATCATACCTCAAGACCTAACCTCTAAGTTCTATAGCTATTAACCTCCCAGACCAACAGCCTCAACTGTGAAAACCCTGCAACTCTTAGGCACATCATACCTCAAGACCTAACCTCTAAGTCCTATAGCTATTAACCTCCCAGACCAACAGCCTCAACTGTGAAAACCCTGCTACTCTTAGGCATATCATACCTCAAGACCTAAGCTCTAAGTCCTATAGCTATTAACCTCCCAGACCAAGAGTCTTTACCTAAGAAACCCTGCAACCCTTAGACAGATCATACCTCAAGACCTAAGCTCTAAGTCCTACAGCTATTAACCTCCCAGGCCAACAGCCTCAACTGTGAAAACCCTGCAACTGTTAGACAGATCATACCTCAAGACCTAACCTCTAAGTCCTATAGCTATTAACCTCCCAGACCAACAGCCTCAACTGTGAAAACCCTGCAACTGTTAGACAGATCATACCTCAAGACCTAACCTCTAAGTCCTACAGCTATTAACCTCCCAGACCAACAGCCTCAACTGTGAAAACCCTGCAACTGTTAGACAGATCATACCTCAAAACCTAACCTCTAAGTCCTATAGCTATTAACCTCCCAGACCAACAGCCTCAACTGTGAAAACCCTGCAACTGTTAGACAGATCATGCCTTAAGAACTAACCTCTAAGTCCTGTAGCTATTACCCTCCCATACCAACAGCCTCAACTGTGAAAACCCTGCAACTGTTAGGCAGATCATACCTGAAGACCTAACCTCTAAGTCCTATAGCTATTAACCTCCCAGACCAACAGCCTCAACTGTGAAAACCCTGCAACTGTTAGACAGATCATACTTCAAGACCTAACCTCTAAGTCCTATAGCTATTAACCTCCCAGACCAACAGCCTCAACTGTGAAAACCCTGCAACTGTTAGGCAGATCATACCTCAAGACCTAACCTCTAAATCCTATAGCTATTAACCTCCCAGACCAACAGCCTCAACTGTGAAAACCCTGCAACTGTTAGACAGATCATGCCTCAAGACCTAACCTCTAAGTCCTACAGCTATTAACCTCCCAGGCCAACAGCCTCAACTGTGAAAACCCTGCAACTGTTAGACAGATCATACCTCAAGACCTAACCTCTAAGTCCTATAGCTATTAACCTCCCAGACCAACAGCCTCAACTGTGAAAACCCTGCAACTGTTAGACAGATCATACCTCAAGACCTAACCTCTAAGTCCTATAGCTATTAACCTCCCAGACCAACAGCCTCAACTGTGAAAATCCTGCAACTGTGAGACAGATCATACCTCAAGACCTAACCTCTAAGTCCTATAGCTATTAACCTCCCAGACCAACAGCCTCAACTGTGAAAACACTGCAACTCTTAGGTAGATCATACCTCAAGACCTAACCTCTAAGTTCTATAGCTATTAACCTCCCAGACCAACAGCCTCAACTGTGAAAACCCTGCAACTCTTAGGCACATCATACCTCAAGACCTAACCTCTAAGTCCTATAGCTATTAACCTCCCAGAACAACAGCCTCAACTGTGAAAACCCTGCTACTCTTAGGCATATCATACCTCAAGACCTAAGCTCTAAGTCCTATAGCTATTAACCTCCCAGACCAAGAGTCTTTACCTAAGAAACCCTGCAACCCTTAGACAGATCATACCTCAAGACCTAACCTCTAAGTCCTACAGCTATTAACCTCCCAGGCCAACAGCCTCAACTGTGAAAACCCTGCAACTGTTAGACAGATCATACCTCAAGACCTAACCTCTAAGTTCTATAGCTATTAACCTCCCAGACCAACAGCCTCAACTGTGAAAACCCTGCAACTCTTAGGCACATCATACCTCAAGACCTAACCTCTAAGTCCTATAGCTATTAACCTCCCAGAACAACAGCCTCAACTGTGAAAACCCTGCTACTCTTAGGCATATCATACCTCAAGACCTAAGCTCTAAGTCCTATAGCTATTAACCTCCCAGACCAAGAGTCTTTACCTAAGAAACCCTGCAACCCTTAGACAGATCATACCTCAAGACCTAACCTCTAAGTCCTACAGCTATTAACCTCCCAGGCCAACAGCCTCAACTGTGAAAACCCTGCAACTGTTAGACAGATCATACCTCAAGACCTAACCTCTAAGTCCTATAGCTATTAACCTCCCAGACCAACAGCCTCAACTGTGAAAACCCTGCAACTGTTAGACAGATCATACCTCAAGACCTAACCTCTAAGTCCTACAGCTATTAACCTCCCAGACCAACAGCCTCAACTGTGAAAACCCTGCAACTGTTAGACAGATCATACCTCAAAACCTAACCTCTAAGTCCTATAGCTATTAACCTCCCAGACCAACAGCCTCAACTGTGAAAACCCTGCAACTGTTAGACAGATCATGCCTCAAGACCTAACCTCTAAGTCCTGTAGCTATTAACCTCCCATACCAACAGCCTCAACTGTGAAAACCCTGCAACTCTTAGGCAGATCATACCTGAAGACCTAACCTCTAAGTCCTATAGCTATTAACCTCCCAGACCAACAGCCTCAACTGTGAAAACCCTGCAACTGTTAGACAGATCATACTTCAAGACCTAACCTCTAAGTCCTATAGCTATTAACCTCCCAGACCAACAGCCTCAACTGTGAAAACCCTGCAACTCTTAGGCAGATCATACCTCAAGACCTAACCTCTAAATCCTATAGCTATTAACCTCCCAGACCAACAGCCTCAACTGTGAAAACCCTGCAACTGTTAGACAGATCATGCCTCAAGACCTAACCTCTAAGTCCTACAGCTATTAACCTCCCAGGCCAACAGCCTCAACTGTGAAAACCCTGCAACTGTTAGACAGATCATACCTCAAGACCTAACCTCTAAGTCCTATAGCTATTAACCTCCCAGACCAACAGCCTCAACTGTGAAAACCCTGCAACTGTTAGACAGATCATACCTCAAGACCTAACCTCTAAGTCCTACAGCTATTAACCTCCCAGACCAACAGCCTCAACTGTGAAAACCCTGCAACTCTTAGACAGATCATACCTCAAAACCTAACCTCTAAGTCCTATAGCTATTAACCCCCCAGACCAACAGCCTCAACTGTGAAAACCCTGCAACTGTTAGACAGATCATGCCTCAAGACCTAACCTCTAAGTCCTGTAGCTATTAACCTCCCAGACCAAGAGTCTTTACCTAAGAAACGCTGCAACTCTTAGGCAGATCATACCTGAAGACCTAACCTCTAAGTCCTACAGCTATTAACCTCCCAGGCCAACAGCCTCAACTGTGAAAACCCTGCAACTGTTAGACAGATCATACCTCAAGACCTAACCTCTAAGTCCTATAGCTATTAACCTCCCAGACCAACAGCCTCAACTGTGAAAACCCTGCAACTGTTAGACAGATCATACCTCAAGAACTAACCTCTAAGTCCTACAGCTATTAACCTCCCAGGCCAACAGCTTCAACTGTGAAAACCCTGCAACTGTTAGACAGATCATACCTCAAAACCTAACCTCTAAGTCCTATAGCTATTAACCTCCCAGACCAACAGCCTCAACTCTGAAAACCCTGCAACTGTTAGACAGATCATGCCTCAAGACCTAACCTCTAAGTCCTGTAGCTATTAACCTCCCATACCAACAGCCTCAACTGTGATAACCCTGCAACTCTTAGGCAGATCATACCTCAAGACCTAACCTCTAAGTCCTATAGCTATTAACCTCCCAGACCAACAGCCTCAACTGTGAAAAAACTGCAACTGTTAGACAGATTATACTTCAAGACCTAACCTCTAAGTCCTATAGCTATTAACCTCCCAGACCAACAGCCTCAACTGTGAAAACCCTGCAACTGTTAGACAGATTATACTTCAAGACCTAACCTCTAAGTCCTATAGCTATTAACCTCCCAGACCAACAGCCTCAACTGTGAAAACCCTGCAACTGTTAGGCAGATTATACTTCAAGACCTAACCTCTAAGTCCTATAGATATTAACCTCCCAGACCAACAGTCTTTACCTAAGGAACCCCGCAACTCTTAACCCTAGAGCCTCAGATATTAGCTCAAGACAAGCCCTTATCATACCTCAAGACACAGCATTATAGCTTACAGCATATTAAGAGGATTGATTACCTGCCAATCTCTGCTAAACGATTATTGGTATTATCTGTAGCTAAGAGAATTTATACAAATTGATATCCTAAGTGTACAATTGTCTATGGAAAGAAATTTTTCTACAGAGGTTTCATTGCTTGCTAATAATGCCTGTGCAAAAACTAACATCTGTACTCATATACTTGGGAAATTCAGTTTTAGCACTTTGGTATACGCTAATAACAGCTAACCCTGAGAGTTAAAGCAGTATTTATGCCATCATGGTGCTAATGGTAATGATCTTAGTCCAACTCTGTGATATACAATGGGGTGTCTTAAAGTTTTAAGTATGGTCCTTTAAAGATGTGATAGAGAATTTGTGTTGATATGTGGTTATTAGTTGTTCTCTATGTAGTGACTAACCCGATTTACACATTATTCCCAGCCTTTCTTGAACTACCGAATACCTTAACTGTAGAAGTCTGCAGAATTCGCTTTAAACCATTCTTCCCCTTTATTAATCACGTCAGTTTTTGCCAAACTAGCGAGCACGCAATGGATTCTTCATTTCCGGTAACAAGAAAATGTCACTTTGAGCGAGATCGGGCGAATAAGGTGGATGCTGTAAGATCTCAAAGCCACATTCACTTGTTTTGTCAACTGCAACTTGAGATGAATGAGCTGGTGCATTGTCAGACAGAAGACGAACAACTTTGGAGAGCATACCGCATTTTCTTAATCAGAGCTGCTCGTCACTTGTCCAGAAGATTGCAGTAGTATCTATCAGTGATGGTTTGACCATTGGCAAGATGACTCCACGACAGTCCCAGAAAACTGAGAGCACCTTCCCAGCTGACTTTTGCATCTTTGCCTTTTTGAGAGGGTGGGCATTGGCATGTTTACATTCCATGCTCATGGTTTTTATCTCTGGATCATACTGATAAATCCAGGATACATCTATGGTTACCACACGATCAAGAAAATCATCTTCATCCTGGTCCAACAACATCAACATCTGTATTGAAAGGTTCCGCCATGCTTGTTTTTGGAAAGGGGTCAGCAAACGTGGAACCCACCGTGTAGACACCTTAGATATTGTCACCCGAACATCGGAATTTCCGATAGAACCAGCTGGCAGGTAGGGCCAGACGGGAAGCATTCAGTTCACGCTTACCCATTTATCTCGTGTCACTAACTGAGGGAAAGGTTAGAAGAGCAGTACGACCCCTGTACCGTCTCTTTCCCTTCCCCCTGACGTTCGGAACCTTCGGGATAATTTTTCCGAACCGCGAAGCTTTCAGAAACAGCGATCTTCCCATATAAGGCTGCAGTGGATGAGTCAGTCCAGCTCTTGGCGAGCAGCCATGACGAGCGCCGTGAAAGTGAATGGACTGTAAGACTATGTATGTGTATCAGAGGAGTTTTACGTAATTGTGAGTGTAGAATGGACCTGTTACAGACGAACTGGCGAATTGTAATTGTGTGCGCTATGCAATTCTGTGTCATCGGCAAGTGTTCCAACTGTAATTCGGTGGAAATAAAAAACATTTTGAGTTTGTGCAATTGGACTTTTAATTTCACGAACCCACAAAGTCACATAATGTGCATTTCGTCACGAATAATTTTCCACACACTGTCATAACTAAGATATGTCTCATTCATGATCATTTGGATGGTTGTTCGTTTGTCTTACAGTATTAAACACTCCACTTTCTTCACTGTGACAGCTGACGGTCTACCAGATCTTGGCTCATCTGTCAGGGACATGTGACCAGTTTGAAAATTCCTTTTCGCCTCATAATAGTCTCATACGATGGGCAATCATTTCCGTAAACAGTCGTCATCTCATCATGCATTTCCCGGGCAGTTTTGCCCTTCAAATGCAGGAACTTGATCACAGTACGAGCCTCAATTGTCTCCATCTTACATATCAGCCACTTCTGGCACTCACTGTAACAAAAATAAATAAATACAAAAAAGGACTCAAATTACTGAAACTACAAACAGTATGTCCCGAGGGATCGATGACACTGATCATCACCCTAACATAAAAACTACCAGGTGATAGTTAAAACTCTACCACACCACCTCGTATTGTTGCATTTCATACTTTCAGAACCTCTGTTCAAATGTTGGTGACAGTGGTTTGGCTGAATAGCTGTTATCCGGAATTTTCCCTATCTAGCTATCTTCGAGGACTGTTCAATAAAGAATGGTCATAATTTATTTACAGTGATAATTTTTCCCAGTAAAATTCAATCTTATTATATTCCGTTAGCTTAATGTGAAACAAACATGCCGTAATAGTTTCATTGTTGGTACTCCTGGTTCCAGCCTGTGAGAACCAGGTAAGTTCAGACATGTTCAGTATCGCCTACGCTGTAATGGAGGTAACATGCAGTTAAAGTTGATGTTAGAGGAAGATCCGGAGTTTCTTTCAAACGTAATCACTGCTGACGAAACTTGGCTACATCATTTTGATCCTGATAGCAAACAGCAAAGCTCAGTTTGGAAATCTCCTTCATCACCAACACCCAAAAAGCGAAAGTGGTTGGTTGTGCTTGGAAAGTTATGGTCATCTGATTCTTTGATATTCATGGAATGGTTTATCAGTATGTTGTACCTGCACACACATCAGTAATTGGACAATACTACAGAGATGTCCTTAAAACATTGCAAGTCCATGTCAGGTACAAAAGACCACATTTCCATGCAGCATGCTGGATGCTGCAGCACGATAATGCAGGCCGCATATTGCCAACGTTGTTGCTGAATATCTTGCAAAAGTCAACGTGAAGTGCATCTCTCACCCTCCCTATAGTCCGGATTTAGCCCCATGTGAATTTTTCTACTCCCTAACTTGAAGGAACGCCTTCGTAGGAGGCATTATCCATCATCAGAAGCAGTGGTGCAGTTTGCGGAGGCGATTTTGAAGTATCTCTCAAAAAATGGTTTCCAGCATGTCTTTGAAGACTGGCAGAAACACTGGAAGAAGTGCATTGCATTCAGAGGAGACTATTTTGAGAAGGACCATCAAAATTATGAGGACGAGTAAAGGTACGTTGTTAAAAAAAATTGTGATCCTTCTTTCACGTGCAAGACACACTTCTGGTGACTAGCAGTGCTATGATTTCCAAAGAACTTCTGCCTAAATTAGCATTTACAGGTTATAATTGACGTTATATGCTTAAACAGATAGATAATAAATTCAGTACGGTTACGTAGAGGCTACACGTATTCAAAGGGATCATATGACGCTGAAGGCTGCGTGCTATCGACAGCGTTTAACTTTAGAGACTTACATCGCACATTTTGTACGTTGGGAGTAAAGAGGTTAATAAACTGGGAAAGGATGGATTTAGGAGGAAGGGGAAATTAATTACAATCATGTTAAGGAAACTCTCAGTAAAGAACTACACACACAAATCGACAACAAATAGAAGCTACACAGGAGCAGGAAATAAGTTTCGGCATTGAAAATAACCATTGATGGAGTAAATAGGTGTACAAAGGTGGTCTTAAAAGTTTCCGTCCTAATAAAGATACCAGACGTTTTCTGCAGACCTTTTTAAATTTTTCAACATAGTCTACTTGTAACTCTACACACTTCTCCCAGCGATGCTCTCATCTCTGTAAACCGTCCAAATAGTACTCGGCGTTTTTCAACATTGTCTCCTTGTATCTCTACACACTTCTCCCAGCGAAGCTCCCATTTCTGCAACCCGTCCAAATAGTACTCGGCGTTTTTCAACATAGTCTCCTTGTAACTCTACACACCTCTCCCAGCGAAGCTCCCATTTCTGCAACCCGTCCAAATAGTACTTGGCGTTTTCCTCTGCAAAATAATTGTTAACGAAGGTGATTGCCTCTTCATTAGACGAAAATCTCTGTCCTCCGAGCACACTATTCAGATGAGGGAACAAAAAGAAGTCGCTTGGGGCTAGATCTGACGAGTAAGGTGAATGGTCAAGCAGTTGAAACCGTAATTCGCGGATTTTCGTCATTGCAACCGCTGAGGTGTGAGACTGTGCGTTGTCCTGGTAAAACAGCAATTTCTTTTTCTGCAAATGTGGCTATATTTTTCGCAATTTCTGCCTTCAGTGTAGTATGCTCCTGTAATGGTTTCCCCTTTTTGAAGATAATCAATTAAAATAACTCCATGACTATCCTAAAAGACAGCCGCCATCGCTTTCCCAGCCGAGAAAAACAGTTTTTGCTTTTCTTTTTGTGTCGGTGCCCCCTTTTTTGTTCACTGTTTGGACCTTACTTTTGTTTCAGGTGTATCCAAGTTTCATCTACAGTAATTAATGGGTACCAAAACTCGGTTTTACTGCACCTAAACTGCGCCAACAGAGCATTCGAAATATTCATGCGAACACGTTTTTGGTCTAACAAGTGCAAATGCGGCTCCCAACGCGCGGACAGCTTTCTCATGTCTAAATGTTGATTTGATATATGACAAACACCTTCTTTTGACATGTTCATGGCCTCTGCTATGTCTCTCGCTTTAACTGGGCGGTTGTCTAGCACCATTTGGTGAAATGTGGCGATATTTTCGTCGGTAGTTGAAGTTTTTGGATGTCAGGGACGTTCATCGTCCCCCGAAATCTTACGGCCGCGTTTAAATTCAGCTGCCCAAAATTTCACTGTGGTAAATGATGATGCAGAGTCCCCATACACAGAATCGCACTCATCTTTGATTTGCGTAGGCGTATTGCCTTTCACAAACAAATATTTAATGACAGTTCAATACTCGGTTTTGTCTATTTTAAGAAAAATACTCACATCAACTGACTCAAATGACTGTTACATAACAACTCAGTGTCCAAATTGGCTGAAGCATTGGTGAGTTGCTTGCAACAGATGAACAACGAAATTCTCTAGCTTTTATTTACGAGTGCTGCCATGTTCATGCTGACGTCAGACTTTACAGACCTCGTATTGCATTATATGACTAAATACCATTTTAACTTCTTCTTTTATTATCGTAAGTTGGATTTTCCTTCGTGACTGTTAAAGGACGTTAGCCGTAAAGGAAAAAATCCGGGAAGCAATGCTGGCGCTACCAAGTTCAACATTTGTGGGAATTTTTTAATTACATGTTACCTTGTAGGTACATTGTCAATCAGGGAATAGGCAGTCTTAAGCGATAGCCAACAGCCAAATATCATAGCAAATCAATTCTCATAATAACTATCATTTACTGAAAAAATCGCTCGGGAAACCCAAACCCTTTCCACCAACAAATACTGCTTCACATAAAAAATTGTCGTTTTTACACAAAAAGTGTGCAGATTAAAGATGAATGGTAGATAATCGGATTGAAAACTTAATGCCATAGCTTGAATTGACATTAAAGCCTTGTGGCTTTATGGAAAGTTTAAATCCCTTGGGCAAAACTGTGTCGTACTGGCATCCTGTCATAGTAGGCTTAGAGAGCGCCAGCCTATTGCACTAAAGCTTTGAGTCTAATTTCACCGTTCAATGCTTCGTCACTTTATGATAACGTTAGTTCGTAAACAGAAAGTCAAATCCACTTCTTTGTTGATGAATGTACTTCATGTATTCATTTTTTTATATCATTATGGAATCCAGCTGATATAAGACAAAATAAACCATTTTGGGTCTCTTCTTGAACCATAATAGAACTTGAAGCAGTCAGAAGCAGAAGTTGCTAAGTCACTGTTTAAAAATTGTGCACTAGAGCTCCTCAGAGTATTCAAAAGTAATTTTAAATAACAAAATAATAATAATAATAATAATAATAATAATAATAATAATAATAATAATAATAATAATAATAATAATAATAATAATAATAATAATAATAATAATAATAATAATAATAATAATAATAATAATAATAATAATAATAATAATAATAATAATAATAATAATAATAATAATAATAATAATAATAATAATAATAATAATAATAATAATAATAATAATAATAATAATAATAATAATAATAATAATAATAATAATAATAATAATAATAATAATAATAATAATAATAATAATAATAATAATAATAATAATAATAATAATAATAATAATAATAATAATAATAATAATAATAATAATAATAATAATAATAATAATAATAATAATAATAATAATAATAATAATAATAATAATAATAATAATAATAATAATAATAATAATAATAATAATAATAATAATAATAATAATAATAATAATAATAATAATAATAATAATAATAATAATAATAATAATAATAATAATAATAATAATAATAATAATAATAATAATAATAATAATAATAATAATAATAATAATAATAATAATAATAATAATAATAATAATAATAATATTTATTGAGCTACTAAGCTTTTACAATTTTTTTGGAGTGCCCTCTGTTTTGGCTCAGGCCACTGTCACACACTAAGTATATTTACAGACGTGTTACAATATGTGTTATTACAGAATAGTCACTTATTATTCCTTCTCTCTTTTTACAGTCCATACCCACTTGTTTTTAACCTTATTTAAAAACTGACCTATGTTTTTATAATTTTTACTTAAAACCTTGATTAAGCTGATTCTCCTATTTATTTTTGATGTTTGACATTCTTTCCTCCACATAAATAACAAAATAGTAATACAAATGAAATACGTTTCTCGCGGTTTTATGGATAGTGTCACCCCACCGTCGAAGTTACGACAAAACCAGCTTGCAGAAAGAGCTATAATAAAGAAATAGATAGATAGCGTTGAGGTCACGCCTACTCGTGTGATAGAATGGCACCTGCTGAAGGAGTGGAAAGAGAGAGAGAGAGAAGCCGAAAAATATCGGGACCACTCAGTCGCCATCGTGAAAGACCGTAACCCTTCGTGAGGCGTCGGGAAAGTTCCAGAACCAGCGATTAATAGATATAAGCGAGTGCGCTGTTCGAGGCCAGTCATACCATGCTCCGGCTCCTCTTCATCCTGATGTCCTGCCTTTGGACATCCTTCTTCTAATCCGGCGATCCTGGGCAGCACGGAGATTATACCAACGTCACCACACGCCACATAATCGAGCGCTCCTAAGACATTTACGTCGAGAGGTCAGTGTCCGTCTGCGCGAGCACAAGGTGCAAGCGTGGGAGGACAAAATGGCCAGGTTGCGCGTCGAGGATGGCGACGTGTGGAGGATAGCCAACGCCCTCAGAAAACACAGAGGTCAGTACACCTCTCCCATTCATGGCACCCAGGGCCTGGCCTATGAACCCCAAGCCAAAGCCAATGCTTTCGCTGACTATCTTGAGCGTACTATGTGTCCGAGAGATGACCCCCAGGACGATAACTTTTCTGAACGCGTCCGTCGGGAGGTGCGTCGTTTCTTACGTCACCCTCCTGAGGATGCGGAGAGACTCCCTACCATCCGTCCTAGTGAAGTCCAAGGCGTACTCCAACGTCTCAAACCAAAGAAGGCGGTGGGGCCGGACGGGCTGACTCCCCTAATGCTCCGCCATCTTCCCTTCAATGCGATTCTCTTCCTGACTAGGATTTTCAATATGTGCCTCGCCCTTGGGTACTTTCCACGAGAGTGGAGAGAGGCCCGGGTGATTTGCATATTGAAACCTGGGAAGAATCCGGTACACCCATCCAGCTACAGGTCCATTAGCCTCCTCAACACCCTTTCGAAAGTTCTCGAGAGGCTAATTCTTGCTCGCTTGTCCCCAATATTGGTAGACATTCAAGCCATTCCTGACCACCAATTTGGTTTTCGTCCTGGGCACTCGACAGTTCAGCAGTTGCTGCGTGTGGTGGAGACCGCCGCCCTGGGCTTCCAGGAAGGCGCCTTCACGGCCGCAGTTTCGTTGGATGTCGAGAAGGCCTTCTCTACGACATGGCATGCCGGACTCCTACACAAAATGATCCATCTGGGGCTCCCAACACAAGTGATCAACATTCTACACAGCTTCTTGCGACATCGCACATTTAAAGTCTCAGTCGCGGGGAAAACATCAACACTAAGGCCAGTGAGAGGCGGAGTCCCCGAAGGCTCTGTGCTATCCCCCACCCTCTTCAACGTCTTTATGGCAGATTTCCCCACAGAACCACGAGTCGAAATGGCACAATACGCTGACGACGTGTTTCTGTTCTGCAAGGACAAACACATTCTCAGAGCCTTCAACCCCATTCAAAGACATCTCCGCCTAACACAACAGTGGTGTCGGCGTTGGCGGATGTCCGTAAATCCGGACAAAAGCCACGCCATACTTTTTACAAAGCGCCACACCCCCGCAGACTGCCCCAACTTCAGCTACCGAGGTCGAAGGATAGAGTGGTCTAACTCTGTCCAGTACCTTGGTGTCAACTTGGATAGAGGTTTAACTTTTCGCTGACACATCAGGGACCTTTCGGCAAAGGTACAGGGAGCAATTGCTTCCCTGTACCCAATGCTGGGGTCTACCTCGATGCCAGTCCGCATGAAGTTGTACCTCTTCCGAGCGCTGGTAATCCCGGTGATGCTATATGCCTGCGAGATCTGGGGCATGGCAGCAGACAGCTGTTTAGCATGGCTTCAACGTGCACAGAATAAAGGACTGCGGTCTATTTATTCTGTGGGACGTTATTTCCCTACCAGGTTGCTCCATGAAGCATCGGGTCTTCCATACGTGGAGGATGAAATTAGGCGCCGGGCTTCAAAATTATACGCAAGTTTACCATCTCACAGAAGCGCCCTTGTCAGATCACTGGGAAATTATGACCCCACTAGACGTCGATCTAGACTGCATCGGGTCCCCCGTATGGCATGCGGGCACCCTAGATAACACAGGAGCTGAACCTATCAGCAGCTAAAGCTGAGCTCCTCATAATTCTTCCAAGCTGTTTGGCATCTAAATTTCTCCCCAACTAAATTACAAAATATTTAAAACAAAACAAAATGGGTGCTAAGTACTGCATCCTCTCTTTCGACCCGAAGGTACCTTGGTAACCTCAAAATTAACTTCCAATCAAAAGCCTACATCACCTTCATCCTACATCTTTCATTAATAATCCTACCTGCGGTAAAACCCTTAATGGGTGGGCACGCAGCAAAAACCTTCTGGCTGTATACAGCCAGCCAGCACGAGCGAGCGAGCGAGCGAGCGAGCCAGTCATACGCTTCAACCCGAAGGTACTACTTGTAACCCCAAAATTAACTCCAAACCTCAAAACCTTCAACACATCCTACAAAATCTCATCTGTAACCTTGTCTACGGTAAAACTCTTAACGGGTGGGCACGCAGCAAAAACCTTCCTGGCTGTATACACCCAGCCAGCACCACATGACATGGCATGGCAGGCCAGTCAGTTTACGGCAAAGAACCGGAATAGTGAGTGCAGTGTGGACTTACGGCAGACGAACTGAAAGATTGTAATTGGGTATATGACGTAATTCTGCTGCTACGAAGAGTACTTCTACTGAAATAAGGAAACTTTTGAATTACTGCAACTAGGACCCATGATTCTACGAACCCACAATGTCACAATATTTTATCATTAGCACTTAACAAATTTTAATTTAAAATGGATGAAAAGTTGTTAAGTCACTTGACTTAACAGCTTCTGATTCTTAATGCTAGAGTTTTTCATTATACTGTATTAAAATATGTAGCCATGAATATACTATCAGTTTATTTTCACCAATTCATTTCTACTATGGACTATTCCAGTTTGCACTTCATGGATTAACGTACAACATTGTCATCAAAACATCAGTCCATTTATTTTACATCACTTCCCTATGTCATTGTGTCATAAAACGCGGTACCTTCTGGTAGAGTGATATGTTCCAGTAGTAAACGAACATCGTAATATTTGGCCTTCTTAACCTTCCGAAGCCTATCTGGTGTGTATTTCGCACTATCACATGTCTTGTGTAAGTCTTGTAAACTCACTACTCTCCTCAAAAGAGACTGGGGACGATAAAGTGAGGAAGACATTATGTGACGAATTTGTGGTACACATCCTCTTTGGAAATAGACACCCCGGATTAAAGTTAATTCAGGAATACTTCTTACAAGGACATGGTCGAGGGCATCTTTGAAGTCAAATACTTCAACAACTGGAGTGCCATCATGTTCCCCACTATCGGTCAGTGGACGTTTCACATGGACACCAACTGATCTTTAATCAGTCTCTCCCGTGTTCCCACCTCGGTAGCATAGATGGTAGCGCGTCTGCCTGACGTTTAAGAGGTCCAGAGTTCAATTCTCGGTCACGGTGAGTTACTTTGATAAGGTTTCCTCCGGGGTTTTCCCTTATCCTGAAAGACGAATGTCGGGTAACTCTAAGCTCAATGGACCCTGGGTTCATTTGAGCATTATTTCACCAATTCCATTCATTCATAGTCAGATATGACTCAACGTAAAAGGGCGTAAATTAAAATAAAAACAGCTCATCTATACTACATTATCTTATATATCACTTCCATATGTCATTTTGTCATAAAATGTGGCAACTTCTGGCAGAGTGACATATTCCCTTCTTAATCTTGCGAAGTCTATCTGGTGTGTTTTAGCACTATCACATATCTTGTGTAAGGCTTGCAACGTCACTACTCTCCTCAAAGGAGACTGGGGACGACAAAGTGAGGAAGAAATTGTGCGACGAACTTCTGCTACACATCCTCTTTGGGAGTACACACCCCGCATTAAAATGAATAAGGGAGTGCTTCTTAGAAGGACATGGTCGAGGGCATTTTTGAAGTCAAAAACTTCAACTGGAGTGTCCTCAGGTTCCCCGTTAACGGTCACTGGACGTTTGATATGGACATCAATGGGCTTCTTCTGTAGTGAATCTTTGATCTGTTTCGCCCATGTGGAAAGTACTAAAACTTTATCCATTGATCGCTTCTTCTTCTCAATATTGCTAAAAATTCTGTTAATAGTCGTGAAAGAGTGCCCTGGTGTTGGGAAATACAGATAAACTTTCTGAAAGCAATTAAGGAATGTATAAGAACGTTTAATGTCTAATCTAAAATGCATCAACAACTGATATCAAAGATCTTGTGTGGCACAGTGTAGCTGCACCATCAAACGCCTAATGCGGCAACTACTTGACTTAACAACATTTAACTCGAAAAGGCTGACTTAACAACTTTTATTTCTGAAATTGATGCCCCAGGTACATAATATGTTCGATCTAACATCTCTATGAAAAAGTTATTATACAAAATTTATGAAGAAATGTATAAAGTTTGAATGATGTTTATTTGTCGTTATGTCAACGGCAAAAAGACTATATAAATACCTGAACTGGAGGTGATTCCTTCTTGTTTATTTGACTTCTATGGTGAAAGGACGTGTGAGTAAGTCCGCAAATAGAAGCTCATGTGCAAAGGCAATTTTTGTGTTTAAGAATATATGTATCAGTATATTTCATTTTGTGCAACAGAAAAGTGATTGGTGAACAGTTGAAAAGGATTGCACCAGAGAATACTGATATCGATTGATTTATGTTAAAAAACGTTTCATTCTTAATCAATCTCAAAGTTTGGAGATTCGTCGGGGAAACTATAAATAATCTTTTATTTAAAACAACATTATGCTTCCATATCCGCGATCACCCCTGAAAAGAAAAGTCCATGCAGATACAAGAGCAGCCGAGGAACGAATAGTTCGAACTCCGAGAACTTCGAAGAAGTCCATCATTACCCCACTTTGGAACATTTTGTTCCAAACTTCTTAATCTGGGTGCTTCCTTTATGTTTACAAACTAAGCATATTATCCACATTTTATTACTTATTGTGTCCTTAGTCGGTATCGCCAGAACTATATTGCTTTCGAATAAACATGATTTTTGGTCAACTAATTATCATGTTCGTCACGATAGCTCTATTGCTACAGGTTTGCTTATTTTTGTGATGTACAATGAATACATAAATCCATGTTTTACAAAGAAACACAGATACCACAAAGAAAGAGTACTATAATAAAATCGTAAGGAGTCTTGTCGATCGGCAAAGACCCAGAATAAAGATGAGAACAAAAAAAAAAAAAAAAAGCGAAACGCTCTCTTGAATATCTGAAGCTGCACTTATCCTTCCAACCCTCGTCGTCATGTAAAATAGCAGAGATTTACCAGAGATCGACCGCAGAACGGAGACAGTCATTTTATATGTTTGTGAATTGTTCCTTACACACGTCTCTTGCCAAAATAAACAGATAAAACCTGAAACTTTCCTGGCGACGAATATTTTGGAGATCTTCTAAGGAAACAAGCCAGGTGGCAAGACGATAAGAAATTGACATTATGGGAGCGTACATCTCTCCCTTCATGAGGATATTTTAATAAATGTTACAACCACAAAATGTACTATATGCACGCGATGAGAAGAGCGTCCTCATTCGGTAAGTTTAATTTAACTCCGTAAACATAGATGACAACTTCGAAATTTGAAATGCGCTATACACTGACATCTAGTGGCTAATACGCTAAGCTTTATCACGTCCGTCATATTTCGTTTTGATCCATTTCGAGGTTAATTAGCTAACCAGTTTACAACAATCGTACGAGGGTGGGTCAAAAAGTAATGCCTCCTATTTTTCCCCCTTAAATAAGTAAGTTACGTGGAAACTTTCAATTTGGCGCAATTCCTCAAACCTTCTTCTCCAATCCCCTGCAGCAGTAACTTCCTCACTCAACAGGTGGCAGCACTGCATCCTCTTTGCAAAATGGCTGACATCGACATTCGTATTAGACAGCGTTCTGTGATTGAATATTTGACTGCGGAAGGTGAAACGCCAATTCGCATTCACGAAAGGCTAAAAAATGTGTATGGTGATGCAACGGTGGATGTCAGCACTGTTAGACGATAGGTTCGTCGCTGTAACGAAGCTGAAGGGCAAACACCATTGGCAGATGAAAAGCGAAGCGGCAGTGACTCCATGCAACATTCAGCGAGTCGATGAGATCCTTCCTGGTGATCACCGGGTAGCAACAATTGAATTGTGTCACATTACCTTCCTCAGTAAAGGCAGTGTGATGACGATTATTCAACAACTGGGTTACTCAAAACTTTGTTCACGTTGGGTACCAAGACTGTTAACCGCCCAAAACAAAGAAACAAGGAAAACAATAGCCTCCAAACACTTGCCGCGCTTCAATTTGGAGGAGAGGAGTTCCTGGAAAAAATTGTTACTGGAGACGAAACGTGGGTTCATTTTTTGAACCTAAATCAAAACGGCAGTCAATGGAATGGCAACACACAACGTCATCGAAGAAGGAAAAATTCAAAACTCAGCGGTCGGCAGGGAAAGTTATGGCGACAGTGCTTTGGGATGCAGAGGGTGTACTTATCATTGATTTTTGGAGCAGGGATGCACAATAAATTCTGTTCAATACGTCAAAACCCTCAAAAAGCTGAAAGCACGTCTTCGCCGAGTTCGTCCAACAAAAACTATGGCGGATGTTCTTCTTTTGCATGACAATGCAAGACCACACACCAGCCGTTACACCACTGCAGAAATTGAGAAATTGAGATGCCAGGTCTTACCTCACCCCACATGCAGCTCTCACCTGCCACCATCAGACTTTCATCTGTTCGTACCACTAAAGAAAGCTCATCGTGAGATTCATTTTGAAGATGAGGAGGCTGTGAAAACGTCTGTGCGTCAATGGCTCAGGAAGCAAGAGCGTGCGTTTTACCACACTGGAATACATGCCCTAGTTAAAAGGTGGACCAAAACTGTCGAAAAGGACGGAGATCATATTGAATAATGAGAATTAACCGTCAATATTGTATTTTTCAAGCTATGTAAATTTTATTCAAGTTTCTTAGCACTTAAAAGAGAATAAAATAGGAGGCATTAATTTTCGACCCAGCCTCGCATGTTAGAATTAGAATTTTGGTTCGTCCTTGGCAACTTATAAATGTTAGGAAACACGTCAAAATGTATAAATATAGTATATACATAAAGTCAAATTGATTACATACAATATACACAGTAAGCAACTTTTCTATGCTTTCATTTGTTATTTGCATAGACTAATTTACTACAAGAAACGGCAGAGTATAAATATTACAGGTTTGTGAATGTACTATGCTCCCAGTGCTCATTTACATGGTTATAGTTCTAAAACTTCATTAACCGTATAAAAACAGTGTGTATGCAAACATTTCTTAACCTTATTCTTAAAGTGTTTTAATGATGCAGCTTGTTTAAATGAATTAGGAAGTTTATTGTATAACATTATCCCATTGTAGTTAAAGCTTCCTTCATAAAGGCTCGTTTGGTGCGCTCAAATTGCCAGTTTATCCTTGCTACGAGTGTGGTGGTAATGTACATCAGCATTTACTTGAAAATGATTTATATTTGTATGAACATTTGTGGATGTTATGACTCTCGAAAGGGGACACATTGTTATTCGTCTACCTCCGTATAACTGTGATCTGAATGCAATTGAGCTGGCGTGGGCAAAACTAAGGAATGCTTTCAGAGGATACAACGTTACTTGTGATATCTTCACTTATCTTACACGTTATTTTGCTGAAGTGTGTTTTTCAAGGTTGACCACACCGGAGAAACACTTTTTCTCCTCTGCCCACACCACACTGTAAATCCAGCGCTTAAGATATCTTGCCCGTGCTGTATATAGCACATAGTAAAACACCAATATAAACAAAGACAAAACACTACCGCTATTCGCATACTGAACAAAATACTGTTTTCAGTAAATTAAATGCCTGGCCAGGAGATGTCGTGAGTACAGAAAATTAATGGGATCAAAGAAAAATAACTACTTAACTTGAGGATGAAGCTTTATAGATCTGTGCTTGTTAAAGCCGACAGATTTACATTTTTAAGGCCGGTTTCCAAGAGGAGCTTAACTGAAATCCACCAGACGATTAAGTATGCTCCTCTCGGAGGAAATGGTGAAGGCCTCCTTGACTCTCCGCTCCCAGTAACTGAAGATGTGAGGAACCATTTCATGAAATCACGATCCTCATCAATTAATAAGAAAACATTCATCATTTCTTATAAAATAAGTGAAGTTTTATTTTACAAATTATTATATTTGTATATATTTGTTGCTTCACTGTCATATTTTACATATTTGTACATGTATTTGGAAGTTTGGTAAAGCTGGGAAGCACCGAATACAACCTGGGTTCCATACCACGCAACCGTAAAGTGAGATGTATGATGGACAACGCAGCGGGGGGAGTGTTTCTCCGGGATCTTCGGTTTCCCCCACCGTACCATTAAGGTAGTTGTCTCATGTGTTTATGAGAACTCCTGGTTGTTTATCGTGAGAAACACGAGTCAGTTAGGGAATTTAATGTCATATCGGTACGTTGGCCATAGTAGCTCAATGGTTTGGAGCGGCTGGACGGCTATGGCATTTAATTAGTTTTTCAGTCTGGCTCTACCCTTTCATATGCGTTATTACATAATATATTCGTTAGATGGTTCATGGTTCATATTTATCTTTCACTGTCGACAAAGCAAGTTTTCTCTAAAGAATTTTTTTTTTTTTTTTTTTTTTTTTTTTTTTTTTTTGCTTGTTCCATTTGCATTTTCCATTTTGCCTTTAACTGCAATGGACATATAGGCGGTCGTTCTCCATTGGAACAAACCGAAGGTGTTAACCCGTATTCGTTAGGTTTATTTTAATCATTAGATCACACACACATTCACACTCTCATTCATACTTCCAGACTCTGGGGAAGATGGGGAATTATCTTGGTTGGAGAAAAAGAACCATTCCCACCGCCGTTAATCGAACCCGGGACCCCTGGCACGACAGGCAGGTCCTCTACCGCGACTGAGCTACGGGGCCAGCCAAGTGAAGTTTTATTTTACAAATTATTATATTTGTATATATTTGTTGCTTCACTGGGAAGCACCGAATACAACCTGGATTCCACACCACGCGACCGCAAAGTGAGATTTATGATGGACAACGCAGTGGGGGATTTTCTCCGGGATATCCTATTTCCCCCGCCATCCCATTAAGGTAGTTGTCTCATGTGTTTATGAGAACTCCTGGTGGTTTATCAGGAAAAGCACAAGTCTGTTAGGGAATTTAATGTCACACCGGCACGTTGGCCATAGTAGCTCAAGGGTTTGGAGCGGCTGGACGTAGACCAGAAGATACGTGGATCAAATGCTGGCTATGGCATTTAATTTTTCAGTCTGGCTCTTTCCTTTCATATGCGCTATTATTTAATATTGTGACTTTGTGGGTTCGTGAAATGAAAAGCCCAGTTGCACCACTCAAAAATGTTCTTTATTTCCACCGACTTACAGTTAAACTCTTGCCAATTACACAGAATTACGTAATGCACACAATTACGATTCACCAGTTCGTTCGTTACAATTTCACTTGCACTCGTAATTGCGTACAATCCTCCGTTGCACTCACACAGTCTTCTCGTCGTACGTCAAGCACTGACTGACTGACTCAATTCACTCACTGCAGACCTTTTTATAGGAATATCACGGTCTTCTAGAAGTCTCTGGTTTCAGTGAATCCACGGGAATGTTCCAGATGGCAGTGGAAGAGGGGAAGGAGGTGGCCAGTGACAAGTGACATTTCCCTAATCATCCCCCTCAGTGACAGAGACTGATGGGAGGGTGTGGTTGGCTGACTTTGGCTGTCGTTGGTTGCGCTTTCCGCTAATTGGGTGACAATATCTTCGTTAGATGGTTCTGAATGGAAAATAAGTGTACACATTTATATATATGATTTCTATTTTTCTGACTTAAAAGTATATTTATCTTTCACCGTCGATAAAGCAAGCTTCTCTAAAGAACGTGTATGAATTTTCTTTATCTCGTTTGTGATTGTTTGTAATAAAATGAATGATATCATTGAAAAGTTAGTTACCTTTTCCTCAATAGCTCAAAAATATGAATTTGACACTTACCTGCTTTAGAACTTCCATGCTACAAGTACAAAACATACTAAAAACCAAAATGTATTAATACGTTCATGTCTAAAACTCCAGGACTATGAACTACTACCACAGCATTCATTGCAAAAAGCATCAGCCTCTGAACAGCCAACAGCAAAATTAAAGCATTAAAACATCAAAGAATATGAAAGGGAAGTTGGAATGCGGGCGAAATATTTTGTGCTCTAAGCCCCCACACGCTGCAATGGTATTTGATTGGAGTTCTCTTTTTTTCTTGTATCATTTTTATCTATTTATGCAATACATGTCATAAGCTTGTTTGTTTAAAGTAACACGCTCATATGACGTAACTACTTTTACTGATAGAAATGCTGGTGTATACAGAAGCTTTTCGTTAATGCATTTTTGCGTTATACCTTTTACACCGATCGATTTCATTCTTTTATTTTATTATTATATTTTTCTTTTTGTTTGCTTGTTTGGTTGTTTATTTTGATCGCTTTCTGTTTATGCCTATTACGCATTTCAAATGGGAAGAGTTCTGGAGTCCAGCTAATCAGGTGCCGTATCACACTCAGCGTTGCTAGCTTGTTACCCCACTCCTTTTACACAGGATGTTACAAAAAGGTACGGCCAAACTTTCAGGAAACATTCCTCACGCACAAAGAAAGAAAATATGTTATGCGGACATGTGTCCGGAAACGCTTAATTTCCATGTTAGAGCTCATTTTATTACTTCTCTTCAAATCACATTAAATCATGGAACGGAAACACACAGCAACAGAACGTACCAGCGTGACTTCAAACACTTTATTACAGGAAATGTTCAAAGTGTCCTCCGTTAGCGAGGTTACATGCATCCATCCTCCATCGCGTGGAATCCCTGATGCGCTGATGCAGCCCTGGAGAATGGCGTATTGTATTACAGCCGTCCAGAATACGAGCACGAAGAGTCTACATTTGGTACCTGGGTTGTGTAGACAAGAGCTTTCAAGTGCCCCCATAAATGAAAGTCAAGAGGGTTGAGGTCAGGAGAGCGTGGAGGCCATGGAATTGGTCCGCCTCTACCAATCAATTGGTCACCGAATCTGTTGTTGAGAAGCGTACGAACACTTCGACTGAAATGTGCAGGAGCTCCATCGTGCATGAACCACAATGGGTATTTTGACATTTGTCTGCACGAATGATTTCAATTTACATTTTAAGAGAAATACCAAAATGAGCTCTAACATGGAAATTTAGCGTTTCCGGTCACATGTCCACATAACATATTTTCTTTCCTTGTGTGTGGGGAACGTTTCCTGAAAGTTTGGCCGTACCTTTTTGTAACATCCTGTATTTCCCTCTCTCTCGCACACTCATACAACATGCAGGTTTGTTTGGCGCAGACGTAAGGGTAAGCGAATTATATTTTACAAACTTTTACAATGACGCAGTTGCCAAAATCAGAAATGGAAAAAGCATTTTCGCAAATTATGTATATTTTGAAATACTATAACTATAATTATAGTTTATGAATTACCTTCTTTTCTAATCCAAATGCGGGACACACTTGATTTACCTACACAACACGCTCCAGCAGTAAGCCGTTGAGCATTTTTGAAATCGAGCTGATTTTTATATTCCTAATTGCCCATTTTTTTAGAATGTGTACACCTTAAAAACAATACTTCGAGCCTGACTTCGAAATAATTCTCTTTTTGACTCGCCACTAAATTGACCACAAGAAGCCACTGCACTATTTAACTCTTACTCTACTGTTGTGTAAAGAACAACTGAATGATATTGATCTGAACTCTCCAGAGTAAATAAACACTTCTTATCCAGCATTCATTCATAAACATAAGCATACAGCATTCCACAGGCTAACAGGAAATGAAGTGTTTGCTCTTTCTCGAATTTAACACCTTGAATTATTCACTGTAATTCTTTTATCACGTAATGCAGTATTTTAAATTTCAGTTCTGAGTAATTAAAAGTATATGTACATACATACACACCAACCACTTTGAACTCTCTAGAGTAAATAGAGATTACGAACCATTCATAAACAAAGATATAATGTGACCAGACACGTTCTGCCAGGGCAGCAGGAAGTTTATTCTTTCCTCTCGCTCGAAGTAATTCTTCAAAGTAATTCTTTTATCAGGTCATGTCAAACATTTACGTTTCAGTTCTAAGTAATTACAAATATACTTACACGCATACATGCCAACCAATAATGATATTCATACAGTGCTTACATCGCCATTTATTATAATACAGGTAATAGTGCTTTATTTGTTTGTATTAGAAAAACTATTTGAGCTAAAAATATGGGGTTTTCATGGTTATGTTAGATACATTATTCTCTATCTTCCACATGGATCAGTTTTGGTGAAATTTGAATTTTTGTCTTACCGCGAATATTGAAACATATAATAATATTTAATTCTCTGCATACAGTGATTGTAACCAAAAGTACTTGCCTTTTAGGCTATTTTATTACAGGATTATGCATTAATCATATTAAATCCGCGTAATAGGGACGGTTCTTCCTTGATACGTTTGAATCGCCGAGTCACCTACTTATTTTGGAATAACTTACATGGTTAGGTTATATGTTCTAGCATTTAATCTTCATTTATAAAAGTTCTCCAAGTTATATTTTGTAACGGAGCCGCTCTCTTGGCACCCGCGTATCGATAATGCAACTAGCTTACTTCCCGACTAGTGATTCGTTATAAAAAGGCCAAGGTGAACTCTTGGAGGAGGCGGTGGAATACCTCTACGAGGACCCCCCTCCACCACGCGATGCCATCCACATCCCCATTGTCATCCCCAGACAGGTGACAACCCAAATCCGTAGCCTCAAACCGAACAAATCCCCGGGGCATGATGGTGTCACGGCACTCGTGCTCCGAAACCTCGTCCCTTTACCTCCGCCACTTTCCAACTTGTTGGAAAGAGGCGAGGGTGGTCTGCATTTTGAAGCCCGGCAAAGATTCACTCTTCCCTTCCAGCTACCGGTCCATAAGTCTTCTCCCAATCGTCTCAAAAGTTTTTGAGCGATTGCTCCTGGCCCGCCTGACTCCTCTCTTCGAGAAAAGGCACCTCCTACCGGATCACCAGTTCGGGTTCCGTCGTGGCCACTCCGCGACCCTGCAGCTACTGCGATTGGTACAAAAGGCTGCCCTGGGATTCCAGGACAACCTCAAAACCGTCGCGGTGCTCCTGGACGTGGACAAGGCCTTCGCCACAACGTGGCACCAGGGACTGTTATACAAACTCAAGGAAGCACAACTGCCCTCCGCATACCTCACGCTGATCAATAGTTTCCTCCGGGATCGAACCTTCAGGGTGCGGGTCGAAGGTAAACACTCCTCCGTCAGACACATAGCGGCGGGAGTCCCGGAAGGTAGTGTACTGTCGCCGTTACTCTTTGCTACCTACATGTCTGACTTCCCTACAGAGCCTCGCACTGTTCTGTGTCAATATGCTGACGACGTCCTCATCTTGGCCCAGAACAAAAACGTCTGCTACTGCCTCCCTCCGCTACAACGATCATTCCGAGCCATCGCACGTGGAGTGAAAGGTGGAGTATGCCCATCAGCCCATAGAAGAGCTCTGCCCTTCTGCTGGGGAAGGTCCTCCGCTGGCGCCCGGAAGGAGACCTGCTTTTGAGGCAGAGAAGGTTTCCTTGGGTCCGATCTGCCAAATACCTGGATGTCCGACTGGACGGCGGCCTCACATTCACCCCACATGCCCGTGAAAAAATCAACCTCGGCCATGCAGCGCTTAGGCAGTTGTACCCCATATTGCGATAGACCATGCTCACTCGCCTGAAACTACGGGTGTATCGTGCGATCATCCCACCACTGATCCTGGGGATCGGTGGCTCGTACCACCATCCGCATACTGCAAGCCGTGCAGAACAGGGCGCTTAGGATGATCTACGATACCAAACGTATGTTTTCTTCACACATTCTACACTCCCATTCTGGCATACCTTACGTTGAGGACGTTGTGCGTGAACGCTCGCACACATTGTATGCCAGAATTACATCCCATCCCAACCACCTAGTGAACACACTAGGGCAATATGACTACCGTGTGCCCAGGAGGAGAAAGAACTACCGCCTCCCCAAGTACGCCCTTGGGTGGTGAGACCAGCCTCTCATCCCCTCAACACTTCACCCTGTCCCGGCCACACTAGGGCTGGATCTGGCCCGTCGGCTGACCCCCGGCAGTCAGGTCCCCCGTGTGACCCCAATGGGAACCACAACCTAAACGGTCCCCAACCACCCCACCTCTCGCTCCTGGCCCCGCCACACTGGACGGACTCTGCAACGCAGGCCGCCCACAGCTTGGCGGTTTAGGGCACTGGCCTCCTACTTGGAAGCTCATCCCGCCGCCAGGAGCACTAGCAGAGGCCGAATCAGGTCCATCAGTTAACAAGGACATCCAAGCTTTGGAGGAAATACAAATCCTATAAGACCGCACGGGTAAATCGGCACAGCGGATAGGTACCGTGGCGCTCTAAACACCGTCCGGGAGCACCCGGACGACTTGTTCTCGCTCTTGGCTCTTGGAACACATGTGGTAAGTAAGAAGTGCTTGGAGGGGCAGAATGCATTGCCGGTTGCCATGGTTACGGATTTGATTCATAGAAGCCGTGTATTCCGCCAACACAACACAGGACTTTCTTCCTTTTGTTGGTAGACGTGGTAACGCGTTTGAAGCGAGCCCCGCGTGTGATGTGCTACTGTTTATTATGTTTGCATTCTGAGTAAAAACGTAATTTTTTATGTGATCAGTGATTATTGTCTGATATCTTAGGTGTTTTATTTTTCATATTTAAGGGAGTTATAATAAATCCCACATACGACTTGGTGTAACTCCAAGCCTCCTTTTCTTTATGGAAAAATGATGACAAATGCGACGTGGTAAATGTCGGTGGGCCAACAGCAGTGTTATGTTTAGAAAAACTATGCGGCGGAGCATCTTCAAAATTACGAGGATATTTAAGACTCGGTGGTATGAGAAACATAATTGTGTCGGATTGAAGGAGCTGGGAAAAAACACTTCGGAAAAGCCCACGTCTGTATATTGTAAAATAAAATGATAACGTTAAGTTTAACAGACTTTTCATGCAATAACCCACTAGGGAAGTAGACAAGAAATGACATTTCGTAGACATAATCAAAGCAAGGACTCTTTAAATAAAGATAATTTTAAGTAACTTTTGGATTCATACACAGAGGGAAGCCCCATCGAATTCAAAACTACTATTCCAGTATAAAATCCGTTTTTGTAAGGCTGATTTTGCGAATTCAGGTTAGCCAATTAGGTTTTCTCCGGAACCTCCGGTTTTCCCCGCCATCTCATTCCACCGGTGCTCCATCTTCATCGTATGTATCATCAGTGTCACCGCCTGCGGTGCCGTGTGTAGTAAAACACTACACATTTCAATTTCATTCGCTAATCTTCGTTTTATTTAAATCACCGACGTTATTTTGTTTAATTTCTTACTTACAAATTGTTTATTTAATGGAATAGTTAAACAAATGAGGCATAATAACTGAATGACCATCACATTTAATGTTGGGATTGATTAGTAAAGGAGATCTTAAATGTTATTCGTCGATAGCGTGTACATGCATCACGCGAGTGAACCATTGACCATTAAAGCAGCTGACGCAACAGCCAGTTACCCAGAAAGAGGACGGCAAAGTAATCAGTGGTGTGACACCGCTTCACAGATGCGCTTTTGTTATATCAATTAGCTTTTGCCACAGCTGATGATACATGGATGTTTTCGCTGAGTATCACAGTCATATTAGGCCTACTGTTAACTGACTTCAGTGTGATCTGTCAGCTGCTCCTCAGGATGGTTTGATGTTCGTCAGTATGAGTAATTAGGATTTTGAATTAAGCAGATAACTTTGCTGATTTTAATCAATTAAGGTTGCAATTACATTTGGAAGTAATTGTTACTTTTACTTTCTCTACCACAAATTTTGTAGGTAGAAACATTGCATTTTATACAAAAAGTTGATGCCGAAGATTCACAGAAAATGCCTGCTTTGAAGTCACATAAAGAATATTTAAAACGAAACAAACAAGCGTCACAGAGAGTATGTATGTTTTCGGTGTGTGTGTGTATGTGTGTGTGAGAGTGAAATGAAATGTCTAGTGTTTAACTCCCGCTTATACTACATACAGCAACACAGGCGCTGACATTCATGATACTGAGATGAAGATGGAGCACCGATGGAATTCGATGGTGGGGAAAAACGGAACTCCCGGTGAAAACCCCACGCTGCATTGTCCATCATAAATCTCACTTTGCGGTCGCCTGGGATCGAAACCACGTTATATACGGTGCTCTCCAGCTTTACCAAACACCCAAATACATGTACAAATAAGTAAAATATGAAGCTTTTAGCAGTGAATCAACAAACATAAACAAATATGTTAATTTGTAACATAAAACTCCACTTATCTTATAAGTAATTATAAAATTTTTCTTATTAATTGATGTGGATAACGATTTCTTGAAATGATTCTTCCCATCTTCAGTTACTGGGAGCGAAGAGTTAAGGAGGCCATAAGCTTTGCTTTTAGTGATGGGAATGAAAAAAGATCACAGAGTGAAAGACCGGAGCTCTGAAGGGGATGTTGTACACAGGTAATGTTGAATCGAGCCAGAAACTGCATGACTTGATTTGCGACTTGAAGCCATGCATTGTCATGATGAAGTCGCCATCCAGTCCGAGAAAGCTTTGGTCGTTTCTTTGCAATGTGCTTCCTCAGTGTAGTCAAAACTGACGTGTAGTATTGTATAGGATTGTTGTAGTATAGTTGGCCAACGAGCCAACATGACATCAAGTTCTCCAAGAATTCTTGAAAGAACAATTAATTTCCATTAATTGTACCTAATAGTGGTCCGAACTATAAAGCCCGGGCCTTAAAGTACTTACAGCATAGTAAGTCGTCATTAAGGTAGTTGTCTAATGTGTTTATGAGAACTCCTAGTGGTTTACCGGGAAAAACACGAGCTAATTGTACCTAATAGTGGTCCGAACTATAAAGCCCGCGCCTTAAAGTACTTACAGCATAGTAAGTCGTCATTAAGGTAGTTGTCTCATGTGTTTATGAGAACTCCTAGTGGTTTACCGGGAAAAACACGAGTCAGTTGTACCTAATAGTGGTCCGAACTATAAAGCCCTGGCCTTAAAGTACTTACAGCATAGTAAGTCGCCATTAAGGTAGTTGTCTCATGTGTTTATGAGAACTCCTAGTGGTTTACCGGGACAAACACTAGCCAATTGTACCTAATAGTGGTCCGAACTATAAAGACCGCGCCTTAAAGTACTTACAGCATAGTAAGTCGTCATTAAGGTAGTTGTCTCATGTGTTTATGAGAACTCCTAGTGGTTTACCGGGAAAAACACGAGTCAGTTGTACCTAATAGTGGTCCGAACTATAAAGCCCGGGCCTTAAAGTACTTACAGCATAGTAAGTCGTCATTAAGGTAGTTGTCTCATGTGTTTATGAGAACTCCTAGTGGTTTACCGGGAAAACACGAGTCAGTTGAACCTAATAGTGGTCCGAACTATAAAGCCCGGGCCTTAAAGTACTTACAGCATAGTAAGTCGTCATTAAGGTAGTTGTCTCATGTGTTTATGAGAACTCCTAGTGGTTTACCTGGAAAAACACGAGCCAATTGTACCTAATAGTGGTCCGAACTATAAAGCCCGCGCCTTAAAGTACTTACAGCATAGTAAGTCGTCATTAAGGTAGTTGTCTCATGTGTTTATGAGAACTCCTAGTGGTTTACCGGGAAAAACACGAGTCAGTTGTACCTAATAGTGGTCCGAACTATAAAGCCCGGGCCTTAAAGTACTTGCAGCATAGTAAGTCGTCATTAAGGTAGTTGTCTCATGTGTTTATGAGAACTCCTAGTGGTTTACCGGGAAAAACACAAGTCAGTTGTACCTAATAGTGGTCCGAACTATAAAGCCCGGGCCTTAAAGTACTTACAGCATAGTAAGTCGCCATTAAGGTAGTTGTCTCATGTGTTTATGAGAACTCCTAGTGGTTTACCGGGAAAAACACAAGTCAGTTGTACCTAATAGTGGTCCGAACTATAAAGCCCGGGCCTTAAAGTACTTACAGCATTGTAAGTCGTCATTAAGGTAGTTGTCTCATGTGTTTATGAGAACTCCTAGTGGTTTACCGGGAAAAACACGAGTCAGTTGTACCTAATAGTGGTCCGAACTATAACGCCCGGGCCTTAAAGTACTTGAGCATAGTAAGGCGCCATTAAGATAGTTGTCTCAAGTGTTTATGAGAACTCCTAGTGGTTTACCGGGAAAAACACGAGTCAGTTGTACCTAATAGTGGTCCGAACTATAAAGCCCGGGCCTTAAAGTACTTGAGCATAGTAAGGCGCCATTAAGATAGTTGTCTCATGTGTTTATGAGAACTCCTAGTGGTTTACCGGGAAAAACACGAGTCAGTTGTACCTAATAGTGGTCCGAACTATAAAGCCCGGGCCTTAAAGTACTTGAGCATAGTAAGGCGCCATTAAGATAGTTGTCTCAAGTGTTTATGAGAACTCCTAGTGGTTTACCGGGAAAAACACGAGTCAGTTGTACCTAATAGTGGTCCGAACTATAAAGCCCGGGTCTTAAAGTACTTACAGTATAGTAAGTCGTCATTAAGGTAGTTGTCTCATGTGTTTATGAGAACTCCTAGTGGTTTACCGGGAGAAACACGAGTCAGTTGTACCTAATAGTGGTCCGAACTATAAAGCCCGGGCCTTAAAGTACTTGAGCATAGTAAGGCGCCATTAAGATAGTTGTCTCAAGTGTTTATGAGAACTCCTAGTGGTTTACCGGGAAAAACACGAGTCAGTTGTACCTAATAGTGGTCCGAACTATAAAGCCCGGGTCTTAAAGTACTTACAGTATAGTAAGTCGTCATTAAGGTAGTTGTCTCATGTGTTTATGAGAACTCCTAGTGGTTTACCGGGAGAAACACGAGTCAGTTGTACCTAATAGTGGTCCGAACTATAAAGCCCGGACCTTAAAGTACTTACAGCATAGTAAGTCGTCATTAAGGTAGTTGTCTCATGTGTTTATGAGAACTCCTAGTGGTTTACCGGGAAAAACACGAGTCAGTTGTACCTAATAGTGGTCCGAACTATAAAGCCCGGGCCTTAAAGTACTTACAGCATAGTAAGTCGTCATTAAGGTAGTTGTCTCATGTGTTTATGAGAACTCCTAGTGGTTTACCGGGAGAAACACGAGTCAGTTGTACCTAATAGTGGTCCGAACTATAAAGCCCGGGCCTTAAAGTACTTACAGCATAGTAAGTCGTCATTAAGGTAGTTGTCTCATGTGTTTATGAGAACTCCTAGTGGTTTACCGGGAGAAACACGAGTCAGTTGTACCTAATAGTGGTCCGAACTATAAAGTCCGGACCTTAAAGTACTTACAGCATAGTAAGTCGTCATTAAGGTAGTTGTCTCATGTGTTTATGAGAACTCCTAGTGGTTTACCGGGAGAAACACGAGTCAGTTGTACCTAATAGTGGTCCGAACTATAAAGCCCGGGCCTTAAAGTACTTACAGCATAGTAAGTCGTCATTAAGGTAGTTGTCTCATGTGTTTATGAGAACTCCTAGTGGTTTACCGGGAAAAACACGCGTCAGTTGTACCTAATAGTGGTCCGAACTATAAAGCCCGGACCTTAAAGTACTTACAGCATAGTAAGTCCTCATTAAGGTAGTTGTCTCGTGTGTTTATGAGAACTCCTAGTGGTTTACCGGGAAATACACGAGTCAGTTGTACCTAATAGTGGTCCGAACTGTAAAGCCCGGGTCTTAAAGTACTTACAGCATAGTAAGTCGTCATTAAGGTAGTTGTCTCATGTGTTTATGAGAACTCCTAGTGGTTTACCGGGAAAAACACGAGTCAATTGTACCTAATAGTGGTCCGAACTGTAAAGCCCGGGCCTTAAAGTACTTACAGCATAGTAAGTCGCCATTAAGGTAGTTGTCTCATGTGTTTATGAGAACTCCTAGTGGTTTACCGGGAAAAACACGAGTCAGTTGTACCTAATAGTGGTCCGAACTATAAAGCCCGGGCCTTAAAGTACTTACAGCATAGTAAGTCGTCATTAAGGTAGTTGTCTCATGTGTTTATGAGAACTCCTAGTGGTTTACCGGGAAAAACATCAGTCAGTTGTACCTAATAGTGGTCCGAACTATAAAGGCCGGGCCTTAAAGTACTTACAGCATAGTAAGTCGTCATTAAGGTAGTTGTCTCATGTGTTTATGAGAACTCCTAGTGGTTTACCGGGAGAAACACGAGTCAGTTGTACCTAATAGTAGTCCGAACTATAAAGCCCGGGCCTTAAAGTACTTACAGCATAGTAAGTCGTCATTAAGGTAGTTGTCTCATGTGTTTATGAGAACTCCTAGTGGTTTACCGGGAAAAACACGAGTCAATTGTACCTAATAGTGGTCCGAACTGTAAAGCCCGGGCCTTAAAGTACTTACAGCATAGTAAGTCGTCATTAAGGTAGTTGTCTCATGTGTTTATGAGAACTCCTAGTGGTTTACCGGGAAAAACACGAGTCAGTTGTACCTAATAGTGGTCCGAACTATAAAGCCCGGACCTTAAAGTACTTACAGCATAGTAAGTCGTCATTAAGGTAGTTGGCTCATGTGTTTATGAGAACTCCTAGTGGTTTGCCGGGAAAAACATCAGTCAGTTGTACCTAATAGTGGTCCGAACTATAAAGGCCGGGCCTTAAAGTACTTACAGCAAGTAAGTCGTCATTAAGGTAGTTGTCTCATGTGTTTATGAGAACTCCTAGTGGTTTACCGGGAAAAACACGAGTCAATTGTACCTAATAGTGGTCCGAACTGTAAAGCCCGGGCCTTAAAGTACTTACAGCATAGTAAGTCGTCATTAAGGTAGTTGTCTCAAGTGTTTATGAGAACTCCTAGTGGTTTACTAGGAAAAGCACGAGTCAGTTGGAGAATTTAATGTCATATCGGCACATTGGCTGTAGTAGCTCAATGGTTAGAGCTGCTGGACGGCAAACAGAAGATCCGTGGTTCAAATCTCGGCTATGGCATTGACTTTTTCAGTCTGACTTTATCTTTCCATACTTTAGCCTACACACGGCCAGAATGAAAGAACAATTAATTTACACATAGTGTTATTTTATATGAAGCAGCATCAAAAAAAAAAATTTAAGAAGCGAATTCCGTACTTTACATGGAAATTGAAATGGACAGTTGCTGAATTGTACGAATAGCAGGTCAAGAAACACTAAACTTATTATCATGTTTGAAAATGTATTAGTCAGTGGAGAATTTCAAGGTTACTTTAATTGTTTATTAAAACAAAATGTCCCCCACTCTGTAAATTAAATTTTAGATAAGGATAGAAAAGATATTTGGAATAAGTTACCCCGATGTAAATAATGCTTTTTGCATGGGGTACGGTAATAATAGATATAGGATGATGTTTGTATGAATACCATTATGTGGGTTTTATTATTAGTTATTACTATTTCTTTAAGGAAAACGTTTGCTTCATGTTCGGGAACGAAACATTTCAACTGCTATTAATCGGCTACTGTCATTTGTGAGAACTACATTCGTTGCCATGGTTACAAAATGCTGATTTTTCACCTCACGGTTTTCGGGCCCTTCCTAAACGTTTCAAATTTTAATCTACCATCTCCAAATCTATGAAAAGCGATGTGATGTGGCAGCACATGAAAAGAGCAAAACGAAACAAAAGAATTTTTATCAGAGTTTAAAAACGGAATGAATGGTTCGGAATATGTGGCAAAATGTGTACATGAAGTGATTTACATTCAGTTCCTAATGACGGTTAACCAGCGAGAGTGCCAGAAGCTGGGACGTGCGCACATGCTCTCAACCAAAACGTTGAAACAACGGTACTTGAAGCACGTAAAACATTCTGCCCTAATGAAATTAGATTAGAACGGGAAATGAAAATGTTTTAAACTCAATTTGTAGTACTCTTTACTTGTGGGATAATTTTAAATTCAACTGTCACAGAGAGTACATTGACATCCTGATGAGGATTTACGAAGCAAAAATTACAAATCGTTGCAAATGTGTTTCAAAATAGCCTGAGTGCTACTCTTGCTACATTTCCCTTCAAACGTTATTTCTTGATGTAGGTGCAATCGCGAAGTTTTACTCCCTCCCATTCTCACGTTGCGCTTTAGTGATCTTCCTGGTCGGTATTTCGTGTCTGTTTCTCATATACCATTATTTATCGTGTATTACTTCCAATTAATTCCGTTTCCTTCTCTTTATCGCGTGCTTTTAGTTATGGCGGGGTCGAAAACGCGGTTGCTTGCACAAAGGATGAGTGTATTCCACATATACAGTAGAGTTGGGGTGCTCAATTAAAGCAGGAAAAGGAAGGTTGAAGTCACCTCCTTCCACCCGCTGCAATAGAATCGTGCGTTTAAAGTCTGTGTAGTCAATGCGAGTGCAGTTGTCGCACAAAGGAAACTACCCTACCGCCCACTAATGACCGTCATAAATCTATCTCCACACTTCAGAAATGGAACACTGTCGTTGAGAACCAATAGCAACCCTGATTTTCTCGAAGTGACAGTCGCATGTCTACTCCACGTAGAGTCTCAGTTGCCAAAGTTCCAACTTCCAGTTGATCTGTTTCATTACGTGCAGAAATTCGTTGTGTGTCACGATATGGAGACCGTGGGAGGGAAATACAGTGGTAAATGCAAATGAAGTAGTAGATAACTTTCAGTCCTGTGAAAATAATCAAAGTGAAGACAGTGTGAATAACTGGGGCGAGTTATACTACTGGAAAAGCCTCAAAAAACAAAGTTATAACGGGAACTGTTTCTAAGTAAATTCAAGCGCTTGTTTTGAACACATATAAATACGTGCTGACAAATAATCTTGGTAAGGGGTCATGCAATGAACCTCATAAATTCTGGGTATTCACAGAAATACAGTAAGAAATATTGTAACGAAAGCAATACCAAAGACGCTGATCAAGTATGAAAACAAAAGGAAACGTTTCTCTAAAGTAGATAATTTCACATGTGATTTAATTCGCCGAGAAATTTATAGATTCTATGCAAAAGAGAGTGTCCTCCTTAGATGAATTGGTTGCACATTTGCCAGAAATTTGTGATTTTCCTTATGGGCACTGCACTTTGCGCGGCCTCTTAAAGGAGCTGGGTTTCAAATACCGCACTTTGAATAAGATAAGGGTTATTATGAAATCAAGTAGAATTGTACCTTGGCGATATATATATATATATGTGTGTGTGTGTGTGTGTGTGTGTGTGTGTGGGTGGGTGGGTGGGTGGGTGGGTGTGTGTGTCAAAACTAAGGAAGTTTCGCCCGCATCGGTAGCGTAGATGGTAGCATGTCTGCCTGATAGAGCGCCGGAATTCCTCTCCGTGGTATTTTCTTTAAGTTATACTGAGAAATAATAACCCAAACTTAATAGATGATATGTTAAACTGGATATGCTTTGATGTCTTATGGATCGTTTTCTTTTTCAGTTTGAAGATAACTCTGGAAACTACATTGGCAGCTTACTTAATGAGGGAAGTCGGTTTAGAAGTACTTCGTGGAGCAAATGGTAAGAGTAAGTTTACTGTATAAAATATACTTCCAGCTTAATTAATATTAGTATACATTTCTGTTATAGAAGTTAACACATGTTAATATTTTTAAAATGTATGCTTATTAAGTGCATGTTGCTACTCATTTTATAAATCATATCTTTATTCTACTTTAAATTATATAGATCATTAAATAATATTTAATGCATCTTCCTTTTCAAAGCATGTAAAAATGTCTAAATCTTCTTCCTAAATCTGGACTTCAGATCTGTGAGAATGGTGCATTCAGAAAACATTAGTTAATCCGTAATGGTGCTCACTTAAGAAAATTTCTTCAGCAACCTTAAGTATAATTACAGATATTATTTACAAAACAATAAATTGCAAGTTACATGAATATACTCCAGGAACGAATACAAATTAAGACATTTATTAAGCAGGAGGCCATGAAAATAAAAGGTTCGGTCGAGCGGTATTGCCCGCCATGTGCGGCTAATGGCGCTCGAGACTGAATAAACCAATTTAATATTTGTTTATGCAATAATCGCATTTATAATTATCAGGTGTGTTCACTCCACTGCATTGCTCATGTGTGCATTCAGAGCAAGAGACACAACGGAACCACAGTTCGTTATTTTGTCCAAATTCTCTAAAATAAAACAGATATCTTTTGGCACAGGTTCCAAATCGTCAAGTTCGTCATCGTCACGTATATTTTATTTGTTAATAGAAACCTCGTCACTGGAGATATCAGGCAAATTGATTTCCCTTCCTGTTTTCCGCTCCGTATGGTCCTTCTTTTCGGTTATTTTGGTGCTATTCCTTTTTGGTTTTTGTGAACCTTGGAACAGGATTTCTATGTTGGAAGCCCAATTCCTTCTCTTCTCCTATAAGTTTTTGCGGCTATCAGTTTCCTCTGGTCACGAATTGTATTATCTTATTTTAAATAAGAGTCATGAGATCTCTGGTTTTCAGGCGTGGTTCGGAATAAAGTTTCGGAGAAGTCAAATTTTGTAACAAATAATTTAATTGTATTATCTGCATTACATTTTACTTGAACTTCCTTTCCTAGTCAATTGCAGGTTACTTCCAACATATTGAAAAGTCTTACATTTTAATAGAAAACAGTTCCAATTATTACATAAAACTTCTTGATCCTGCAAGATGATTCATCACTACCACTTCATTATTTAATAGATTATTATATTATTATTAGATTATTAGATTTAATAGATTTTAATAATCATTTAAATCCTTTCAAATGCCTCTCTTCGAAATATATGGAAGATACTCTGATTTAATTAATTCAACAATGAGTTTCTATATATTTCGAAGAATATCCCTACAATAATGTTTCACAACAATGATCAACAACAATTAGTTTAAAAGTAAACATAATTCAGTAGTGAACAAATAAAATACTTGATTCATTGATAATTTTAACATAACTTGATTTTAAATATTACAGAATATTAACACAATTTATTTACAAAGGAGTGCTTGGAATTTGACTCAAATGGGATGGTTTTCATCAACATTTAAGTTGGCATCAGTCCTTGGTTCCCTTGTATACATTGTTGGTCTTATATTATTTGATTCAATTTGAGGCTTCATGTTAACAGGCGGTCTACTCCTTCCACTACCTGATGATTCATGCTGTACCCCTGTGTTCAGTCTATCATCTCTATTTCTGATGTTTTCCCTTTCAGTATATTCTCTATAAAATTTTATGTGATTTATCTGACTAGCTCGACCACCTCTTCCATAACCGCTAAGGTTATTATAATTCCTCTGTTGGCCAGACTGTATTCTGCTATGATTACCAGATGGCAAAACAGATTCATATCTTCGCCTAAATTCCGGGTGATTGTTTGCCAATCTGTTATTTCTACACGGTCCCTCTCCCCTACCAGACAATCTGAATGTTTCAGGATAATTATTATCTCTGTTGTGGTTCTCCCTGATATTCTGTTGGTCTCTTAGTTCAGATTCAGCGTGTGCGTGATTGTTGTGACGTGTGTGAGGTTATGTCTGTGAATCGTTTCAACCTTTTAGGGAACGACGTCTCTCTGCTTACTGAGGTTATTCCTTCATTGGAAAGGCTGTTGGAATCTGGGACCTACTTTCGCCGAGTAGTCATCTTGGAAACATTTGAGGGACATGGAATGGGGGAAATATCTGCGATAGAAATTTCGGTAGAGCTTTTGGGCTCTAGAGACAGGTGGTTGGTGAGGAACGGACAGGCCAAATTCTGCAAACTAGAAAAATAAATTGATGAAGCACTCTAGTATTGTTGGTTCAGTGGTGGTAGAACTGGTTGTTGCTGAGATCAATACAGGTGTTTCTTGATGTGTAGGTCCACTAGGCGATGTTTCATGATCTTGGTCCACAACACAAAAGTGTCTATAATTCTCTAGTTGTTGCTAAGGTCTTGTCCAATACAGGTGTTTCTTGTTGAGTAGCTCCACTAGGCGATGTTACATGATCTTGGTCCACAACAGAAAGTGCCTGTCATTCTCTAGTTGTTACTGAAGTCTTGTCCAATACAGGAGTTTCTTGTTGAGTAGCTCCACTAGGCGATGTTACATGATCTTGGTCCACAACAGAAAGTGCCTGCTACTCTCTAGTTGTTACTGAAGTCTTGTCCAATACAGGTGTTTCTTGATGAGTAGCTCCACTAGGCGATGTTACATGATCTTGGTCCACAACAGAAAGTGCCTGCTACTCTCTAGTTGTTACTGAAGTCTTGTCCAATACAGGTGTTTCTTGATGAGTAGCTCCACTAGGCGATGTTACATGATCTTGGTCCACAACAGAAAGTGCCTGTCATTCTCTAGTTGTTTCTGAGGTCTTGTCCAATACAGGTGTTTCTTGTTGAGTAGCTCCACTAGGCGATGTTACATGATCTTGGTCCACAACAGAAAGTGCCTGATACTCTCTAGTTGTTACTGAAGTCTTGTCCAATACAGGTGTTTCTTGATGAGTAGCTCCACTAGGCGATGTTACATGATCTTGGTCCACAACAGAAAGTGCCTGTCATTCTCTAGTTGTTTCTGAGGTCTTGTCCAATACAGGTGTTTCTTGATGAGTAGCTCCACTAGGCGATGTTACATGATCTTGGTCCACAACAGAAAGTGCCTGTTATTCTCTAGTTGTTACTGAAGTCTTGTCCAATACAGGTGTTTCTTGTTGAGTAGCTCCACTAGGCGATGTTACATGATCTTGGTCCACAACAGAAAGTGCCTGTTATTCTCTAGTTGTTACTGAAGTCTTGTCCAATACAGGTGTTTCTTGTTGAGTAGCTCCACTAGGCGATGTTACATGATCTTGGTCCACAACAGAAAGTGCCTGTTATTCTCTAGTTGTTACTGAAGTCTTGTCCAATACAGGTGTTTCTTGATGAGTAGCTCCACTAGGCGATGTTACATGATCTTGGTCCACAACAGAAAGTGCCTGTTATTCTCTCGTTGTTGCTGAGGTCTTGTCCAATACAGGTGTTTCTTGATGAGTAGCTCCACTAGGCGATGTTACATGATCTTGATCCACAACAGAAAGTGCCTGCTACTCTCTAGTTGTTACTGAAGTCTTGTCCAATACAGGTGTTTCTTGATGAGTAGCTCCACTAGGCGATGTTACATGATCTTGGTCCACAACAAAAAGTGCCTGCTACTCTCTAGTTGTTACTGAAGTCTTGTCCAATACAGGCGTTTCTTGATGAGTAGCTCCACTAGGCGATGTTACATGATCTTGGTCCACAACAGAAAGTGCCTCTTATTCTCTAGTTGTTGCTGAGGTCTTGTCCAATACAGGTGTTTCTTGATGAGTAGCTCCACTAGGCGATGTTACATGATCTTGGTCCACAACAGAAAGTGCCTGTTATTCTCTAGCTGTTGCTGAGGTCTTGTCCAATACAGGTGTTTCTTGATGAGTAGCTCCACTAGGCGATGTTACATGATCTTGGTCCACAACAGAAAGTGCCTGTCATTCTCTAGTTGTTGCTGAGGTCTTGTCCAATACAGGTGTTTCTTGTTGAGTAGCTCCACTAGGCGATGTTACATGATCTTGGTCCACAACAGAAAGTGCCTGCTACTCTCTAGTTGTTACTGAAGTCTTGTCCAATACAGGTGTTTCTTGATGAGTAGCTCCACTAGGCGATGTTACATGATCTTGGTCCACAACAGAAAGTGCCTGCTACTCTCTAGTTGTTACTGAAGTCTTGTCCAATACAGGTGTTTCTTGATGAGTAGCTCCACTAGGCGATGTTACATGATCTTGGTCCACAACAGAAAGTGCCTGCTACTCTCTAGTTGTTACTGAAGTCTTGTCCAATACAGGTGTTTCTTGATGAGTAGCTCCACTAGCCGATGTTACATGATCTTGGTCCACAACAGAAAGTTCCTGCTACTCTCTAGTTGTTACTGAAGTCTTGTCCAATACAGGTGTTTCTTGATGAGTAGCTCCACTAGGCGATGTTACATGATCTTGGTCCACAACAGAAAGTGCCTGCTACTCTCTAGTTGTTACTGAAGTCTTGTCCAATACAGGTGTTTCTTGATGAGTAGCTCCACTAGGCGATGTTACATGATCTTGGTCCACAACAGAAAGTGCCTGCTACTCTCTAGTTGTTACTGAAGTCTTGTCCAATACAGGTGTTTCTTGTTGAGTAGCTCCACTAGGCGATGTTACATGATCTTGGTCCACAACAGAAAGTGCCTGTTATTCTCTAGTTGTTACTGAAGTCTTGTCCAATACAGGTGTTTCTTGTTGAGTAGCTCCACTAGGCGATGTTACATGATCTTGGTCCACAACAGAAAGTGCCTGTTATTCTCTAGTTGTTACTGAAGTCTTGTCCAATACAGGTGTTTCTTGATGAGTAGCTCCACTAGGCGATGTTACATGATCTTGGTCCACAACAGAAAGTGCCTGTTATTCTCTAGTTGTTGCTGAGGTCTTGTCCAATACAGGTGTTTCTTGATGAGTAGCTCCACTAGGCGATGTTACATGATCTTGGTCCACAACAGAAAGTGCCTGTCATTCTCTAGTTGTTACTGAGGTCTTGTCCAATACAGGTGTTTCTTGATGAGTAGCTCCACTAGGCGATGTTACATGATCTTGGTCCACAACAAAAAGTGCCTGCTACTCTCTAGTTGTTACTGAAGTCTTGTCCAATACAGGTGTTTCTTGATGAGTAGCTCCACTAGGCGATGTTACATGATCTTGGTCCACAACAGAAAGTGCCTGTTATTCTCTAGTTGTTACTGAAGTCTTGTCCAATACAGGAGTTTCTTGTTGAGTAGCTCCACTAGGCGATGTTACATGATCTTGGTCCACAACAGAAAGTGCCTGCTACTCTCTAGTTGTTACTGAAGTCTTGTCCAATACAGGTGTTTCTTGATGAGTAGCTCCACTAGGCGATGTTACATGATCTTGGTCCACAACAGAAAGTGCCTGCTACTCTCTAGTTGTTACTGAAGTCTTGTCCAATACAGGTGTTTCTTGATGAGTAGCTCCACTAGGCGATGTTACATGATCTTGGTCCACAACAGAAAGTGCCTGTCATTCTCTAGTTGTTTCTGAGGTCTTGTCCAATACAGGTGTTTCTTGTTGAGTAGCTCCACTAGGCGATGTTACATGATCTTGGTCCACAACAGAAAGTGCCTGATACTCTCTAGTTGTTACTGAAGTCTTGTCCAATACAGGTGTTTCTTGATGAGTAGCTCCACTAGGCGATGTTACATGATCTTGGTCCACAACAGAAAGTGCCTGTCATTCTCTAGTTGTTTCTGAGGTCTTGTCCAATACAGGTGTTTCTTGATGAGTAGCTCCACTAGGCGATGTTACATGATCTTGGTCCACAACAGAAAGTGCCTGTTATTCTCTAGTTGTTACTGAAGTCTTGTCCAATACAGGTGTTTCTTGTTGAGTAGCTCCACTAGGCGATGTTACATGATCTTGGTCCACAACAGAAAGTGCCTGTTATTCTCTAGTTGTTACTGAAGTCTTGTCCAATACAGGTGTTTCTTGTTGAGTAGCTCCACTAGGCGATGTTACATGATCTTGGTCCACAACAGAAAGTGCCTGTTATTCTCTAGTTGTTACTGAAGTCTTGTCCAATACAGGTGTTTCTTGATGAGTAGCTCCACTAGGCGATGTTACATGATCTTGGTCCACAACAGAAAGTGCCTGTTATTCTCTCGTTGTTGCTGAGGTCTTGTCCAATACAGGTGTTTCTTGATGAGTAGCTCCACTAGGCGATGTTACATGATCTTGATCCACAACAGAAAGTGCCTGCTACTCTCTAGTTGTTACTGAAGTCTTGTCCAATACAGGTGTTTCTTGATGAGTAGCTCCACTAGGCGATGTTACATGATCTTGGTCCACAACAAAAAGGGCCTGCTACTCTCTAGTTGTTACTGAAGTCTTGTCCAATACAGGCGTTTCTTGATGAGTAGCTCCACTAGGCGATGTTACATGATCTTGGTCCACAACAGAAAGTGCCTCTTATTCTCTAGTTGTTGCTGAGGTCTTGTCCAATACAGGTGTTTCTTGATGAGTAGCTCCACTAGGCGATGTTACATGATCTTGGTCCACAACAGAAAGTGCCTGTTATTCTCTAGTTGTTGCTGAGGTCTTGTCCAATACAGGTGTTTCTTGATGAGTAGCTCCACTAGGCGATGTTACATGATCTTGGTCCTAACAGAAAGTGCCTGTCATTCTCTAGTTGTTGCTGAGGTCTTGTCCAATACAGGTGTTTCTTGTTGAGTAGCTCCACTAGGCGATGTTACATGATCTTGGTCCACAACAGAAAGTGCCTGCTACTCTCTAGTTGTTACTGAAGTCTTGTCCAATACAGGTGTTTCTTGATGAGTAGCTCCACTAGGCGATGTTACATGATCTTGGTCCACAACAGAAAGTGCCTGCTACTCTCTAGTTGTTACTGAAGTCTTGTCCAATACAGGTGTTTCTTGATGAGTAGCTCCACTAGGCGATGTTACATGATCTTGGTCCACAACAGAAAGTGCCTGCTACTCTCTAGTTGTTACTGAAGTCTTGTCCAATACAGGTGTTTCTTGATGAGTAGCTCCACTAGCCGATGTTACATGATCTTGGTCCACAACAGAAAGTTCCTGCTACTCTCTAGTTGTTACTGAAGTCTTGTCCAATACAGGTGTTTCTTGATGAGTAGCTCCACTAGGCGATGTTACATGATCTTGGTCCACAACAGAAAGTGCCTGCTACTCTCTAGTTGTTACTGAAGTCTTGTCCAATACAGGTGTTTCTTGATGAGTAGCTCCACTAGGCGATGTTACATGATCTTGGTCCACAACAGAAAGTGCCTGCTACTCTCTAGTTGTTACTGAAGTCTTGTCCAATACAGGTGTTTCTTGTTGAGTAGCTCCACTAGGCGATGTTACATGATCTTGGTCCACAACAGAAAGTGCCTGTTATTCTCTAGTTGTTACTGAAGTCTTGTCCAATACAGGTGTTTCTTGTTGAGTAGCTCCACTAGGCGATGTTACATGATCTTGGTCCACAACAGAAAGTGCCTGTTATTCTCTAGTTGTTACTGAAGTCTTGTCCAATACAGGTGTTTCTTGATGAGTAGCTCCACTAGGCGATGTTACATGATCTTGGTCCACAACAGAAAGTGCCTGTTATTCTCTAGTTGTTGCTGAGGTCTTGTCCAATACAGGTGTTTCTTGATGAGTAGCTCCACTAGGCGATGTTACATGATCTTGGTCCACAACAGAAAGTGCCTGTCATTCTCTAGTTGTTACTGAGGTCTTGTCCAATACAGGTGTTTCTTGATGAGTAGCTCCACTAGGCGATGTTACATGATCTTGGTCCACAACAAAAAGTGCCTGCTATTCTCTAGTTGTTACTGAAGTCTTGTCCAATACAGGTGTTTCTTGATGAGTAGCTCCACTAGGCGATGTTACATGATCTTGGTCCACAACAGAAAGTGCCTGTTATTCTCTAGTTGTTGCTGAGGTCTTGTCCAATACAGGTGTTTCTTGATGAGTAGCTCCACTAGGCGATGTTACATGATCTTGGTCCACAACAGAAAATGCCTGTCATTCTCTAGTTGTTACTGAGGTCTTGTCCAATACAGGTGTTTCTTGATGAGTAGCTCCACTATGCGATGTTACATGATCTTGGTCCACAACAGAAAGTGCCTGTCATTCTCTAGTTGTTGCTGAGCTCTTGTCCAATACAGGTGTTTCTTGTTGAGTAGCTCCACTAGGCGATGTTACATGATCTTGTTCCACAACAGAAAGTGCCTGCTACTCTCTAGTTGTTACTGAAGTCTTGTCCAATACAGGTGTTTCTTGATGAGTAGCTCCACTAGGCGATGTTACATGATCTTGGTCCACAACAGAAAGTGCCTGCTACTCTCTAGTTGTTACTGAAGTCTTGTCCAATACAGGTGTTTCTTGATGAGTAGCTACACTAGGCGATGTTACATGATCTTGGTCCACAACAGAAAGTGCCTGCTACTCTCTAGTTGTTACTGAAGTCTTGTCCAATACAGGTGTTTCTTGATGAGTAGCTCCACTAGGCGATGTTACATGATCTTGGTCCACAACAGAAAGTGCCTGCTACTCTCTAGTTGTTGCTGAGGTCTTGTCCAATACAGGTGTTTCTTGATGAGTAGCTCCACTAGGCGATGTTACATGATCTTGGTCCACAACAGAAAGTGCCTGTTATTCTCTAGTTGTTACTGAAGTCTTGTCCAATACAGGTGTTTCTTGTTGAGTAGCTCCACTAGGCGATGTTACATGATGTTGGTCCACAACAAAAAGTGCCTGCTACTCTCTAGTTGTTACTGAAGTCTTGTCCAATACAGGTGTTTCTTGATGAGTAGCTCCACTAGGCGATGTTACATGATCTTGGTCCACAACAGAAAGTGCCTGTTATTCTCTAGTTGTTGCTGAGGTCTTGTCCAATACAGGTGTTTCTTGATGAGTAGCTCCACTAGGCGATGTTACATGATCTTGGTCCACAACAGAAAGTGCCTGCTACTCTCTAGTTGTTACTGAAGTCTTGTCCAATACAGGTGTTTCTTGATGAGTAGCTCCACTAGGCGATGTTACATGATCTTGGTCCACAACAGAAAGTTCCTGCTACTCTCTAGTTGTTACTGAAATCTTGTCCAATACAGGTGTTTCTTGATGAGTAGCTCCACTAGGCGATGTTACCGGATCTTGGTCCACAACAGAAAGTGCCTGCTACTCTCTAGTTGTTACTGAAGTCTTGTCCAATACAGGTGTTTCTTGATGAGTAGCTCCACTAGGCGATGTTACATGATCTTGGTCCACAACAGAAAGTGCCTGCTACTCTCTAGTTGTTTCTGAAGTCTTGTCCAATACAGGTGTTTCTTGATGAGTTGCTCCACTAGGCGATGTTACATGATCTTGGTCCACAACAGAAAGTTCCTGCTACTCTCTAGTTGTTACTGAAGTCTTGTCCAATACAGGTGTTTCTTGATGAGTAGCTCCACTAGGCGATGTTACATGATCTTGTTCCACAACAGAAAGTGCCTGCTACTCTCTAGTTGTTACTGAAGTCTTGTCCAATACAGGTGTTTCTTGATGAGTAGCTCCACTAGGCGATGTTACATGATCTTGGTCCACAACAGAAAGTGCCTGCTACTCTCTAGTTGTTACTGAAGTCTTGTCCAATACAGGTGTTTCTTGATGAGTAGCTCCACTAGGCGATGTTACATGATCTTGGTCCACAACAGAAAGTGCCTGCTACTCTCTAGTTGTTACTGAAGTCTTGTCCAATACAGGTGTTTCTTGATGAGTAGCTCCACTAGGCGATGTTACATGATCTTGGTCCACAACAGAAAGTGCCTGTTATTCTCTAGTTGTTGCTGAGGTCTTGTCCAATACAGGTGTTTCTTGATGAGTAGCTCCACTAGGCGATGTTACATGATCTTGGTCCACAACAGAAAGTGCCTGTCATTCTCTAGTTGTTACTGAGGTCTTGTCCAATACAGGTGTTTCTTGATGAGTAGCTCCACTATGCGATGTTACATGATCTTGGTCCACAACATTAAGTGCCTGTCATTCTCTAGTTGTTACTGAGGTCTTGTCCAATACAGGTGTTTCTTGATGAGTAGCTCCACTAGGCGATGTTACATGATCTTGGTCCACAACAGAAAGTGCCTGTTATTCTCTAGTTGTTACTGAAGTCTTGTCCAATACAGGTGTTTCTTGATGAGTAGCTCCACTAGGCGATGTTACATGATCTTGGTCCACAACAGAAAGTGCCTGTTATTCTCTAGTTGTTGCTGAGGTCTTGTCCAATACAGGTGTTTCTTGATGAGTAGCTCCACTAGGCGATGTTACATGATCTTGGTCCACAACAGAAAGTGCCTGTCATTCTCTAGTTGTTGCTGAGGTCTTGTCCAATACAGGTGTTTCTTGTTGAGTAGCTCCACTAGGCGATGTTACATGATCTTAGTCCACAACAGAAAGTGCCTGCTACTCTCTAGTTGTTACTGAAGTCTTGTCCAATACAGGTGTTTCTTGATGAGTAGCTCCACTAGGCGATGTTACATGATCTTGGTCCACAACAGAAAGTGCCTGCTACTCTCTAGTTGTTACTGAAGTCTTGTCCAATACAGGTGTTTCTTGATGAGTAGCTCCACTAGGCGATGTTACATGATCTTGGTCCACAACAGAAAGTGCCTGCTACTCTCTAGTTGTTACTGAAGTCTTGTCCAATACAGGTGTTTCTTGATGAGTAGCTCCACTAGGCGATGTTACATGATCTTGGTCCACAACAGAAAGTTCCTGCTACTCTCTAGTTGTTACTGAAGTCTTGTCCAATACAGGTGTTTCTTGATGAGTAGCTCCACTAGGCAATGTTACATGATCTTGGTCCACAACAGAAAGTGCCTGCTACTCTCTAGTTGTTACTGAAGCCTTGTCCAATACAGGTGTTTCTTGATGAGTAGCTCCACTAGGCGATGTTACATGATCTTGGTCCACAACAGAAAGTGCCTTCTACTCTCTAGTTGTTACTGAAGTCTTGCCCAATACAGGTGTTTCTTGATGAGTAGCTCCACTAGGCGATGTTACATGATCTTGGTCCACAACAGATAGTGCCTGTTATTCTCTAGTTGTTGCTGAGGTCTTGTCCAATACAGGTGTTTCTTGATGAGTAGCTCCACTAGGTGATGTTACATGATCTTGGTCCCCAACAGAAAGTGCCCGTTATTCTCTAGTTGTTGCTGAGGTCTTGTCCAATACAGGTGTTTCTTGATGAGTAGCTCCACTAGGCGATGTTACATGATCTTGGTCCACAACAGAAAGTGCCTGTCATTCTCTAGTTGTTGCTGAGGTCTTGTCCAATACAGGTGTTTCTTGTTGAGTAGCTCCACTAGGCGATGTTACATGATCTTGTTCCACAACAGAAAGTGCCTGCTACTCTCTAGTTGTTACTGAAGTCTTGTCCAATACAGGTGTTTCTTGATGAGTAGCTCCACTAGGCGATGTTACATGATCTTGGTCCACAACAGAAAGTGCCTGCTACTCTCTAGTTGTTACTGAAGTCTTGTCCAATACAGGTGTTTCTTGATGAGTAGCTCCACTAGGCGATGTTACATGATCTTGATCCACAACAGAAAGTGCCTGCTACTCTCTAGTTGTTACTGAAGTCTTGTCCAATACAGGTGTTTCTTGATGAGTAGCTCCACTAGGCGATGTTACATGATCTTGGTCCACAACAGAAAATTCCTGCTACTCTCTAGTTGTTACTGAAGTCTTGTCCAATACAGGTGTTTCTTGATGAGTAGCTCCACTAGTCGATGTTACATGATCTTGGTCCATAACAGAAAGTGCCTGCTACTCTCTAGTTGTTACTGAAGTCTTGTCCAATACAGGTGTTTCTTGATGAGTAGCTCCACTAGGCGATGTTACATGATCTTGGTCCACAACAGAAAGTGCCTGCTACTCTCTAGTTGTTACTGAAGTCTTGTCCAATTAAGGTGTTTCTTGATGAGTAGCTCCACTAGGCGATGTTACACGATCTTGGTCCACAACAGAAAGTGCCTGCTACTCTCTAGTTGTTACTGAAGTCTTGTCCAATACAGGTGTTTCTTGATGAGTAGCTCCACTAGGCGATGTTACATGATCTTGGTCCACAACAGAAAGTGCCTGCTACTCTCTAGTTGTTACTGAAGTCTTGTCCAATACAGGTGTTTCTTGATGAGTAGCTCCACTAGGCGATGTTACATGATCTTGGTACACAACAGAAAGTGCCTGTCATTCCTTAGTTGTTACTGAGGTCTTGTCCAATACAGGTGTTTCTTGATGAGTAGCTCCACTAGGCGATGTTACATGATCTTGGTCCACAACAGAAAGTGCCTGCTACTCTCTAGTTGTTACTGAAGTCTTGTCCAATACAGGTGTTTCTTGATGAGTAGCTCCACTAGGCGATGTTACATGATCTTGGTCCACAACAGAAAGTGCCTGCTACTCTCTAGTTGTTACTGAAGTCTTGTCCAATACAGGTGTTTCTTGATGAGTAGCTCCACTAGGCGATGTTACATGATCTTGGTCCACAACAGAAAGTGCCTGCTACTCTCTAGTTGTTACTGAAGTCTTGTCCAATACAGGTGTTTCTTGATGAGTAGCTCCACTAGGCGATGTTACATGATCTTGGTCCACAACAGAAAGTGCCTGCTACTCTCTAGTTGTTGCTGAGGTCTTGTCCAATACAGGTGTTTCTTGATGAGTAGCTCCACTAGGCGATGTTACATGATCTTGGTCCACAACAGAAAGTGCCTGTTATTCTCTAGTTGTTACTGAAGTCTTGTCCAATACAGGTGTTTCTTGTTGAGTAGCTCCACTAGGCGATGTTACATGATCTTGGTCCACAACAAAAAGTGCCTGCTACTCTCTAGTTGTTACTGAAGTCTTGTCCAATACAGGTGTTTCTTGATGAGTAGCTCCACTAGGCGATGTTACATGATCTTGGTCCAAACAGAAAGTGCCTGTTATTCTCTAGTTGTTGCTGAGGTCTTGTCCAATACAGGTGTTTCTTGATGAGTAGCTCCACTAGGCGATGTTGGTCCACAACAGAAAGTGCCTGCTACTCTCTAGTTGTTACTGAAGTCTTGTCCAATACAGGTGTTTCTTGATGAGTAGCTCGACTAGGCGATGTTACATGATCTTGGTCCACAACAGAAAGTTCCTGCTACTCTCTAGTTGTTACTGAAGTCTTGTCCAATACAGGTGTTTCTTGATGAGTAGCTCCACTAGGCGATGTTACGTGATCTTGGTCCACAACAGAAAGTGCCTGCTACTCTCTAGTTGTTACTGAAGTCTTGTCCTATACAGGTGTTTCTTGATGAGTAGCTCCACTAGGCGATGTTACATGATCTTGGTCCACAACAGAAAGTGCCTGCTACTCTCTAGTTGTTACTGAAGTCTTGTCCAATACAGGTGTTTCTTGATGAGTTGCTCCACTAGGCGATGTTACATGATCTTGGTCCTCAACAGAAAGTTCCTGCTACTCTCTAGTTGTTACTGAAGTCTTGTCCAATACAGGTGTTTCTTGATGAGTAGCTCCACTAGGCGATGTTACATGATCTTGGTCCACAACAGAAAGTGCCTGCTACTCTCTAGTTGTTACTGAAGTCTTGTCCAATACAGGTGTTTCTTGATGAGTAGCTCCACTAGGCGATGTTACATGATCTTGGTCCACAACAGAAAGTGCCTGCTACTGTCTAGTTGTTACTGAAGTCTTGTCCAATACAGGTGTTTCTTGATGAGTAGCTCCACTAGGCGATGTTACATGATCTTGGTCCACAACAGAAAGTGCCTGCTACTCTCTAGTTGTTGCTGAGGTCTTGTCCAATACAGGTGTTTCTTGATGAGTAGCTCCACTAGGCGATGTTAAATGATCTTGGTCCACAACAGAAAGTGCCTGTTATTCTCTAGTTGTTACTGAAGTCTTGTCCAATACAGGTGTTTCTTGTTGAGTAGCTCCACTAGGCGATGTTACATGATCTTGGTCCACAACAGAAAATGCCTGTTATTCTCTAGTTGTTACTGAAGTCTTGTCCAATACAGGTGTTTCTTGATGAGTAGCTCCACTAGGCGATGTTACATGATCTTGGTCCACAACAGAAAGTGCCTGTCATTCTCTAGTTGTTTCTGAGGTCTTGTCCAATACAGGTGTTTCTTGATGAGTAGCTCCACTAGGCGATGTTACATGATCTTGGTCCACAACAGAAAGTGCCTGTTATTCTCTAGTTGTTACTGAAGTCTTGTCCAATACAGGTGTTTCTTGATGAGTAGCTCCACTAGGCGATGTTACATGATCTTGGTCCACAACAGAAAGTGCCTGTTATTCTCTAGTTGTTGCTGAGGTCTTGTCCAATACAGGTGTTTCTTGATGAGTAGCTCCACTAGGCGATGTTACATGATCTTGGTCCACAACAGAAAGTGCCTGTCATTCTCTAGTTGTTACTGAGGTCTTGTCCAATACAGGTGTTTCTTGATGAGTAGCTCCACTAAGCGATGTTACATGACCTTGGTCCACAACAGAAAGTGCCTGCTACTCTCTAGTTGTTACTGAAGTCTTGTCCAATACAGGTGTTTCTTGATGAGTAGCTCCACTAGGCGATGTTACATGATCTTGGTCCACAACAGAAAGTGCCTGTTATTCTCTAGTTGTTGCTGAGGTCTTGTCCAATACAGGTGTTTCTTGATGAGTAGCTCCACTAGGCGATGTTACATGATCTTGGTCCACAACAGAAAGTGCCTGTCATTCTCTAGTTGTTACTGAGATCTTGTCCAATACAGGTGTTTCTTGATGAGTAGCTCCACTATGCGATGTTACATGATCTTGGTCCACAACATTAAGTGCCTGTCATTCTCTAGTTGTTACTGAGGTCTTGTCCAATACAGGTGTTTCTTGATGAGTAGCTCCACTAGGCGATGTTACATGATCTTGGTCCACAACAGAAAGTGCCTGTTATTCTCTAGTTGTTACTGAAGTCTTGTCCAATACAGGTGTTTCTTGATGAGTAGCTCCACTAGGCGATGTTACATGATCTTGGTCCACAACAGAAACTGCCTGTTATTCTCTAGTTGTTGCTGAGGTCTTGTCCAATACAGGTGTTTCTTGATGAGTAGCTCCACTAGGCGATGTTACATGATCTTGGCCCACAACAGAAAGTGCCTGTCATTCTTTAGTTGTTGCTGAGGTCTTGTCCAATACAGGTGTTTCTTGTTGAGTAGCTCCACTAGGCGATGTTACATGATCTTGGTCCACAACAGAAAGTGCCTGCTACTCTCTAGTTGTTACTGAAGTCTTGTCCAATACAGGTGTTTCTTGATGAGCAGCTCCACTAGGCGATGTTACATGATCTTGGTCCACAACAGAAAGTGCCTGCTACACTCTAGTTGTTACTGAAGTCTTGTCCAATACAGGTGTTTCTTGATGAGTAGCTCCACTAGGCGATGTTACATGATCTTGGTCTACAACAGAAAGTGCCTGCTGCTCTCTAGTTGTTACTGAAGTCTTGTCCAATACAGGTGTTTCTTGATGAGTAGCTCCACTAGGCGATGTTACATGATCTTGGTCCACAACAGAAAGTTCCTGCTACTCTCTAGTTGTTACTGAAGTCTTGTCCAATACAGGTGTTTCTTGATGAGTAGCTCCACTAGGCGATGTTACATGATCTTGGTCCACAACAGAAAGTGCCTGCTACTCTCTAGTTGTTACTGAAATCTTGTCCAATACAGGTGTTTCTTGATGAGTAGCTCCACTAGGCGATGTTACATGATCTTGGTCCACAACAGATAGTGCCTGTTATTCTCTAGTTGTTGCTGAGGTCTTGTCCAATACAGGTGTTTCTTGATGAGTAGCTCCACTAGGCGATGTTACATTATCTTGGTCCACAACAGAAAGTGCCTGTTATTCTCTAGTTGTTGCTGAGGTCTTGTCCAATACAGGTGTTTCTTGATGAGTAGCTCCACTAGGCGATGTTACATGATCTTGGTCCACAACAGAATGTGCCTGTCATTCTCTAGTTGTTGCTGAGGTCTTGTCCAATACAGGTGTTTCTTGTTGAGTAGCTCCACTAGGCGATGTTACATGATCTTGTTCCACAACAGAAAGTGCCTGCTACTCTCTAGTTGTTACTGAAGTCTTGTCCAATACAGGTGTTTCTTGATGAGTAGCTCCACTAGGCGATGTTACATGATCTTGATCCACAACAGAAAGTGCCTGCTACTCTCTAGTTGTTACTGAAGTCTTGTCCAATACAGGTGTTTCTTGATGAGTTGCTCCACTAGGCGATGTTCCATGATCTTGGTCCACAACAGAAAGTTCCTGCTACTCTCTAGTTGTTACTGAAGTCTTGTCCAATACAGGTGTTTCTTGATGAGTAGCTCCACTAGGCGATGTTACATGATCTTGGTCCACAACAGAAAGTGCCTGCTACTCTCTAGTTGTTACTGAAGTCTTGTCCAATACAGGTGTTTCTTGATGAGTAGCTCCACTAGGCGATGTTACATGATCTTGGTCCACAACAGAAAGTGCCTGCTACTCTCTAGTTGTTACTGAAGTCTTGTCCAATACAGGTGTTTCTTGATGAGTAGCTCCACTAGGCGATGTTACATCATCTTGGTCCACAACAGAAAGTGCCTGCTACTCTCTAGTTGTTACTGAAGTCTTGTCCAATACAGGTGTTTCTTGATGAGTAGCTCCACTAGGCGATGTTACATGATCTTGGTCCACAACAGAAAGTGCCTGCTACTCTCTAGTTGTTACTGAAGTCTTGTCCAATACAGGTGTTTCTTGATGAGTAGCTCCACTAGGCGATGTTACATGATCTTGGTACACAACAGAAAGTGCCTGTCATTCTCTAGTTGTTACTGAGGTCTTGTACAATACAGGTGTTTCTTGATGAGTAGCTCCACTAGGCGATGTTACATGATCTTGGTCCACAACAGAAAGTGCCTGCTACTCTCTAGTTGTTACTGAAGTCTTGTCCAATACAGGTGTTTCTTGATGAGTAGCTCCACTAGGCGATGTTACATGATCTTGGTCCACAACAGAAAGTGCCTGCTACTCTCTAGTTGTTACTGAAGTCTTGTCCAATACAGGTGTTTCTTGATGAGTAGCTCCACTAGGCGATGTTACATGATCTTGGTCCACAACAGAAAGTGCCTGCTACTCTCTAGTTGTTACTGAAGTCTTGTCCAATACAGGTGTTTCTTGATGAGTAGCTCCACTAGGCGATGTTACATGATCTTGGTCCACAACAGAAAGTGCCTGCTACTCTCTAGTTGTTGCTGAGGTCTTGTCCAATACAGGTGTTTCTTGATGAGTAGCTCCACTAGGCGATGTTACATGATCTTGGTCCACAACAGAAAGTGCCTGTTATTCTCTAATTGTTACTGAAGTCTTGTCCAATACAGGCGTTTCTTGTTGAGTAGCTCCACTAGGCGATGTTACATGATCTTGGTCCACAACAGAAAGTGCCTGTTATTCTCTAGCTGTTACTGAAGTCTTGTCCAATACAGGTGTTTCTTGATGAGTAGCTCCACTAGGCGATGTTACATGATCTTGGTCCACAACAGAAAGTGCCTGATACTCTCTAGTTGTTACTGAAGTCTTGTCCAATACAGGTGTTTCTTGATGAGTAGCTCCACTAGGCGATGTTACATGATCTTGGTCCACAACAGAAAGTGCCTGTCATTCTCTAGTTGTTTCTGAGGTCTTGTCCAATACAGGTGTTTCTTGATGAGTAGCTCCACTAGGCGATGTTACATGATCTTGGTCCACAACAGAAAGTGCCTGTTATTCTCTAGTTGTTACTGAAGTCTTGTCCAATACAGGTGTTTCTTGTTGAGTAGCTCCACTAGGCGATGTTACATGATCTTGGTCCACAACAGAAAGTGCCTGTTATTCTCTAATTGTTACTGAAGTCTTGTCCAATACAGGTGTTTCTTGATGAGTAGCTCCACTAGGCGATGTTACATGATCTTGGTCCACAACAGAAAGTGCCTGTTATTCTCTAGTTGTTACTGAAGTCTTGTCCAATACAGGTGTTTCTTGATGAGTAGCTCCACTAGGCGATGTTACATGATCTTGGTCCACAACAGAAAGTGCCTGCTGCTCTCTAGTTGTTACTGAGGTCTTGTCCAATACAGGTGTTTCTTGATGAGTAGCTCCACTAGGCGATGTTACATGATCTTGGTCCACAACAGAAAGTGCCTGCTACTCTGTAGTTGTTACTGAAGTCTTGTCCAATACAGGTGTTTCTTGATGAGTAGCTCCACTAGGCGATGTTACATGATCTTGGTCCACAACAGAAAGTGCCTGTTATTCTCTAGTTGTTGCTGAGGTCTTGTCCAATACAGGTGTTTCTTGATGAGTAGCTCCACTAGGCGATGTTACATGATCTTGGTCCACAACAGAAAGTGCCTGTCATTCTCTAGTTGTTACTGAGGTCTTGTCCAATACAGGTGTTTCTTGATGAGGAGCTCCACTATGCGATGTTACATGATCTTGGTCCACAACAGAAAGTGCCTGTCATTCTCTAGTTGTTACTGAGGTCTTGTCCAATACAGGTGTTTCTTGATGAGTAGCTCCACTAGGCGATGTTACATTATCTTGGTCCACAACAGAAAGTGCCTGTTATTCTCTAGTTGTTGCTGAGGTCTTGTCCAATACAGGTGTTTCTTGATGAGTAGCTCCACTAGGTGATGTTACATGATCTTGGTCCACAACAGAAAGTGCCTGTTATTCTCCAGTTGTTGCTGAGGTCTTGTCCAATACAGGTGTTTCTTGATGAGTAGCTCCACTAGGCGATGTTACATGATCTTGGTCCACAACAGAAAGTGCCTGTCATTCTCTAGTTGTTGCTGAGGTCTTGTCCAATACAGGTGTTTCTTGTTGAGTAGCTCCACTAGGCGATGTTACATGATCTTGGTCCACAACAGAAAGTGCCTGCTACTCTCTAGTTGTTACTGAAGTCTTGTCCAATACAGGTGTTTCTTGATGAGTAGCTCCACTAGGCGATGTTACATGATCTTGGTCCACAACAGAAAGTGCCTGCTACTCTCTAGTTGTTACTGAAGTCTTGTCCAATATAGGTGTTTCTTGATGAGTAGCTCCACTAGGCGATGTTACATGATCTTGGTCCACAACAGAAAGTGCCTGCTACTCTCTAGTTGTTACTGAAGTCTTGTCCAATACAGGTGTTTCTTGATGAGTAGCTCCACTAGGCGATGTTACATGATCTTGGTCCACAACAGAAAGTGCCTGTTATTCTCTAGTTGTTTCTGAGGTCTTGTCCAATACAGGTGTTTCTTGATGAGTAGCTCCACTAGGCAATGTTACATGATCTTGGTCCACAACAGAAAGTGCCTGTTATTCTCTAGTTGTTACTGAAGTCTTGTCCAGTACAGGTGTTTCTTGATGAGTAGCTCCACTAGGCGATGTTAAATGATCTTGGTCCACAACAGAAAGTGCCTGTCATTCTCTAGTTGTTACTGAGGTCTTGTCCAATACAGGTGTTTCTTGATGAGTAGCTCCACTAGGCGATGTTACATGATCTTGGTCCACAACAGAAAGTGCCTGCTACTCTGTAGTTGTTACTGAAGTCTTGTCCAATACAGGTGTTTCTTGATGAGTAGCTCCACTAGGCGATGTTACATGATCTTGGTCCACAACAGAAAGTGCCTGTTATTCTCTAGTTGTTGCTGAGGTCTTGTCCAATACAGGTGTTTCTTGATGAGTAGCTCCACTAGGCGATGTTACATGATCTTGGTCCACAACAGAAAGTGCCTGTCATTCTCTAGTTGTTACTGAGGTCTTGTCCAATACAGGTGTTTCTTGATGAGTAGCTCCACTATGCGATGTTACATGATCTTGGTCCACAACAGAAAGTGCCTGTCATTCTCTAGTTGTTACTGAGGTCTTGTCCAATACAGGTGTTTCTTGATGAGTAGCTCCACTAGGCGATGTTACATGATCTTGGTCCACAACAGAAAGTGCCTGTTATTCTCTAGTTGTTGCTGAGGTCTTGTCCAATACAGGTGTTTCTTGATGAGTAGCTCCACTAGGCGATGTTACATGATCTTGGTCCACAACAGAAAGTGCCTGTTATTCTCTAGTTGTTGCTGAGGTCTTGTCCAATACAGGTGTTTCTTGATGAGTAGCTCCACTAGGCGATGTTACATGATCTTGGTCCACAACAGAAAGTGCCTGTCATTCTCTAGTTGTTGCTGAGGTCTTGTCCAATACAGGTGTTTCTTGTTGAGTAGCTCCACTAGGCGATGTTACATGATCTTGGTCCACAACAGAAAGTGCCTGCTACTCTCTAGTTGTTACTGAAGTCTTGTCCAATACAGGTGTTTCTTGATGAGTAGCTCCACTAGGCGATGTTACATGATCTTGGTCCACAACAGAAAGTGCCTGCTACTCTCTAGTTGTTACTGAAGTCTTGTCCAATACAGGTGTTTCTTGATGAGTAGCTCCACTAGGCGATGTTACATGATCTTGGTCCACAACAGAAAGTGCCTGCTACTCTCTAGTTGTTACTGAAGTCGTGTCCAATACAGGTGTTTCTTGATGAGTAGCTCCACTAGGCGATGTTACATGATCTTGGTCCACAACGGAAAGTGCCTGTTATTCTCTAGTTGTTGCTGAGGTCTTGTCCAATACAGGTGTTTCTTGATGAGTAGCTCCACTAGGCGATGTTACATGATCTTGGTCCACAACAGAAAGTGCCTGCTACTCTCTAGTTGTTACTGAAGTCTTGTCCAATACAGGTGTTTCTTGATGAGTAGCTCCACTAGGCGATGTTACATGATCTTGGTACACAACAGAAAGTGCCTGTCATTCTCTAGTTGTTACTGAGGTCTTGTCCAATACAGGTGTTTCTTGATAAGTAGCTCCACTAGGCGATGTTACATGATCTTGGTCCACAACAGAAAGTGCCTGCTACTCTCTAGTTGTTACTGAAGTCTTATCCAATACAGGTGTTTCTTGATGAGTAGCTCCACTAGGCGATGTTACATGATCTTGGTCCACAACAGAAAGTGCCTGCTACTCTCTAGTTGTTACTGAAGTCTTGTCCAATACAGGTGTTTCTTGATGAGTAGCTCCACTAGGCGATGTTACATGATCTTGGTCCACAACAGAAAGTGCCTGCTACTCTCTAGTTGTTACTGAAGTCTTGTCCAATACAGGTGTTTCTTGATGAGTAGCTCCACTAGGCGATGTTACATGATCTTGGTCCACAACAGAAAGTGCCTGCTACTCTCTAGTTGTTGCTGAGGTCTTGTCCAATACAGGTGTTTCTTGATGAGTAGCTCCACTAGGCGATGTTACATGATCTTGGTCCACAACAGAAAGTGCCTGTTATTCTCTAGTTGTTACTGAAGTCTTGTCCAATACAGGTGTTTCTTGTTGAGTAGCTCCACTAGGCGATGTTACATGATCTTGGTCCACAACAGAAAGTGCCTGTTATTCTCTAGCTGTTACTGAAGTCTTGTCCAATACAGGTGTTTCTTGATGAGTAGCTCCACTAGGCGATGTTACATGATCTTGGTCCACAACAGAAAGTGCCTGATACTCTCTAGTTGTTACTGAAGTCTTGTCCAATACAGGTGTTTCTTGATGAGTAGCTCCACTAGGCGATGTTACATGATCTTGGTCCACAACAGAAAGTGCCTGTCATTCTCTAGTTGTTTCTGAGGTCTTGTCCAATACAGGTGTTTCTTGATGAGTAGCTCCACTAGGCGATGTTACATGATCTTGGTCCACAACAGAAAGTGCCTGTTATTCTCTAGTTGTTACTGAAGTCTTGTCCAATACAGGTGTTTCTTGTTGAGTAGCTCCACTAGGCGATGTTACATGATCTTGGTCCACAACGGAAAGTGCCTGTTATTCTCTAATTGTTACTGAAGTCTTGTCCAATACAGGTGTTTCTTGATGAGTAGCTCCACTAGGCGATGTTACATGATCTTGGTCCACAACAGAAAGTGCCTGTTATTCTCTAGTTGTTACTGAAGTCTTGTCCAATACAGGTGTTTCTTGATGAGTAGCTCCACTAGGCGATGTTACATGATCTTGGTCCACAACAGAAAGTGCCTGTCATTCTCTAGCTGTTACTGAAGTCTTGTCCAATACAGGTGTTTCTTGATGAGTAGCTCCACTAGGCGATGTTACATGATCTTGGTCCACAACAGAAAGTGCCTGATACTCTCTAGTTGTTACTGAAGTCTTGTCCAATACAGGTGTTTCTTGATGAGTAGCTCCAGTAGGCGATGTTACATGATCTTGGTCCACAACAGAAAGTGCCTGTCATTCTCTAGTTGTTACTGAGGTCTTGTCCAATACAGGTGTTTCTTGATGAGTAGCTCCACTAGGCGATGTTACATGATCTTGGTCCACAACAAAAAGTGCCTGCTACTCTCTAGTTGTTACTGAAGTCTTGTCCAATACAGGTGTTTCTTGATGAGTAGCTCCACTAGGCGATGTTACATGATCTTGGTCCACAACAGAAAGTGCCTGTTATTCTCTAGTTGTTGCTGAGGTCTTGTCCAATACAGGTGTTTCTTGATGAGTAGCTCCACTAGGCGATGTTACATGATCTTGGTCCACAACAGAAAGTGCCTGTCATTCTCTAGTTGTTACTGAGGTCTTGTCCAATACAGGTGTTTCTTGATGAGTAGCTCCACTATGCGATGTTACATGACCTTGGTCCACAACAGAAAGTGCCTGTCATTCTCTAGTTGTTGCTGAGCTCTTGTCCAATACAGGTGTTTCTTGTTGAGTAGCTCCACTAGGCGATGTTACATGATCTTGTTCCACAACAGAAAGTGCCTGCTACTCTCTAGTTGTTACTGAAGTCTTGTCCAATACAGGTGTTTCTTGATGAGTAGCTCCACTAGGCGATGTTACATGATCTTGGTCCACAACAGAAAGTGCCTGCTACTCTCTAGTTGTTACTGAAGTCTTGTCCAATACAGGTGTTTCTTGATGAGTAGCTACACTAGGCGATGTTACATGATCTTGGTCCACAACAGAAAGTGCCTGCTACTCTCTAGTTGTTACTGAAGTCTTGTCCAATAAAGGTGTTTCTTGATGAGTAGCTCCACTAGGCGATGTTACATGATCTTGGTCCACAACAGAAAGTGCCTGCTACTCTCTAGTTGTTGCTGAGGTCTTGTCCAATACAGGTGTTTCTTGATGAGTAGCTCCACTAGGCGATGTTACATGATCTTGGTCCACAACAGAAAGTGCCTGTTATTCTCTAGTTGTTACTGAAGTCTTGTCCAATACAGGTGTTTCTTGTTGAGTAGCTCCACTAGGCGATGTTACATGATCTTGGTCCACAACAAAAAGTGCCTGCTACTCTCTAGTTGTTACTGAAGTCTTGTCCAATACAGGTGTTTCTTGATGAGTAGCTCCACTAGGCGATGTTACATGATCTTGGTCCACAACAGAAAGTGCCTGTTATTCTCTAGTTGTTGCTGAGGTCTTGTCCAATACAGGTGTTTCTTGATGAGCAGCTCCACTAGGCGATGTTACATGATCTTGGTCCACAACAGAAAGTGCCTGCTACTCTCTAGTTGTTACTGAAGTCTTGTCCAATACAGGTGTTTCTTGATGAGTAGCTCCACTAGGCGATGTTACATGATCTTGGTCCACAACAGAAAGTTCCTGCTACTCTCTAGTTGTTACTGAAATCTTGTCCAATACAGGTGTTTCTTGATGAGTAGCTCCACTAGGCGATGTTACCGGATCTTGGTCCACAACGGAAAGTGCCTGCTACTCTCTAGTTGTTACTGAAGTCTTGTCCAATACAGGTGTTTCTTGATGAGTAGCTCCACTAGGCGATGTTACATGATCTTGGTCCACAACAGAAAGTGCCTGCTACTCTCTAGTTGTTACTGAAGTCTTGTCCAATACAGGTGTTTCTTGATGAGTTGCTCCACTAGGCGATGTTACATGATCTTGGTCCACAACAGAAAGTTCCTGCTACTCTCTAGTTGTTACTGAAGTCTTGTCCAATACAGGTGTTTCTTGATGAGTAGCTCCACTAGGCGATGTTACATGATCTTGGTCCACAACAGAAAGTGCCTGCTACTCTCTAGTTGTTACTGAAGTCTTGTCCAATACAGGTGTTTCTTGATGAGTAGCTCCACTAGGCGATGTTACATGATCTTGGTCCACAACAGAAAGTGCCTGCTACTCTCTAGTTGTTACTGAAGTCTTGTCCAATACAGGTGTTTCTTGATGAGTAGCTCCACTAGGCGATGTTACATGATCTTGGTCCACAACAGAAAGTGCCTGCTACTCTCTAGTTGTTACTGAAGTCTTGTCCAATACAGGTGTTTCTTGATGAGTAGCTCCACTAGGCGATGTTACATGATCTTGGTCCACAACAGAAAGTGCCTGTTATTCTCTAGTTGTTGCTGAGGTCTTGTCCAATACAGGTGTTTCTTGATGAGTAGCTCCACTAGGCGATGTTACATGATCTTGGTCCACAACAGAAAGTGCCTGTCATTCTCTAGTTGTTACTGAGGTCTTGTCCAATACAGGTGTTTCTTGATGAGTAGCTCCACTATGCGATGTTACATGATCTTGGTCCACAACATTAAGTGCCTGTCATTCTCTAGTTGTTACTGAGGTCTTGTCCAATACAGGTGTTTCTTGATGAGTAGCTCCACTAGGCGATGTTACATGATCTTGGTCCACAACAGAAAGTGCCTGTTATTCTCTAGTTGTTACTGAAGTCTTGTCCAATACAGGTGTTTCTTGATGAGTAGCTCCACTAGGCGATGTTACATGATCTTGGTCCACAACAGAAAGTGCCTGTTATTCTCTAGTTGTTGCTGAGGTCTTGTCCAATACAGGTGTTTCTTGATGAGTAGCTCCACTAGGCGATGTTACATGATCTTGGTCCACAACAGAAAGTGCCTGTCATTCTCTAGTTGTTGCTGAGGTCTTGTCCAATACAGGTGTTTCTTGTTGAGTAGCTCCACTAGGCGATGTTACATGATCTTAGTCCACAACAGAAAGTGCCTGCTTCTCTCTAGTTGTTACTGAAGTCTTGTCCAATACAGGTGTTTCTTGATGAGTAGCTCCACTAGGCGATGTTACATGATCTTGGTCCACAACAGAAAGTGCCTGCTACTCTCTAGTTGTTACTGAAGTCTTGTCCAATACAGGTGTTTCTTGATGAGTAGCTCCACTAGGCGATGTTACATGATCTTGGTCCACAACAGAAAGTGCCTGCTACTCTCTAGTTGTTACTGAAGTCTTGTCCAATACAGGTGTTTCTTGATGAGTAGCTCCACTAGGCGATGTTACATGATCTTGGTCCACAACAGAAAGTGCCTGCTACTCTCTAGTTGTTACTGAAGTCTTGTCCAATACAGGTGTTTCTTGATGAGTAGCTCCACTAGGCGATGTTACATGATCTTGGTCCACAACAGAAAGTGCCTGCTACTCTCTAGTTGTTGCTGAGGTCTTGTCCAATACAGGTGTTTCTTGATGAGTAGCTCCACTAGGCGATGTTACATGATCTTGGTCCACAACAGAAAGTGCCTGTTATTCTCTAGTTGTTACTGAAGTCTTGTCCAATACAGGTGTTTCTTGTTGAGTAGCTCCACTAGGCGATGTTACATGATCTTGGTCCACAACAGAAAGTGCCTGTTATTCTCTAGCTGTTACTGAAGTCTTGTCCAATACAGGTGTTTCTTGATGAGTAGCTCCACTAGGCGATGTTACATGATCTTGGTCCACAACAGAAAGTGCCTGATACTCTCTAGTTGTTACTGAAGTCTTGTCCAATACAGGTGTTTCTTGATGAGTAGCTCCACTAGGCGATGTTACATGATCTTGGTCCACAACAGAAAGTGCCTGTCATTCTCTAGTTGTTTCTGAGGTCTTGTCCAATACAGGTGTTTCTTGATGAGTAGCTCCACTAGGCGATGTTACATGATCTTGGTCCACAACAGAAAGTGCCTGTTATTCTCTAGTTGTTACTGAAGTCTTGTCCAATACAGGTGTTTCTTGTTGAGTAGCTCCACTAGGCGATGTTACATGATCTTGGTCCACAACGGAAAGTGCCTGTTATTCTCTAATTGTTACTGAAGTCTTGTCCAATACAGGTGTTTCTTGATGAGTAGCTCCACTAGGCGATGTTACATGATCTTGGTCCACAACAGAAAGTGCCTGTTATTCTCTAGTTGTTACTGAAGTCTTGTCCAATACAGGTGTTTCTTGATGAGTAGCTCCACTAGGCGATGTTACATGATCTTGGTCCACAACAGAAAGTGCCTGTCATTCTCTAGTTGTTACTGAGGTCTTGTCCAATACAGGTGTTTCTTGATGAGTAGCTCCACTAGGCGATGTTACATGATCTTGGTCCACAACAGAAAGTGCCTGTTATTCTCTAGTTGTTGCTGAGGTCTTGTCCAATACAGGTGTTTCTTGATGAGTAGCTCCAGTAGGCGATGTTACATGATCTTGGTCCACAACAGAAAGTGCCTGTCATTCTCTAGTTGTTACTGAGGTCTTGTCCAATACAGGTGTTTCTTGATGAGTAGCTCCACTAGGCGATGTTACATGATCTTGGTCCACAACAAAAAGTGCCTGCTACTCTCTAGTTGTTACTGAAGTCTTGTCCAATACAGGTGTTTCTTGATGAGTAGCTCCACTAGGCGATGTTACATGATCTTGGTCCACAACAGAAAGTGCCTGTTATTCTCTAGTTGTTGCTGAGGTCTTGTCCAATACAGGTGTTTCTTGATGAGTAGCTCCACTAGGCGATGTTACATGATCTTGGTCCACAACAGAAAGTGCCTGTCATTCTCTAGTTGTTACTGAGGTCTTGTCCAATACAGGTGTTTCTTGATGAGTAGCTCCACTATGCGATGTTACATGACCTTGGTCCACAACAGAAAGTGCCTGTCATTCTCTAGTTGTTGCTGAGCTCTTGTCCAATACAGGTGTTTCTTGTTGAGTAGCTCCACTAGGCGATGTTACATGATCTTGTTCCACAACAGAAAGTGCCTGCTACTCTCTAGTTGTTACTGAAGTCTTGTCCAATACAGGTGTTTCTTGATGAGTAGCTCCACTAGGCGATGTTACATGATCTTGGTCCACAACAGAAAGTGCCTGCTACTCTCTAGTTGTTACTGAAGTCTTGTCCAATACAGGTGTTTCTTGATGAGTAGCTACACTAGGCGATGTTACATGATCTTGGTCCACAACAGAAAGTGCCTGCTACTCTCTAGTTGTTACTGAAGTCTTGTCCAATAAAGGTGTTTCTTGATGAGTAGCTCCACTAGGCGATGTTACATGATCTTGGTCCACAACAGAAAGTGCCTGCTACTCTCTAGTTGTTGCTGAGGTCTTGTCCAATACAGGTGTTTCTTGATGAGTAGCTCCACTAGGCGATGTTACATGATCTTGGTCCACAACAGAAAGTGCCTGTTATTCTCTAGTTGTTACTGAAGTCTTGTCCAATACAGGTGTTTCTTGTTGAGTAGCTCCACTAGGCGATGTTACATGATCTTGGTCCACAACAAAAAGTGCCTGCTACTCTCTAGTTGTTACTGAAGTCTTGTCCAATACAGGTGTTTCTTGATGAGTAGCTCCACTAGGCGATGTTACATGATCTTGGTCCACAACAGAAAGTGCCTGTTATTCTCTAGTTGTTGCTGAGGTCTTGTCCAATACAGGTGTTTCTTGATGAGCAGCTCCACTAGGCGATGTTACATGATCTTGGTCCACAACAGAAAGTGCCTGCTACTCTCTAGTTGTTACTGAAGTCTTGTCCAATACAGGTGTTTCTTGATGAGTAGCTCCACTAGGCGATGTTACATGATCTTGGTCCACAACAGAAAGTTCCTGCTACTCTCTAGTTGTTACTGAAATCTTGTCCAATACAGGTGTTTCTTGATGAGTAGCTCCACTAGGCGATGTTACCGGATCTTGGTCCACAACGGAAAGTGCCTGCTACTCTCTAGTTGTTACTGAAGTCTTGTCCAATACAGGTGTTTCTTGATGAGTAGCTCCACTAGGCGATGTTACATGATCTTGGTCCACAACAGAAAGTGCCTGCTACTCTCTAGTTGTTACTGAAGTCTTGTCCAATACAGGTGTTTCTTGATGAGTTGCTCCACTAGGCGATGTTACATGATCTTGGTCCACAACAGAAAGTTCCTGCTACTCTCTAGTTGTTACTGAAGTCTTGTCCAATACAGGTGTTTCTTGATGAGTAGCTCCACTAGGCGATGTTACATGATCTTGGTCCACAACAGAAAGTGCCTGCTACTCTCTAGTTGTTACTGAAGTCTTGTCCAATACAGGTGTTTCTTGATGAGTAGCTCCACTAGGCGATGTTACATGATCTTGGTCCACAACAGAAAGTGCCTGCTACTCTCTAGTTGTTACTGAAGTCTTGTCCAATACAGGTGTTTCTTGATGAGTAGCTCCACTAGGCGATGTTACATGATCTTGGTCCACAACAGAAAGTGCCTGCTACTCTCTAGTTGTTACTGAAGTCTTGTCCAATACAGGTGTTTCTTGATGAGTAGCTCCACTAGGCGATGTTACATGATCTTGGTCCACAACAGAAAGTGCCTGTTATTCTCTAGTTGTTGCTGAGGTCTTGTCCAATACAGGTGTTTCTTGATGAGTAGCTCCACTAGGCGATGTTACATGATCTTGGTCCACAACAGAAAGTGCCTGTCATTCTCTAGTTGTTACTGAGGTCTTGTCCAATACAGGTGTTTCTTGATGAGTAGCTCCACTATGCGATGTTACATGATCTTGGTCCACAACATTAAGTGCCTGTCATTCTCTAGTTGTTACTGAGGTCTTGTCCAATACAGGTGTTTCTTGATGAGTAGCTCCACTAGGCGATGTTACATGATCTTGGTCCACAACAGAAAGTGCCTGTTATTCTCTAGTTGTTACTGAAGTCTTGTCCAATACAGGTGTTTCTTGATGAGTAGCTCCACTAGGCGATGTTACATGATCTTGGTCCACAACAGAAAGTGCCTGTTATTCTCTAGTTGTTGCTGAGGTCTTGTCCAATACAGGTGTTTCTTGATGAGTAGCTCCACTAGGCGATGTTACATGATCTTGGTCCACAACAGAAAGTGCCTGTCATTCTCTAGTTGTTGCTGAGGTCTTGTCCAATACAGGTGTTTCTTGTTGAGTAGCTCCACTAGGCGATGTTACATGATCTTAGTCCACAACAGAAAGTGCCTGCTTCTCTCTAGTTGTTACTGAAGTCTTGTCCAATACAGGTGTTTCTTGATGAGTAGCTCCACTAGGCGATGTTACATGATCTTGGTCCACAACAGAAAGTGCCTGCTACTCTCTAGTTGTTACTGAAGTCTTGTCCAATACAGGTGTTTCTTGATGAGTAGCTCCACTAGGCGATGTTACATGATCTTGGTCCACAACAGAAAGTGCCTGCTACTCTCTAGTTGTTACTGAAGTCTTGTCCAATACAGGTGTTTCTTGATGAGTAGCTCCACTAGGCGATGTTACATGATCTTGGTCCACAACAGAAAGTTCCTGCTACTCTCTAGTTGTTACTGAAGTCTTGTCCAATACAGGTGTTTCTTGATGAGTAGCTCCACTAGGCAATGTTACATGATCTTGGTCCACAACAGAAAGTGCCTGCTACTCTCTAGTTGTTACTGAAGCCTTGTCCAATACAGGTGTTTCTTGATGAGTAGCTCCACTAGGCGATGTTACATGATCTTGGTCCACAACAGAAAGTGCCTTCTACTCTCTAGTTGTTACTGAAGTCTTGTCCAATACAGGTGTTTCTTGATGAGTAGCTCCACTAGGCGATGTTACATGATCTTGGTCCACAACAGATAGTGCCTGTTATTCTCTAGTTGTTGCTGAGGTCTTGTCCAATACAGGTGTTTCTTGATGAGTAGCTCCACTAGGCGATGTTACATGATCTTGGTCCCCAACAGAAAGTGCCCGTTATTCTCTAGTTGTTGCTGAGGTCTTGTCCAATACAGGTGTTTCTTGATGAGTAGCTCCACTAGGCGATGTTACATGATCTTGGTCCACAACAGAAAGTGCCTGTCATTCTCTAGTTGTTGCTGAGGTCTTGTCCAATACAGGTGTTTCTTGTTGAGTAGCTCCACTAGGCGATGTTACATGATCTTGTTCCACAACAGAAAGTGCCTGCTACTCTCTAGTTGTTACTGAAGTCTTGTCCAATACAGGTGTTTCTTGATGAGTAGCTCCACTAGGCGATGTTACATGATCTTGGTCCACAACAGAAAGTGCCTGCTACTCTCTAGTTGTTACTGAAGTCTTGTCCAATACAGGTGTTTCTTGATGAGTAGCTCCACTAGGCGATGTTACATGATCTTGATCCACAACAGAAAGTGCCTGCTACTCTCTAGTTGTTACTGAAGTCTTGTCCAATACAGGTGTTTCTTGATGAGTAGCTCCACTAGGCGATGTTACATGATCTTGGTCCATAACAGAAAGTGCCTGCTACTCTCTAGTTGTTACTGAAGTCTTGTCCAATACAGGTGTTTCTTGATGAGTAGCTCCACTAGGCGATGTTACATGATCTTGGTCCACAACAGAAAGTGCCTGCTACTCTCTAGTTGTTACTGAAGTCTTGTCCAATACAGGTGTTTCTTGATGAGTAGCTCCACTAGGCGATGTTACATGATCTTGGTCCACAACAGAAAGTGCCTGCTACTCTCTAGTTGTTACTGAAGTCTTGTCCAATACAGGTGTTTCTTGATGAGTAGCTCCACTAGGCGATGTTACATGATCTTGGTCCACAACAGAAAGTGCCTGCTACTCTCTAGTTGTTACTGAAGTCTTGTCCAATACAGGTGTTTCTTGATGAGTAGCTCCACTAGGCGATGTTACATGATCTTGGTACACAACAGAAAGTGCCTGTCATTCCTTAGTTGTTACTGAGGTCTTGTCCAATACAGGTGTTTCTTGATGAGTAGCTCCACTAGGCGATGTTACATGATCTTGCTCCACAACAGAAAGTGCCTGCTACTCTCTAGTTGTTACTGAAGTCTTGTCCAATACAGGTGTTTCTTGATGAGTAGCTCCACTAGGCGATGTTACATGATCTTGGTCCACAACAGAAAGTGCCTGCTACTCTCTAGTTGTTACTGAAGTCTTGTCCAATACAGGTGTTTCTTGATGAGTAGCTCCACTAGGCGATGTTACATGATCTTGGTCCACAACAGAAAGTGCCTGCTACTCTCTAGTTGTTACTGAAGTCTTGTCCAATACAGGTGTTTCTTGATGAGTAGCTCCACTAGGCGATGTTACATGATCTTGGTCCACAACAGAAAGTGCCTGCTACTCTCTAGTTGTTGCTGAGGTCTTGTCCAATACAGGTGTTTCTTGATGAGTAGCTCCACTAGGCGATGTTACATGATCTTGGTCCACAACAGAAAGTGCCTGTTATTCTCTAGTTGTTACTGAAGTCTTGTCCAATACAGGTGTTTCTTGTTGAGTAGCTCCACTAGGCGATGTTACATGATCTTGGTCCACAACAAAAAGTGCCTGCTACTCTCTAGTTGTTACTGAAGTCTTGTCCAATACAGGTGTTTCTTGATGAGTAGCTCCACTAGGCGATGTTACATGATCTTGGTCCAAACAGAAAGTGCCTGTTATTCTCTAGTTGTTGCTGAGGTCTTGTCCAATACAGGTGTTTCTTGATGAGTAGCTCCACTAGGCGATGTTGGTCCACAACAGAAAGTGCCTGCTACTCTCTAGTTGTTACTGAAGTCTTGTCCAATACAGGTGTTTCTTGATGAGTAGCTCGACTAGGCGATGTTACATGATCTTGGTCCACAACAGAAAGTTCCTGCTACTCTCTAGTTGTTACTGAAGTCTTGTCCAATACAGGTGTTTCTTGATGAGTAGCTCCACTAGGCGATGTTACGTGATCTTGGTCCACAACAGAAAGTGCCTGCTACTCTCTAGTTGTTACTGAAGTCTTGTCCAATACAGGTGTTTCTTGATGAGTAGCTCCACTAGGCGATGTTACATGATCTTGGTCCACAACAGAAAGTGCCTGCTACTCTCTAGTTGTTACTGAAGTCTTGTCCAATACAGGTGTTTCTTGATGAGTTGCTCCACTAGGCGATGTTACATGATCTTGGTCCTCAACAGAAAGTTCCTGCTACTCTCTAGTTGTTACTGAAGTCTTGTCCAATACAGGTGTTTCTTGATGAGTAGCTCCACTAGGCGATGTTACATGATCTTGGTCCACAACAGAAAGTGCCTGCTACTCTCTAGTTGTTACTGAAGTCTTGTCCAATACAGGTGTTTCTTGATGAGTAGCTCCACTAGGCGATGTTACATGATCTTGGTCCACAACAGAAAGTGCCTGCTACTGTCTAGTTGTTACTGAAGTCTTGTCCAATACAGGTGTTTCTTGATGAGTAGCTCCACTAGGCGATGTTACATGATCTTGGTCCACAACAGAAAGTGCCTGCTACTCTCTAGTTGTTGCTGAGGTCTTGTCCAATACAGGTGTTTCTTGATGAGTAGCTCCACTAGGCGATGTTAAATGATCTTGGTCCACAACAGAAAGTGCCTGTTATTCTCTAGTTGTTACTGAAGTCTTGTCCAATACAGGTGTTTCTTGTTGAGTAGCTCCACTAGGCGATGTTACATGATCTTGGTCCACAACAGAAAATGCCTGTTATTCTCTAGTTGTTACTGAAGTCTTGTCCAATACAGGTGTTTCTTGATGAGTAGCTCCACTAGGCGATGTTACATGATCTTGGTCCACAACAGAAAGTGCCTGTCATTCACTAGTTGTTTCTGAGGTCTTGTCCAATACAGGTGTTTCTTGATGAGTAGCTCCACTAGGCGATGTTACATGATCTTGGTCCACAACAGAAAGTGCCTGTTATTCTCTAGTTGTTACTGAAGTCTTGTCCAATACAGGTGTTTCTTGATGAGTAGCTCCACTAGGCGATGTTACATGATCTTGGTCCACAACAGAAAGTGCCTGTTATTCTCTAGTTGTTGCTGAGGTCTTGTCCAATACAGGTGTTTCTTGATGAGTAGCTCCACTAGGCGATGTTACATGATCTTGGTCCACAACAGAAAGTGCCTGTCATTCTCTAGTTGTTACTGAGGTCTTGTCCAATACAGGTGTTTCTTGATGAGTAGCTCCACTAAGCGATGTTACATGACCTTGGTCCACAACAGAAAGTGCCTGCTACTCTCTAGTTGTTACTGAAGTCTTGTCCAATACAGGTGTTTCTTGATGAGTAGCTCCACTAGGCGATGTTACATGATCTTGGTCCACAACAGAAAGTGCCTGTTATTCTCTAGTTGTTGCTGAGGTCTTGTCCAATACAGGTGTTTCTTGATGAGTAGCTCCACTAGGCGATGTTACATGATCTTGGTCCACAACAGAAAGTGCCTGTCATTCTCTAGTTGTTACTGAGGTCTTGTCCAATACAGGTGTTTCTTGATGAGTAGCTCCACTATGCGATGTTACATGATCTTGGTCCACAACATTAAGTGCCTGTCATTCTCTAGTTGTTACTGAGGTCTTGTCCAATACAGGTGTTTCTTGATGAGTAGCTCCACTAGGCGATGTTACATGATCTTGGTCAACAACAGAAAGTGCCTGTTAGTCTCTAGTTGTTACTGAAGTCTTGTCCAATACAGGTGTTTCTTGATGAGTAGCTCCACTAGGCGATGTTACATGATCTTGGTCCACAACAGAAACTGCCTGTTATTCTCTAGTTGTTGCTGAGGTCTTGTCCAATACAGGTGTTTCTTGATGAGTAGCTCCACTAGGCGATGTTACATGATCTTGGCCCACAACAGAAAGTGCCTGTCATTCTTTAGTTGTTGCTGAGGTCTTGTCCAATACAGGTGTTTCTTGTTGAGTAGCTCCACTAGGCGATGTTACATGATCTTGGTCCACAACAGAAAGTGCCTGCTACTCTCTAGTTGTTACTGAAGTCTTGTCCAATACAGGTGTTTCTTGATGAGCAGCTCCACTAGGCGATGTTACATGATCTTGGTCCACAACAGAAAGTGCCTGCTACACTCTAGTTGTTACTGAAGTCTTGTCCAATACAGGTGTTTCTTGATGAGTAGCTCCACTAGGCGATGTTACATGATCTTGGTCTACAACAGAAAGTGCCTGCTGCTCTCTAGTTGTTACTGAAGTCTTGTCCAATACAGGTGTTTCTTGATGAGTAGCTCCACTAGGCGATGTTACATGATCTTGGTCCACAACAGAGAGTTCCTGCTACTCTCTAGTTGTTACTGAAGTCTTGTCCAATACAGGTGTTTCTTGATGAGTAGCTCCACTAGGCGATGTTACATGATCTTGGTCCACAACAGAAAGTGCCTGCTACTCTCTAGTTGTTACTGAAGCCTTGTCCAATACAGGTGTTTCTTGATGAGTAGCTCCACTAGGCGATGTTACATGATCTTGGTCCACAACAGAAAGTGCCTGCTACTCTCTAGTTGTTACTGAAATCTTGTCCAATACAGGTGTTTCTTGATGAGTAGCTCCACTAGGCGATGTTACATGATCTTGGTCCACAACAGATAGTGCCTGTTATTCTCTAGTTGTTGCTGAGGTCTTGTCCAATACAGGTGTTTCTTGATGAGTAGCTCCACTAGGCGATGTTACATTATCTTGGTCCACAACAGAAAGTGCCTGTTTGTCTCTAGTTGTTGCTGAGGTCTTGTCCAATACAGGTGTTTCTTGATGAGTAGCTCCACTAGGCGATGTTACATGATCTTGGTCCACAACAGAATGTGCCTGTCATTCTCTAGTTGTTGCTGAGGTCTTGTCCAATACAGGTGTTTCTTGTTGAGTAGCTCCACTAGGCGATGTTACATGATCTTGTTCCACAACAGAAAGTGCCTGCTACTCTCTAGTTGTTACTGAAGTCTTGTCCAATACAGGTGTTTCTTGATGAGTAGCTCCACTAGGCGATGTTACATGATCTTGGTCCACAACAGAAAGTGCCTGCTACTCTCTAGTTGTTACTGAAGTCTTGTCCAATAGAGGTGTTTCTTGATGAGTAGCTCCACTAGGCGATGTTACATGATCTTGATCCACAACAGAAAGTGCCTGCTACTCTCTAGTTGTTACTGAAGTCTTGTCCAATACAGGTGTTTCTTGATGAGTTGCTCCACTAGGCGATGTTACATGATCTTGGTCCACAACAGAAAGTTCCTGCTACTCTCTAGTTGTTACTGAAGTCTTGTCCAATACAGGTGTTTCTTGATGAGTAGCTCCACTAGGCGATGTTACATGATCTTGGTCCACAACAGAAAGTGCCTGCTACTCTCTAGTTGTTACTGAAGTCTTGTCCAATACAGGTGTTTCTTGATGAGTAGCTCCACTAGGCGATGTTACATGATCTTGGTCCACAACAGAAAGTGCCTGCTACTCTCTAGTTGTTACTGAAGTCTTGTCCAATACAGGTGTTTCTTGATGAGTAGCTCCACTAGGCGATGTTACATCATCTTGGTCCACAACAGAAAGTGCCTGCTACTCTCTAGTTGTTACTGAAGTCTTGTCCAATACAGGTGTTTCTTGATGAGTAGCTCCACTAGGCGATGTTACATGATCTTGGTCCACAACAGAAAGTGCCTGCTACTCTCTAGTTGTTACTGAAGTCTTGTCCAATACAGGTGTTTCTTGATGAGTAGCTCCACTAGGCGATGTTACATGATCTTGGTACACAACAGAAAGTGCCTGTCATTCTCTAGTTGTTACTGAGGTCTTGTCCAATACAGGTGTTTCTTGATGAGTAGCTCCACTAGGCGATGTTACATGATCTTGGTCCACAACAGAAAGTGCCTGCTACTCTCTAGTTGTTACTGAAGTCTTGTCCAATACAGGTGTTTCTTGATGAGTAGCTCCACTAGGCGATGTTACATGATCTTGGTCCACAACAGAAAGTGCCTGCTACTCTCTAGTTGTTACTGAAGTCTTGTCCAATACAGGTGTTTCTTGATGAGTAGCTCCACTAGGCGATGTTACATGATCTTGGTCCACAACAGAAAGTGCCTGCTACTCTCTAGTTGTTACTGAAGTCTTGTCCAATACAGGTGTTTCTTGATGAGTAGCTCCACTAGGCGATGTTACATGATCTTGGTCCACAACAGAAAGTGCCTGCTACTCTCTAGTTGTTGCTGAGGTCTTGTCCAATACAGGTGTTTCTTGATGAGTAGCTCCACTAGGCGATGTTACATGATCTTGGTCCACAACAGAAAGTGCCTGTTATTCTCTAGTTGTTACTGAAGTCTTGTCCAATACAGGCGTTTCTTGTTGAGTAGCTCCACTAGGCGATGTTACATGATCTTGGTCCACAACAGAAAGTGCCTGTTATTCTCTAGCTGTTACTGAAGTCTTGTCCAATACAGGTGTTTCTTGATGAGTAGCTCCACTAGGCGATGTTACATGATCTTGGTCCACAACAGAAAGTGCCTGATACTCTCTAGTTGTTACTGAAGTCTTGTCCAATACAGGTGTTTCTTGATGAGTAGCTCCACTAGGCGATGTTACATGATCTTGGTCCACAACAGAAAGTGCCTGCTACTCTCTAGTTGTTACTGAAGCCTTGTCCAATACAGGTGTTTCTTGATGAGTAGCTCCACTAGGCGATGTTACATGATCTTGGTCCACAACAGAAAGTGCCTGCTACTCTCTAGTTGTTACTGAAATCTTGTCCAATACAGGTGTTTCTTGATGAGTAGCTCCACTAGGCGATGTTACATGATCTTGGTCCACAACAGATAGTGCCTGTTATTCTCTAGTTGTTGCTGAGGTCTTGTCCAATACAGGTGTTTCTTGATGAGTAGCTCCACTAGGCGATGTTACATTATCTTGGTCCACAACAGAAAGTGCCTGTTATTCTCTAGTTGTTGCTGAGGTCTTGTCCAATACAGGTGTTTCTTGATGAGTAGCTCCACTAGGCGATGTTACATGATCTTGGTCCACAACAGAATGTGCCTGTCATTCTCTAGTTGTTGCTGAGGTCTTGTCCAATACAGGTGTTTCTTGTTGAGTAGCTCCACTAGGCGATGTTACATGATCTTGTTCCACAACAGAAAGTGCCTGCTACTCTCTAGTTGTTACTGAAGTCTTGTCCAATACAGGTGTTTCTTGATGAGTAGCTCCACTAGGCGATGTTACATGATCTTGGTCCACAACAGAAAGTGCCTGCTACTCTCTAGTTGTTACTGAAGTCTTGTCCAATACAGGTGTTTCTTGATGAGTAGCTCCACTAGGCGATGTTACATGATCTTGATCCACAACAGAAAGTGCCTGCTACTCTCTAGTTGTTACTGAAGTCTTGTCCAATACAGGTGTTTCTTGATGAGTTGCTCCACTAGGCGATGTTACATGATCTTGGTCCACAACAGAAAGTTCCTGCTACTCTCTAGTTGTTACTGAAGTCTTGTCCAATACAGGTGTTTCTTGATGAGTAGCTCCACTAGGCGATGTTACATGATCTTGGTCCACAACAGAAAGTGCCTGCTACTCTCTAGTTGTTACTGAAGTCTTGTCCAATACAGGTGTTTCTTGATGAGTAGCTCCACTAGGCGATGTTACATGATCTTGGTCCACAACAGAAAGTGCCTGCTACTCTCTAGTTGTTACTGAAGTCTTGTCCAATACAGGTGTTTCTTGATGAGTAGCTCCACTAGGCGATGTTACATGATCTTGGTCCACAACAGAAAGTGCCTGCTACTCTGTAGTTGTTACTGAAGTCTTGTCCAATACAGGTGTTTCTTGATGAGTAGCTCCACTAGGCGATGTTACATGATCTTGGTCCACAACAGAAAGTGCCTGCTACTCTCTAGTTGTTACTGAAGTCTTGTCCAATACAGGTGTTTCTTGATGAGTAGCTCCACTAGGCGATGTTACATGATCTTGGTACACAACAGAAAGTGCCTGTCATTCTCTAGTTGTTACTGAGGTCTTGTCCAATACAGGTGTTTCTTGATGAGTAGCTCCACTAGGCGATGTTACATGATCTTGGTCCACAACAGAAAGTGCCTGCTACTCTCTAGTTGTTACTGAAGTCTTGTCCAATACAGGTGTTTCTTGATGAGTAGCTCCACTAGGCGATGTTACATGATCTTGGTCCACAACAGAAAGTGCCTGCTACTCTCTAGTTGTTACTGAAGTCTTGTCCAATACAGGTGTTTCTTGATGAGTAGCTCCACTAGGCGATGTTACATGATCTTGGTCCACAACAGAAAGTGCCTGCTACTCTCTAGTTGTTGCTGAGGTCTTGTCCAATACAGGTGTTTCTTGATGAGTAGCTCCACTAGGCGATGTTACATGATCTTGGTCCACAACAGAAAGTGCCTGTTATTCTCTAGTTGTTACTGAAGTCTTGTCCAATACAGGCGTTTCTTGTTGAGTAGCTCCACTAGGCGATGTTACATGATCTTTGTCCACAACAGAAAGTGCCTGTTATTCTCTAGCTGTTACTGAAGTCTTGTCCAATACAGGTGTTTCTTGATGAGTAGCTCCACTAGGCGATGTTACATGATCTTGGTCCACAACAGAAAGTGCCTGATACTCTCTAGTTGTTACTGAAGTCTTGTCCAATACAGGTGTTTCTTGATGAGTAGCTCCACTAGGCGATGTAACATGATCTTGGTCCACAACAGAAAGTGCCTGTCATTCTCTAGTTGTTTCTGAGGTCTTGTCCAATACAGGTGTTTCTTGATGAGTAGCTCCACTAGGCGATGTTACATGATCTTGGTCCACAACAGAAAGTGCCTGCTACTCTCTAGTTGTTACTGAAGTCTTGTCCAATACAGGTGTTTCTTGATGAGTAGCTCCACTAGGCGATGTTACATGATCTTGGTCCACAAAAGAAAGTGCCTGTCATTCTCTAGTTGTTTCTGAGGTCTTGTCCAATACAGGTGTTTCTTGATGAGTAGCTCCACTAGGCGATGTTACATGATCTTGGTCCACAACAGAAAGTGCCTGTTATTCTCTAGTTGTTACTGAAGTCTTGTCCAATACAGGTGTTTCTTGTTGAGTAGCTCCACTAGGCGATGTTACATGATCTTGGTCCACAACAGAATGTGCCTGTCATTCTCTAGTTGTTGCTGAGGTCTTGTCCAATACAGGTGTTTCTTGTTGAGTAGCTCCACTAGGCGATGTTACATGATCTTGTTCCACAACAGAAAGTGCCTGCTACTCTCTAGTTGTTACTGAAGTCTTGTCCAATACAGGTGTTTCTTGATGAGTAGCTCCACTAGGCGATGTTACATGATCTTGGTCCACAACAGAAAGTGCCTGCTACTCTCTAGTTGTTACTGAAGTCTTGTCCAATAGAGGTGTTTCTTGATGAGTAGCTCCACTAGGCGATGTTACATGATCTTGATCCACAACAGAAAGTGCCTGCTACTCTCTAGTTGTTACTGAAGTCTTGTCCAATACAGGTGTTTCTTGATGAGTTGCTCCACTAGGCGATGTTACATGATCTTGGTCCACAACAGAAAGTTCCTGCTACTCTCTAGTTGTTACTGAAGTCTTGTCCAATACAGGTGTTTCTTGATGAGTAGCTCCACTAGGCGATGTTACATGATCTTGGTCCACAACAGAAAGTGCCTGCTACTCTCTAGTTGTTACTGAAGTCTTGTCCAATACAGGTGTTTCTTGATGAGTAGCTCCACTAGGCGATGTTACATGATCTTGGTCCACAACAGAAAGTGCCTGCTACTCTCTAGTTGTTACTGAAGTCTTGTCCAATACAGGTGTTTCTTGATGAGTAGCTCCACTAGGCGATGTTACATCATCTTGGTCCACAACAGAAAGTGCCTGCTACTCTCTAGTTGTTACTGAAGTCTTGTCCAATACAGGTGTTTCTTGATGAGTAGCTCCACTAGGCGATGTTACATGATCTTGGTCCACAACAGAAAGTGCCTGCTACTCTCTAGTTGTTACTGAAGTCTTGTCCAATACAGGTGTTTCTTGATGAGTAGCTCCACTAGGCGATGTTACATGATCTTGGTACACAACAGAAAGTGCCTGTCATTCTCTAGTTGTTACTGAGGTCTTGTCCAATACAGGTGTTTCTTGATGAGTAGCTCCACTAGGCGATGTTACATGATCTTGGTCCACAACAGAAAGTGCCTGCTACTCTCTAGTTGTTACTGAAGTCTTGTCCAATACAGGTGTTTCTTGATGAGTAGCTCCACTAGGCGATGTTACATGATCTTGGTCCACAACAGAAAGTGCCTGCTACTCTCTAGTTGTTACTGAAGTCTTGTCCAATACAGGTGTTTCTTGATGAGTAGCTCCACTAGGCGATGTTACATGATCTTGGTCCACAACAGAAAGTGCCTGCTACTCTCTAGTTGTTACTGAAGTCTTGTCCAATACAGGTGTTTCTTGATGAGTAGCTCCACTAGGCGATGTTACATGATCTTGGTCCACAACAGAAAGTGCCTGCTACTCTCTAGTTGTTGCTGAGGTCTTGTCCAATACAGGTGTTTCTTGATGAGTAGCTCCACTAGGCGATGTTACATGATCTTGGTCCACAACAGAAAGTGCCTGTTATTCTCTAGTTGTTACTGAAGTCTTGTCCAATACAGGCGTTTCTTGTTGAGTAGCTCCACTAGGCGATGTTACATGATCTTGGTCCACAACAGAAAGTGCCTGTTATTCTCTAGCTGTTACTGAAGTCTTGTCCAATACAGGTGTTTCTTGATGAGTAGCTCCACTAGGCGATGTTACATGATCTTGGTCCACAACAGAAAGTGCCTGATACTCTCTAGTTGTTACTGAAGTCTTGTCCAATACAGGTGTTTCTTGATGAGTAGCTCCACTAGGCGATGTTACATGATCTTGGTCCACAACAGAAAGTGCCTGCTACTCTCTAGTTGTTACTGAAGCCTTGTCCAATACAGGTGTTTCTTGATGAGTAGCTCCACTAGGCGATGTTACATGATCTTGGTCCACAACAGAAAGTGCCTGCTACTCTCTAGTTGTTACTGAAATCTTGTCCAATACAGGTGTTTCTTGATGAGTAGCTCCACTAGGCGATGTTACATGATCTTGGTCCACAACAGATAGTGCCTGTTATTCTCTAGTTGTTGCTGAGGTCTTGTCCAATACAGGTGTTTCTTGATGAGTAGCTCCACTAGGCGATGTTACATTATCTTGGTCCACAACAGAAAGTGCCTGTTATTCTCTAGTTGTTGCTGAGGTCTTGTCCAATACAGGTGTTTCTTGATGAGTAGCTCCACTAGGCGATGTTACATGATCTTGGTCCACAACAGAATGTGCCTGTCATTCTCTAGTTGTTGCTGAGGTCTTGTCCAATACAGGTGTTTCTTGTTGAGTAGCTCCACTAGGCGATGTTACATGATCTTGTTCCACAACAGAAAGTGCCTGCTACTCTCTAGTTGTTACTGAAGTCTTGTCCAATACAGGTGTTTCTTGATGAGTAGCTCCACTAGGCGATGTTACATGATCTTGGTCCACAACAGAAAGTGCCTGCTACTCTCTAGTTGTTACTGAAGTCTTGTCCAATACAGGTGTTTCTTGATGAGTAGCTCCACTAGGCGATGTTACATGATCTTGATCCACAACAGAAAGTGCCTGCTACTCTCTAGTTGTTACTGAAGTCTTGTCCAATACAGGTGTTTCTTGATGAGTTGCTCCACTAGGCGATGTTACATGATCTTGGTCCACAACAGAAAGTTCCTGCTACTCTCTAGTTGTTACTGAAGTCTTGTCCAATACAGGTGTTTCTTGATGAGTAGCTCCACTAGGCGATGTTACATGATCTTGGTCCACAACAGAAAGTGCCTGCTACTCTCTAGTTGTTACTGAAGTCTTGTCCAATACAGGTGTTTCTTGATGAGTAGCTCCACTAGGCGATGTTACATGATCTTGGTCCACAACAGAAAGTGCCTGCTACTCTCTAGTTGTTACTGAAGTCTTGTCCAATACAGGTGTTTCTTGATGAGTAGCTCCACTAGGCGATGTTACATGATCTTGGTCCACAACAGAAAGTGCCTGCTACTCTGTAGTTGTTACTGAAGTCTTGTCCAATACAGGTGTTTCTTGATGAGTAGCTCCACTAGGCGATGTTACATGATCTTGGTCCACAACAGAAAGTGCCTGCTACTCTCTAGTTGTTACTGAAGTCTTGTCCAATACAGGTGTTTCTTGATGAGTAGCTCCTCTAGGCGATGTTACATGATCTTGGTACACAACAGAAAGTGCCTGTCATTCTCTAGTTGTTACTGAGGTCTTGTCCAATACAGGTGTTTCTTGATGAGTAGCTCCACTAGGCGATGTTACATGATCTTGGTCCACAACAGAAAGTGCCTGTTATTCTCTAGTTGTTACTGAAGTCTTGTCCAATACAGGTGTTTCTTGTTGAGTAGCTCCACTAGGCGATGTTACATGATCTTGGTCCACAACAGAATGTGCCTGTCATTCTCTAGTTGTTGCTGAGGTCTTGTCCAATACAGGTGTTTCTTGTTGAGTAGCTCCACTAGGCGATGTTACATGATCTTGTTCCACAACAGAAAGTGCCTGCTACTCTCTAGTTGTTACTGAAGTCTTGTCCAATACAGGTGTTTCTTGATGAGTAGCTCCACTAGGCGATGTTACATGATCTTGGTCCACAACAGAAAGTGCCTGCTACTCTCTAGTTGTTACTGAAGTCTTGTCCAATAGAGGTGTTTCTTGATGAGTAGCTCCACTAGGCGATGTTACATGATCTTGATCCACAACAGAAAGTGCCTGCTACTCTCTAGTTGTTACTGAAGTCTTGTCCAATACAGGTGTTTCTTGATGAGTTGCTCCACTAGGCGATGTTACATGATCTTGGTCCACAACAGAAAGTTCCTGCTACTCTCTAGTTGTTACTGAAGTCTTGTCCAATACAGGTGTTTCTTGATGAGTAGCTCCACTAGGCGATGTTACATGATCTTGGTCCACAACAGAAAGTGCCTGCTACTCTCTAGTTGTTACTGAAGTCTTGTCCAATACAGGTGTTTCTTGATGAGTAGCTCCACTAGGCGATGTTACATGATCTTGGTCCACAACAGAAAGTGCCTGCTACTCTCTAGTTGTTACTGAAGTCTTGTCCAATACAGGTGTTTCTTGATGAGTAGCTCCACTAGGCGATGTTACATGATCTTGGTCCACAACAGAAAGTGCCTGCTACTCTCTAGTTGTTACTGAAGTCTTGTCCAATACAGGTGTTTCTTGATGAGTAGCTCCACTAGGCGATGTTACATGATCTTGGTCCACAACAGAAAGTGCCTGCTACTCTCTAGTTGTTACTGAAGTCTTGTCCAATACAGGTGTTTCTTGATGAGTAGCTCCACTAGGCGATGTTACATGATCTTGGTACACAACAGAAAGTGCCTGTCATTCTCTAGTTGTTACTGAGGTCTTGTCCAATACAGGTGTTTCTTGATGAGTAGCTCCACTAGGCGATGTTACATGATCTTGGTCCACAACAGAAAGTGCCTGCTACTCTCTAGTTGTTACTGAAGTCTTGTCCAATACAGGTGTTTCTTGATGAGTAGCTCCACTAGGCGATGTTACATGATCTTGGTCCACAACAGAAAGTGCCTGCTACTCTCTAGTTGTTACTGAAGTCTTGTCCAATACAGGTGTTTCTTGATGAGTAGCTCCACTAGGCGATGTTACATGATCTTGGTCCACAACAGAAAGTGCCTGCTACTCTGTAGTTGTTACTGAAGTCTTGTCCAATACAGGTGTTTCTTGATGAGTAGCTCCACTAGGCGATGTTACATGATCTTGGTCCACAACAGAAAGTGCCTGCTACTCTCTAGTTGTTGCTGAGGTCTTGTCCAATACAGGTGTTTCTTGATGAGTAGCTCCACTAGGCGATGTTACATGATCTTGGTCCACAACAGAAAGTGCCTGTTATTCTCTAGTTGTTACTGAAGTCTTGTCCAATACAGGCGTTTCTTGTTGAGTAGCTCCACTAGGCGATGTTACATGATCTTGGTCCACAACAGAAAGTGCCTGTTATTCTCTAGCTGTTACTGAAGTCTTGTCCAATACAGGTGTTTCTTGATGAGTAGCTCCACTAGGCGATGTTACATGATCTTGGTCCACAACAGAAAGTGCCTGATACTCTCTAGTTGTTACTGAAGTCTTGTCCAATACAGGTGTTTCTTGATGAGTAGCTCCACTAGGCGATGTTACATGATCTTGGTCCACAACAGAAAGTGCCTGCTACTCTCTAGTTGTTACTGAAGCCTTGTCCAATACAGGTGTTTCTTGATGAGTAGCTCCACTAGGCGATGTTACATGATCTTGGTCCACAACAGAAAGTGCCTGCTACTCTCTAGTTGTTACTGAAATCTTGTCCAATACAGGTGTTTCTTGATGAGTAGCTCCACTAGGCGATGTTACATGATCTTGGTCCACAACAGATAGTGCCTGTTATTCTCTAGTTGTTGCTGAGGTCTTGTCCAATACAGGTGTTTCTTGATGAGTAGCTCCACTAGGCGATGTTACATTATCTTGGTCCACAACAGAAAGTGCCTGTTATTCTCTAGTTGTTGCTGAGGTCTTGTCCAATACAGGTGTTTCTTGATGAGTAGCTCCACTAGGCGATGTTACATGATCTTGGTCCACAACAGAATGTGCCTGTCATTCTCTAGTTGTTGCTGAGGTCTTGTCCAATACAGGTGTTTCTTGTTGAGTAGCTCCACTAGGCGATGTTACATGATCTTGTTCCACAACAGAAAGTGCCTGCTACTCTCTAGTTGTTACTGAAGTCTTGTCCAATACAGGTGTTTCTTGATGAGTAGCTCCACTAGGCGATGTTACATGATCTTGGTCCACAACAGAAAGTGCCTGCTACTCTCTAGTTGTTACTGAAGTCTTGTCCAATACAGGTGTTTCTTGATGAGTAGCTCCACTAGGCGATGTTACATGATCTTGATCCACAACAGAAAGTGCCTGCTACTCTCTAGTTGTTACTGAAGTCTTGTCCAATACAGGTGTTTCTTGATGAGTTGCTCCACTAGGCGATGTTACATGATCTTGGTCCACAACAGAAAGTTCCTGCTACTCTCTAGTTGTTACTGAAGTCTTGTCCAATACAGGTGTTTCTTGATGAGTAGCTCCACTAGGCGATGTTACATGATCTTGGTCCACAACAGAAAGTGCCTGCTACTCTCTAGTTGTTACTGAAGTCTTGTCCAATACAGGTGTTTCTTGATGAGTAGCTCCACTAGGCGATGTTACATGATCTTGGTCCACAACAGAAAGTGCCTGCTACTCTCTAGTTGTTACTGAAGTCTTGTCCAATACAGGTGTTTCTTGATGAGTAGCTCCACTAGGCGATGTTACATGATCTTGGTCCACAACAGAAAGTGCCTGCTACTCTGTAGTTGTTACTGAAGTCTTGTCCAATACAGGTGTTTCTTGATGAGTAGCTCCACTAGGCGATGTTACATGATCTTGGTCCACAACAGAAAGTGCCTGCTACTCTCTAGTTGTTACTGAAGTCTTGTCCAATACAGGTGTTTCTTGATGAGTAGCTCCACTAGGCGATGTTACATGATCTTGGTACACAACAGAAAGTGCCTGTCATTCTCTAGTTGTTACTGAGGTCTTGTCCAATACAGGTGTTTCTTGATGAGTAGCTCCACTAGGCGATGTTACATGATCTTGGTCCACAACAGAAAGTGCCTGCTACTCTCTAGTTGTTACTGAAGTCTTGTCCAATACAGGTGTTTCTTGATGAGTAGCTCCACTAGGCGATGTTACATGATCTTGGTCCACAACAGAAAGTGCCTGCTACTCTCTAGTTGTTACTGAAGTCTTGTCCAATACAGGTGTTTCTTGATGAGTAGCTCCACTAGGCGATGTTACATGATCTTGGTCCACAACAGAAAGTGCCTGCTACTCTCTAGTTGTTGCTGAGGTCTTGTCCAATACAGGTGTTTCTTGATGAGTAGCTCCACTAGGCGATGTTACATGATCTTGGTCCACAACAGAAAGTGCCTGTTATTCTCTAGTTGTTACTGAAGTCTTGTCCAATACAGGCGTTTCTTGTTGAGTAGCTCCACTAGGCGATGTTACATGATCTTTGTCCACAACAGAAAGTGCCTGTTATTCTCTAGCTGTTACTGAAGTCTTGTCCAATACAGGTGTTTCTTGATGAGTAGCTCCACTAGGCGATGTTACATGATCTTGGTCCACAACAGAAAGTGCCTGATACTCTCTAGTTGTTACTGAAGTCTTGTCCAATACAGGTGTTTCTTGATGAGTAGCTCCACTAGGCGATGTAACATGATCTTGGTCCACAACAGAAAGTGCCTGTCATTCTCTAGTTGTTTCTGAGGTCTTGTCCAATACAGGTGTTTCTTGATGAGTAGCTCCACTAGGCGATGTTACATGATCTTGGTCCACAACAGAAAGTGCCTGTTATTCTCTAGTTGTTACTGAAGGCTTGTCCAATACAGGTGTTTCTTGTTGAGTAGCTCCACTAGGCGATGTTACATGATCTTGGTCCACAACAGAAAGTGCCTGTTATTCTCTAATTGTTACTGAAGTCTTGTCCAATACAGGTGTTTCTTGATGAGTAGCTCCACTAGGCGATGTTACATGATCTTGGTCCACAACAGAAAGTGCCTGTTATTCTCTAGTTGTTACTGAAGTCTTGTCCAATACAGGTGTTTCTTGATGAGTAGCTCCACTAGGCGATGTTACATGATCTTGGTCCACAACAGAAAGTGCCTGTCATTCTCTAGTTGTTACTGAGGTCTTGTCCAATACAGGTGTTTCTTGATGAGTAGCTCCACTAGGCGATGTTACATGATCTTGGTCCACAACAGAAAGTGCCTCCTACTCTGTAGTTGTTACTGAAGTCTTGTCCAATACAGGTGTTTCTTGATGAGTAGCTCCACTAGGCGATGTTACATGATCTTGGTCCACAACAGAAAGTGCCTGTGATTCTCTAGTTGTTGCTGAGGTCTTGTCCAATACAGGTGTTTCTTGATGAGTAGCTCCACTAGGCGATGTTACATGATCTTGGTCCACAACAGAAAGTGCCTGTCATTCTCTAGTTGTTACTGAGGTCTTGTCCAATACAGGTGTTTCTTGATGAGGAGCTCCACTATGCGATGTTACATGATCTTGGTCCACAACAGAAAGTGCCTGTCATTCTCTAGTTGTTACTGAGGTCTTGTCCAATACAGGTGTTTCTTGATGAGTAGCTCCACTAGGCGATGTTACATGATCTTGGTCCACAACAGAAAGTGCCTGTTATTCTCTAGTTGTTGCTGAGGTCTTGTCCAATACAGGTGTTTCTTGATGAGTAGCTCCACTAGGCGATGTTACATGATCTTGGTCCACAACAGAAAGTGCCTGTTATTCTCTAGTTGTTGCTGAGGTCTTGTCCAATACAGGTGTTTCTTGATGAGTAGCTCCACTAGGCGATGTTACATGATCTTGGTCCACAACAGAAAGTGCCTGTCATTCTCTAGTTGTTGCTGAGGTCTTGTCCAATACAGGTGTTTCTTGTTGAGTAGCTCCACTAGGCGATGTTACATGATCTTGGTCCACAACAGAAAGTGCCTGCTACTCTCTAGTTGTTACTGAAGTCTTGTCCAATACAGGTGTTTCTTGATGAGTAGCTCCACTAGGCGATGTTACATGATCTTGGTCCACAACAGAAAGTGCCTGCTACTCTCTAGTTGTTACTGAAGTCTTGTCCAATATAGGTGTTTCTTGATGAGTAGCTCCACTAGGCGATGTTACATGATCTTGGTCCACAACAGAAAGTGCCTGCTACTCTCTAGTTGTTACTGAAGTCTTGTCCAATACAGGTGTTTCTTGATGAGTAGCTCCACTAGGCGATGTTACATGATCTTGGTCCACAAAAGAAAGTGCCTGTCATTCTCTAGTTGTTTCTGAGGTCTTGTCCAATACAGGTGTTTCTTGATGAGTAGCTCCACTAGGCGATGTTACATGATCTTGGTCCACAACAGAAAGTGCCTGTTATTCTCTAGTTGTTACTGAAGTCTTGTCCAATACAGGTGTTTCTTGTTGAGTAGCTCCACTAGGCGATGTTACATGATCTTGGTCCACAACAGAAAGTGCCTGTTATTCTCTAATTGTTACTGAAGTCTTGTCCAATACAGGTGTTTCTTGTTGAGTAGCTCCACTAGGCGATGTTACATGATCTTGGTCCACAACAGAAAGTGCCTGTTATTCTCTAGTTGTTACTGAAGTCTTGTCCAATACAGGTGTTTCTTGATGAGTAGCTCCACTAGGCGATGTTAAATGATCTTGGTCCACAACAGAAAGTGCCTGTCATTCTCTAGTTGTTACTGAGGTCTTGTCCAATACAGGTGTTTCTTGATGAGTAGCTCCACTAGGCGATGTTACATGATCTTGGTCCACAACAGAAAGTGCCTGCTACTCTGTAGTTGTTACTGAAGTCTTGTCCAATACAGGTGTTTCTTGATGAGTAGCTCCACTAGGCGATGTTACATGATCTTGGTCCACAACAGAAAGTGCCTGTCATTCTCTAGTTGTTACTGAGGTCTTGTCCAATACAGGTGTTTCTTGATGAGTAGCTCCACTATGCGATGTTACATGATCTTGGTCCACAACAGAAAGTGCCTGTCATTCTCTAGTTGTTACTGAGGTCTTGTCCAATACAGGTGTTTCTTGATGAGTAGCTCCACTAGGCGATGTTACATGATCTTGGTCCACAACAGAAAGTGCCTGTTATTCTCTAGTTGTTGCTGAGGTCTTGTCCAATACAGGTGTTTCTTGATGAGTAGCTCCACTAGGCGATGTTACATGATCTTGGTCCACAACAGAAAGTGCCTGTTATTCTCTAGTTGTTGCTGAGGTCTTGTCCAATACAGGTGTTTCTTGATGAGTAGCTCCACTAGGCGATGTTACATGATCTTGGTCCACAACAGAAAGTGCCTGTCATTCTCTAGTTGTTGCTGAGGTCTTGTCCAATACAGGTGTTTCTTGTTGAGTAGCTCCACTAGGCGATGTTACATGATCTTGGTCCACAACAGAAAGTGCCTGTCATTCTCTAGTTGTTGCTGAAGTCTTGTCCAATACAGGTGTTTCTTGTTGAGTAGCTCCACTAGGCGATGTTACATGATCTTGGTCCACAACAGAAAGTGCCTGTTATTCTCTAGTTGTTACTGAAGTCTTGTCCAATACAGGTGTTTCTTGTTGAGTAGCTCCACTAGGCGATGTTACATGATCTTGGTCCACAACAGAAAGTGCCTGTTATTCTCTAATTGTTACTGAAGTCTTGTCCAATACAGGTGTTTCTTGATGAGTAGCTCCACTAGGCGATGTTACATGATCTTGGTCCACAACAGAAAGTGCCTGTTATTCTCTAGTTGTTACTGAAGTCTTGTCCAATACAGGTGTTTCTTGATGAGTAGCTCCACTAGGCGATGTTACATGATCTTGGTCCACAACAGAAAGTGCCTGCTACTCTGTAGTTGTTACTGAAGTCTTGTCCAATACAGGTGTTTCTTGATGAGTAGCTCCACTAGGCGATGTTACATGATCTTGGTCCACAACAGAAAGTGCCTGTTATTCTCTAGTTGTTGCTGAGGTCTTGTCCAATACAGGTGTTTCTTGATGAGTAGCTCCACTAGGCGATGTTACATGATCTTGGTCCACAACAGAAAGTGCCTGTTATTCTCTAGTTGTTACTGAGGTCTTGTCCAATACAGGTGTTTCTTGATGAGGAGCTCCACTATGCGATGTTACATGATCTTGGTCCACAACAGAAAGTGCCTGTCATTCTCTAGTTGTTACTGAGGTCTTGTCCAATACAGGTGTTTCTTGATGAGTAGCTCCACTAGGCGATGTTACATGATCTTGGTCCACAACAGAAAGTGCCTGTTATTCTCTAGTTGTTGCTGAGGTCTTGTCCAATACAGGTGTTTCTTGATGAGTAGCTCCACTAGGCGATGTTACATGATCTTGGTCCACAACAGAAAGTGCCTGTTATTCTCTAGTTGTTGCTGAGGTCTTGTCCAATACAGGTGTTTCTTGATGAGTAGCTCCACTAGGCGATGTTACATGATCTTGGTCCACAACAGAAAGTGCCTGTCATTCTCTAGTTGTTGCTGAGGTCTTGTCCAATACAGGTGTTTCTTGTTGAGTAGCTCCACTAGGCGATGTTACATGATCTTGGTCCACAACAGAAAGTGCCTGCTACTCTCTAGTTGTTACTGAAGTCTTGTCCAATACAGGTGTTTCTTGATGAGTAGCTCCACTAGGCGATGTTACATTATCTTGGTCCACAACAGAAAGTGCCTGTTATTCTCTAGTTGTTGCTGAGGTCTTGTCCAATACAGGTGTTTCTTGATGAGTAGCCCCACTAGGCGATGTTACATGATCTTGGTCCACAACAGAAAGTGCCTGTTATTCTCTAATTGTTACTGAAGTCTTGTCCAATACAGGTGTTTCTTGATGAGTAGCTCCACTAGGCGATGTTACATGATCTTGGTCCACAACAGAAAGTGCCTGTTATTCTCTAGTTGTTACTGAAGTCTTGTCCAATACAGGTGTTTCTTGATGAGTAGCTCCACTAGGCGATGTTACATGATCTTGGTCCACAACAGAAAGTGCCTGCTACTCTGTAGTTGTTACTGAAGTCTTGTCCAATACAGGTGTTTCTTGATGAGTAGCTCCACTAGGCGATGTTACATGATCTTGGTCCACAACAGAAAGTGCCTGTTATTCTCTAGTTGTTGCTGAGGTCTTGTCCAATACAGGTGTTTCTTGATGAGTAGCTCCACTAGGCGATGTTACATGATCTTGGTCCACAACAGAAAGTGCCTCCTACTCTGTAGTTGTTACTGAAGTCTTGTCCAATACAGGTGTTTCTTGATGAGTAGCTCCACTAGGCGATGTTACATGATCTTGGTCCACAACAGAAAGTGCCTGTTATTCTCTAGTTGTTGCTGAGGTCTTGTCCAATACAGGTGTTTCTTGATGAGTAGCTCCACTAGGCGATGTTACATGATCTTGGTCCACAACAGAAAGTGCCTGTCATTCTCTAGTTGTTACTGAGGTCTTGTCCAATACAGGTGTTTCTTGATGAGGAGCTCCACTATGCGATGTTACATGATCTTGGTCCACAACAGAAAGTGCCTGTCATTCTCTAGTTGTTACTGAGGTCTTGTCCAATACAGGTGTTTCTTGATGAGTAGCTCCACTAGGCGATGTTACATGATCTTGGTCCACAACAGAAAGTGCCTGTTATTCTCTAGTTGTTGCTGAGGTCTTGTCCAATACAGGTGTTTCTTGATGAGTAGCTCCACTAGGCGATGTTACATGATCTTGGTCCACAACAGAAAGTGCCTGTTATTCTCTAGTTGTTGCTGAGGTCTTGTCCAATACAGGTGTTTCTTGATGAGTAGCTCCACTAGGCGATGTTACATGATCTTGGTCCACAACAGAAAGTGCCTGTCATTCTCTAGTTGTTGCTGAGGTCTTGTCCAATACAGGTGTTTCTTGTTGAGTAGCTCCACTAGGCGATGTTACATGATCTTGGTCCACAACAGAAAGTGCCTGCTACTCTCTAGTTGTTACTGAAGTCTTGTCCAATACAGGTGTTTCTTGATGAGTAGCTCCACTAGGCGATGTTACATGATCTTGGTCCACAACAGAAAGTGCCTGCTACTCTCTAGTTGTTACTGAAGTCTTGTCCAATATAGGTGTTTCTTGATGAGTAGCTCCACTAGGCGATGTTACATGATCTTGGTCCACAACAGAAAGTGCCTGCTACTCTCTAGTTGTTACTGAAGTCTTGTCCAATACAGGTGTTTCTTGATGAGTAGCTCCACTAGGCGATGTTACATGATCTTGGTCCACAAAAGAAAGTGCCTGTCATTCTCTAGTTGTTTCTGAGGTCTTGTCCAATACAGGTGTTTCTTGATGAGTAGCTCCACTAGGCGATGTTACATGATCTTGGTCCACAACAGAAAGTGCCTGTTATTCTCTAGTTGTTACTGAAGTCTTGTCCAATACAGGTGTTTCTTGTTGAGTAGCTCCACTAGGCGATGTTACATGATCTTGGTCCACAACAGAAAGTGCCTGTTATTCTCTAATTGTTACTGAAGTCTTGTCCAATACAGGTGTTTCTTGTTGAGTAGCTCCACTAGGCGATGTTACATGATCTTGGTCCACAACAGAAAGTGCCTGTTATTCTCTAGTTGTTACTGAAGTCTTGTCCAATACAGGTGTTTCTTGATGAGTAGCTCCACTAGGCGATGTTAAATGATCTTGGTCCACAACAGAAAGTGCCTGTCATTCTCTAGTTGTTACTGAGGTCTTGTCCAATACAGGTGTTTCTTGATGAGTAGCTCCACTAGGCGATGTTACATGATCTTGGTCCACAACAGAAAGTGCCTGCTACTCTGTAGTTGTTACTGAAGTCTTGTCCAATACAGGTGTTTCTTGATGAGTAGCTCCACTAGGCGATGTTACATGATCTTGGTCCACAACAGAAAGTGCCTGTCATTCTCTAGTTGTTACTGAGGTCTTGTCCAATACAGGTGTTTCTTGATGAGTAGCTCCACTATGCGATGTTACATGATCTTGGTCCACAACAGAAAGTGCCTGTCATTCTCTAGTTGTTACTGAGGTCTTGTCCAATACAGGTGTTTCTTGATGAGTAGCTCCACTAGGCGATGTTACATGATCTTGGTCCACAACAGAAAGTGCCTGTTATTCTCTAGTTGTTGCTGAGGTCTTGTCCAATACAGGTGTTTCTTGATGAGTAGCTCCACTAGGCGATGTTACATGATCTTGGTCCACAACAGAAAGTGCCTGTTATTCTCTAGTTGTTGCTGAGGTCTTGTCCAATACAGGTGTTTCTTGATGAGTAGCTCCACTAGGCGATGTTACATGATCTTGGTCCACAACAGAAAGTGCCTGTCATTCTCTAGTTGTTGCTGAGGTCTTGTCCAATACAGGTGTTTCTTGTTGAGTAGCTCCACTAGGCGATGTTACATGATCTTGGTCCACAACAGAAAGTGCCTGTCATTCTCTAGTTGTTGCTGAAGTCTTGTCCAATACAGGTGTTTCTTGTTGAGTAGCTCCACTAGGCGATGTTACATGATCTTGGTCCACAACAGAAAGTGCCTGTTATTCTCTAGTTGTTACTGAAGTCTTGTCCAATACAGGTGTTTCTTGTTGAGTAGCTCCACTAGGCGATGTTACATGATCTTGGTCCACAACAGAAAGTGCCTGTTATTCTCTAATTGTTACTGAAGTCTTGTCCAATACAGGTGTTTCTTGATGAGTAGCTCCACTAGGCGATGTTACATGATCTTGGTCCACAACAGAAAGTGCCTGTTATTCTCTAGTTGTTACTGAAGTCTTGTCCAATACAGGTGTTTTATTGATGAGTAGCTCCACTAGGCGATGTTACATGATCTTGGTCCACAACAGAAAGTGCCTGCTACTCTGTAGTTGTTACTGAAGTCTTGTCCAATACAGGTGTTTCTTGATGAGTAGCTCCACTAGGCGATGTTACATGATCTTGGTCCACAACAGAAAGTGCCTGTTATTCTCTAGTTGTTGCTGAGGTCTTGTCCAATACAGGTGTTTCTTGATGAGTAGCTCCACTAGGCGATGTTACATGATCTTGGTCCACAACAGAAAGTGCCTGTTATTCTCTAGTTGTTACTGAGGTCTTGTCCAATACAGGTGTTTCTTGATGAGGAGCTCCACTATGCGATGTTACATGATCTTGGTCCACAACAGAAAGTGCCTGTCATTCTCTAGTTGTTACTGAGGTCTTGTCCAATACAGGTGTTTCTTGATGAGTAGCTCCACTAGGCGATGTTACATGATCTTGGTCCACAACAGAAAGTGCCTGTTATTCTCTAGTTGTTGCTGAGGTCTTGTCCAATACAGGTGTTTCTTGATGAGTAGCTCCACTAGGCGATGTTACATGATCTTGGTCCACAACAGAAAGTGCCTGTTATTCTCTAGTTGTTGCTGAGGTCTTGTCCAATACAGGTGTTTCTTGATGAGTAGCTCCACTAGGCGATGTTACATGATCTTGGTCCACAACAGAAAGTGCCTGTCATTCTCTAGTTGTTGCTGAGGTCTTGTCCAATACAGGTGTTTCTTGTTGAGTAGCTCCACTAGGCGATGTTACATGATCTTGGTCCACAACAGAAAGTGCCTGCTACTCTCTAGTTGTTACTGAAGTCTTGTCCAATACAGGTGTTTCTTGATGAGTAGCTCCACTAGGCGATGTTACATGATCTTGGTCCACAACAGAAAGTGCCTGCTACTCTCTAGTTGTTACTGAAGTCTTGTCCAATATAGGTGTTTCTTGATGAGTAGCTCCACTAGGCGATGTTACATGATCTTGGTCCACAACAGAAAGTGCCTGCTACTCTCTAGTTGTTACTGAAGTCTTGTCCAATACAGGTGTTTCTTGATGAGTAGCTCCACTAGGCGATGTTACATGATCTTGGTCCACAACAGAAAGTGCCTGTCATTCTCTAGTTGTTTCTGAGGTCTTGTCCAATACTGGTGTTTCTTGATGAGTAGCTCCACTAGGCAATGTTACATGATCTTGGTCCACAACAGAAAGTGCCTGTTATTCTCTAGTTGTTACTGAAGTCTTGTCCAATACAGGTGTTTCTTGTTGAGTAGCTCCACTAGGCGATGTTACATGATCTTGGTCCACAACAGAAAGTGCCTGTTATTCTCTAATTGTTACTGAAGTCTTGTCCAATACAGGTGTTTCTTGTTGAGTAGCTCCACTAGGCGATGTTACATGATCTTGGTCCACAACAGAAAGTGCCTGTTATTCTCTAGTTGTTACTGAAGTCTTGTCCAATACAGGTGTTTCTTGATGAGTAGCTCCACTAGTCGATGTTAAATGATCTTGGTCCACAACAGAAAGTGCCTGTCATTCTCTAGTTGTTACTGAGGTCTTGTCCAATACAGGTGTTTCTTGATGAGTAGCTCCACTAGGCAATGTTACATGATCTTGGTCCACAACAGAAAGTGCCTGCTACTCTGTAGTTGTTACTGAAGTCTTGTCCAATACAGGTGTTTCTTGATGAGTAGCTCCACTATGCGATGTTACATGATCTTGGTGCACAACAGAAAGTGCCTGTCATTCTCTAGTTGTTACTGAGGTCTTGTCCAATACAGGTGTTTCTTGATGAGTAGCTCCACTAGGCGATGTTACATGATCTTGGTCCACAACAGAAAGTGCCTGTTATTCTCTAGTTGTTGCTGAGGTCTTGTCCAATACAGGTGTTTCTTGATGAGTAGCTCCACTAGGCGATGTTACATGATCTTGGTCCACAACAGAAAGTGCCTGTTATTCTCTAGTTGTTGCTGAGGTCTTGTCCAATACAGGTGTTTCTTGATGAGTAGCTCCACTAGGCGATGTTACATGATCTTGGTCCACAACAGAAAGTGCCTGTCATTCTCTAGTTGTTGCTGAGGTCTTGTCCAATACAGGTGTTTCTTGTTGAGTAGCTCCACTAGGCGATGTTACATGATCTTGGTCCACAACAGAAAGTGCCTGCTACTCTCTAGTTGTTACTGAAGTCTTGTCCAATACAGGTGTTTCTTGATGAGTAGCTCCACTAGGCGATGTTACATGATCTTGGTCCACAACAGAAAGTGCCTGCTACTCTCTAGTTGTTACTGAAGTCTTGTCCAATACAGGTGTTTCTTGATGAGTAGCTCCACTAGGCGATGTTACATGATCTTGGTCCACAACAGAAAGTGCCTGCTACTCTCTAGTTGTTACTGAAGTCGTGTCCAATACAGGTGTTTCTTGATGAGTAGCTCCACTAGGCGATGTTACATGATCTTGGTCCACAACGGAAAGTGCCTGTTATTCTCTAGTTGTTGCTGAGGTCTTGTCCAATACAGGTGTTTCTTGATGAGTAGCTCCACTAGGCGATGTTACATGATCTTGGTCCACAACAGAAAGTGCCTGCTACTCTCTAGTTGTTACTGAAGTCTTGTCCAATACAGGTGTTTCTTGATGAGTAGCTCCACTAGGCGACGTTACATGATCTTGGTACACAACAGAAAGTGCCTGTCATTCTCTAGTTGTTACTGAGGTCTTGTCCAATACAGGTGTTTCTTGATGAGTAGCTCCACTAGGCGATGTTACATGATCTTGGTCCACAACAGAAAGTGCCTGCTACTCTCTAGTTGTAACTGAAGTCTTGTCCAATACAGGTGTTTCTTGATGAGTAGCTCCACTAGGCGATGTTACATGATCTTGGTCCACAACAGAAAGTGCCTGCTACTCTCTAGTTGTTACTGAAGTCTTGTCCAATACAGGTCTTTCTTGATGAGTAGCTCCACTAGGCGATGTTACATGATCTTGGTCCACAACAGAAAGTGCCTGCTACTCTCTAGTTGTTACTGAAGTCTTGTCCAATACAGGTGTTTCTTGATGAGTAGCTCCACTAGGCGATGTTACATGATCTTGTTCCACAACAGAAAGTGCCTGCTACTCTCTAGTTGTTGCTGAGGTCTTGTCCAATACAGGTGTTTCTTGATGAGTAGCTCCACTAGGCGATGATACATGATCTTGGTCCACAACAGAAAGTGCCTGTTATTCTCTAATTGTTACTGAAGTCTTGTCCAATACAGGTGTTTCTTGATGAGTAGCTCCACTAGGCGATGTTACATGATCTTGGTCCACAACAGAAAGTGCCTGTTATTCTCTAGTTGTTACTGAAGTCTTGTCCAATACAGGTGTTTCTTGATGAGTAGCTCCACTAGGCGATGTTACATGATCTTGGTCCACAACAGAAAGTGCCTGTCATTCTCTAGTTGTTACTGAGGTCTTGTCCAATACAGGTGTTTCTTGATGAGTAGCTCCACTAGGCGATGTTACATGATCTTGGTCCACAACAGAAAGTGCCTGCTACTCTGTAGTTGTTACTGAAGTCTTGTCCAATACAGGTGTTTCTTGATGAGTAGCTCCACTAGGCGATGTTACATGATCTTGGTCCACAACAGAAAGTGCCTGTTATTCTCTAGTTGTTGCTGAGGTCTTGTCCAATACAGGTGTTTCTTGATGAGTAGCTCCACTAGGCGATGTTACATGATCTTGGTCCACAACAGAAAGTGCCTGTTATTCTCTAGTTGTTACTGAGGTCTTGCCCAATACAGGTGTTTCTTGATGAGGAGCTCCACTATGCGATGTTACATGATCTTGGTCCACAACAGAAAGTGCCTGTCATTCTCTAGTTGTTACTGAGGTCTTGTCCAATACAGGTGTTTCTTGATGAATAGCTCCACTAGGCGATGTTACATGATCTTGGTCCACAACAGAAAGTGCCTGTTATTCTCTAGTTGTTGCTGAGGTCTTGTCCAATACAGGTGTTTCTTGATGAGTAGCTCCACTAGGCGATGTTACATGATCTTGGTCCACAACAGAAAGTGCCTGTTATTCTCTAGTTGTTGCTGAGGTCTTGTCCAATACAGGTGTTTCTTGATGAGTAGCTCCACTAGGCGATGTTACATGATCTTGGTCCACAACAGAAAGTGCCTGTCATTCTCTAGTTGTTGCTGAGGTCTTGTCCAATACAGGTGTTTCTTGTTGAGTAGCTCCACTAGGCGATGTTACATGATCTTGGTCCACAACAGAAAGTGCCTGCTACTCTCTAGTTGTTACTGAAGTCTTGTCCAATACAGGTGTTTCTTGATGAGTAGCTCCACTAGGCGATGTTACATGATCTTGGTCCACAACAGAAAGTGCCTGCTACTCTCTAGTTGTTACTGAAGTCTTGTCCAATATAGGTGTTTCTTGATGAGTAGCTCCACTAGGCGATGTTACATGATCTTGGTCCACAACAGAAAGTGCCTGCTACTCTCTAGTTGTTACTGAAGTCTTGTCCAATACAGGTGTTTCTTGATGAGTAGCTCCACTAGGCGATGTTACATGATCTTGGTCCACAACAGAAAGTGCCTGTCATTCTCTAGTTGTTTCTGAGGTCTTGTCCAATACTGGTGTTTCTTGATGAGTCGCTCCACTAGGCAATGTTACATGATCTTGGTCCACAACAGAAAGTGCCTGTTATTCTCTAGTTGTTACTGAAGTCTTGTCCAATACAGGTGTTTCTTGTTGAGTAGCTCCACTAGGCGATGTTACATGATCTTGGTCCACAACAGAAAGTGCCTGTTATTCTCTAATTGTTACTGAAGTCTTGTCCAATACAGGTGTTTCTTGTTGAGTAGCTCCACTAGGCGATGTTACATGATCTTGGTCCACAACAGAAAGTGCCTGTTATTCTCTAGTTGTTACTGAAGTCTTGTCCAATACAGGTGTTTCTTGATGAGTAGCTCCACTAGTCGATGTTAAATGATCTTGGTCCACAACAGAAAGTGCCTGTCATTCTCTAGTTGTTACTGAGGTCTTGTCCAATACAGGTGTTTCTTGATGAGTAGCTCCACTAGGCGATGTTACATGATCTTGGTCCACAACAGAAAGTGCCTGCTACTCTGTAGTTGTTACTGAAGTCTTGTCCAATACAGGTGTTTCTTGATGAGTAGCTCCACTATGCGATGTTACATGATCTTGGTGCACAACAGAAAGTGCCTGTCATTCTCTAGTTGTTACTGAGGTCTTGTCCAATACAGGTGTTTCTTGATGAGTAGCTCCACTAGGCGATGTTACATGATCTTGGTCCACAACAGAAACTGCCTGTTATTCTCTAGTTGTTGCTGAGGTCTTGTCCAATACAGGTGTTTCTTGATGAGTAGCTCCACTAGGCGATGTTACATGATCTTGGTCCACAACAGAAAGTGCCTGTTATTCTCTAGTTGTTGCTGAGGTCTTGTCCAATACAGGTGTTTCTTGATGAGTAGCTCCACTAGGCGATGTTACATGATCTTGGTCCACAACAGAAAGTGCCTGTCATTCTCTAGTTGTTGCTGAGGTCTTGTCCAATACAGGTGTTTCTTGTTGAGTAGCTCCACTAGGCGATGTTACATGATCTTGGTCCACAACAGAAAGTGCCTGCTACTCTCTAGTTGTTACTGAAGTCTTGTCCAATACAGGTGTTTCTTGATGAGTAGCTCCACTAGGCGATGTTACATGATCTTGGTCCACAACAGAAAGTGCCTGCTACTCTCTAGTTGTTACTGAAGTCTTGTCCAATACAGGTGTTTCTTGATGAGTAGCTCCACTAGGCGATGTTACATGATCTTGGTCCACAACAGAAAGTGCCTGCTACTCTCTAGTTGTTACTGAAGTCGTGTCCAATACAGGTGTTTCTTGATGAGTAGCTCCACTAGGCGATGTTACATGATCTTGGTCCACAAAGGAAAGTGCCTGTTATTCTCTAGTTGTTGCTGAGGTCTTGTCCAATACAGGTGTTTCTTGATGAGTAGCTCCACTAGGCGATGTTACATGATCTTGGTCCACAACAGAAAGTGCCTGCTACTCTCTAGTTGTTACTGAAGTCTTGTCGAATACAGGTGTTTCTTGATGAGTAGCTCCACTAGGCGACGTTACATGATCTTGGTACACAACAGAAAGTGCCTGTCATTCTCTAGTTGTTACTGAGGTCTTGTCCAATACAGGTGTTTCTTGATGAGTAGCTCCACTAGGCGATGTTACATGATCTTGGTCCACAACAGAAAGTGCCTGCTACTCTCTAGTTGTAACTGAAGTCTTGTCCAATACAGGTGTTTCTTGATGAGTAGCTCCACTAGGCGATGTTACATGATCTTGGTCCACAACAGAAAGTGCCTGCTACTCTCTAGTTGTTACTGAAGTCTTGTCCAATACAGGTCTTTCTTGATGAGTAGCTCCACTAGGCGATGTTACATGATCTTGGTCCACAACAGAAAGTGCCTGCTACTCTCTAGTTGTTACTGAAGTCTTGTCCAATACAGGTGTTTCTTGATGAGTAGCTCCACTAGGCGATGTTACATGATCTTGGTCCACAACAGAAAGTGCCTGTTATTCTCTAGTTGTTACTGAAGTCGTGTCCAATACAGGTGTTTCTTGATGAGTAGCTCCACTAGGCGATGTTACATGATCTTGTTCCACAACAGAAAGTGCCTGCTACTCTCTAGTTGTTGCTGAGGTCTTGTCCAATACAGGTGTTTCTTGATGAGTAGCTCCACTAGGCGATGTTACATGATCTTGGTCCACAACAGAAAGTGCCTGTTATTCTCTAGTTGTTACTGAAGTCTTGTCCAATACAGGTGTTTCTTGTTGAGTAGCTCCACTAGGCGATGTTACATGATCTTGGTCCACAACAGAAAGTGCCTGTTATTCTCTAGCTGTTACTGAAGTCTTGTCCAATACAGGTGTTTCTTGATGAGTAGCTCCACTAGGCGATGTTACATGATCTTGGTCCACAACAGAAAGTGCCTGATACTCTCTAGTTGTTACTGAAGTCTTGTCCAATACAGGTGTTTCTTGATGAGTATCTCCACTAGGCGATGTTACATGATCTTGGTCCACAACAGAAAGTGCCTGTCATTCTCTAGTTGTTTCTGAGGTCTTGTCCAATACAGGTGTTTCTTGATGAGTAGCTCCACTAGGCGCTGTTACATGATCTTGGTCCACAACAGAAAGTGCCTGTTATTCTCTAGTTGTTACTGAAGTCTTGTCCAATACAGGTGTTTCTTGTTGAGTAGCTCCACTAGGCGATGTTACATGATCTTGGTCCACAACAGAAAGTGCCTGTTATTCTCTAATTGTTACTGAAGTCTTGTCCAATACAGGTGTTTCTTGATGAGTAGCTCCACTAGGCGATGTTACATGATCTTGGTCCACAACAGAAAGTGCCTGTTATTCTCTAGTTGTTACTGAAGTCTTGTCCAATACAGGTGTTTCTTGATGAGTAGCTCCACTAGGCGATGTTACATGATCTTGGTCCACAACAGAAAGTGCCTGTCATTCTCTAGTTGTTACTGAGGTCTTGTCCAATACAGGTGTTTCTTGATGAGTAGCTCCACTAGGCGATGTTACATGATCTTGGTCCACAACAGAAAGTGCCTGCTACTCTGTAGTTGTTACTGAAGTCTTGTCCAATACAGGTGTTTCTTGATGAGTAGCTCCACTAGGCGATGTTACATGATCTTGGTCCACAACAGAAAGTGCCTGTTATTCTCTAGTTGTTGCTGAGGTCTTGTCCAATACAGGTGTTTCTTGATGAGTAGCTCCACTAGGCGATGTTACATGATCTTGGTCCACAACAGAAAGTGCCTGTCATTCTCTAGTTGTTACTCAGGTCTTGTCCAATACAGGTGTTTCTTGATGAGGAGCTCCACTATGCGATGTTACATGATCTTGGTCCACAACAGAAAGTGCCTGTCATTCTCTAGTTGTTACTGAGGTCTTGTCCAATACAGGTGTTTCTTGATGAGTAGCTCCACTAGGCGATGTTACATGATCTTGGTCCACAACAGAAAGTGCCTGTTATTCTCTAGTTGTTGCTGAGGTCTTGTCCAATACAGGTGTTTCTTGATGAGTAGCTCCACTAGGCGATGTTACATGATCTTGGTCCACAACAGAAAGTGCCTGTTATTCTCTAGTTGTTGCTGAGGTCTTGTCCAATACAGGTGTTTCTTGATGAGTAGCTCCACTAGGCGATGTTACATGATCTTGGTCCACAACAGAAAGTGCCTGTCATTCTCTAGTTGTTGCTGAGGTCTTGTCCAATACAGGTGTTTCTTTTTGAGTAGCTCCACTAGGCGATGTTACATGATCTTGGTCCACAACAGAAAGTGCCTGCTACTCTCTAGTTGTTACTGAAGTCTTGTCCAATACAGGTGTTTCTTGATGAGTAGCTCCACTAGGCGATGTTACATGATCTTGGTCCACAACAGAAAGTGCCTGCTACTCTCTAGTTGTTACTGAAGTCTTGTCCAATACAGGTGTTTCTTGATGAGTAGCTCCACTAGGCGATGTTACATGATCTTGGTCCACAACAGAAAGTGCCTGTCATTCTCTAGTTGTTTCTGAGGTCTTGTCCAATACAGGTGTTTCTTGATGAGTAGCTCCACTAGGCAATGTTACATGATCTTGGTCCACAACAGAAAGTGCCTGTTATTCTCTAGTTGTTACTGAAGTCTTGTCCAATACAGGTGTTTCTTGTTGAGTAGCTCCACTAGGCGATGTTACATGATCTTGGTCCACAACAGAAAGTGCCTGTTATTCTCTAATTGTTACTGAAGTCTTGTCCAATACAGGTGTTTCTTGTTGAGTAGCTCCACTAGGCGATGTTACATGATCTTGGTCCAGAACAGAAAGTGCCTGTTATTCTCTAGTTGTTACTGAAGTCTTGTCCAATACAGGTGTTTCTTGATGAGTAGCTCCACTAGGCGATGTTACATGATCTTGGTCCACAACAGAAAGTGCCTGTTATTCTCTAGTTGTTACTAAAGTCTTGTCCAATACAGGTGTTTCTTGATGAGTAGCTCCACTAGGCGATGTTACATGATCTTGGTCCACAACAGAAAGTGCCTGTTATTCTCTAATTGTTACTGAAGTCTTGTCCAATACAGGTGTTTCTTGATGAGTAGCTCCACTAGGCGATGTTACATGATCTTGGTCCACAACAGAAAGTGCCTGTTATTCTCTAGTTGTTACTGAAGTCTTGTCCAATACAGGTGTTTCTTGATGAGTAGCTCCACTAGGCGATGTTACATGATCTTGGTCCACAACAGAAAGTGCCTGCTACTCTGTAGTTGTTACTGAAGTCTTGTCCAATACAGGTGTTTCTTGATGAGTAGCTCCACTAGGCGATGTTACATGATCTTGGTCCACAACAGAAAGTGCCTGTTATTCTCTAGTTGTTGCTGAGGTCTTGTCCAATACAGGTGTTTCTTGATGAGTAGCTCCACTAGGCGATGTTACATGATCTTGGTCCACAACAGAAAGTGCCTGTTATTCTCTAGTTGTTACTGAGGTCTTGTCCAATACAGGTGTTTCTTGATGAGGAGCTCCACTATGCGATGTTACATGATCTTGGTCCACAACAGAAAGTGCCTGTCATTCTCTAGTTGTTACTGAGGTCTTGTCCAATACAGGTGTTTCTTGATGAGTAGCTCCACTAGGCGATGTTACATGATCTTGGTCCACAACAGAAAGTGCCTGTTATTCTCTAGTTGTTGCTGAGGTCTTGTCCAATACAGGTGTTTCTTGATGAGTAGCTCCACTAGGCGATGTTACATGATCTTGGTCCACAACAGAAAGTGCCTGTTATTCTCTAGTTGTTGCTGAGGTCTTGTCCAATACAGGTGTTTCTTGATGAGTAGCTCCACTAGGCGATGTTACATGATCTTGGTCCACAACAGAAAGTGCCTGTCATTCTCTAGTTGTTGCTGAGGTCTTGTCCAATACAGGTGTTTCTTGTTGAGTAGCTCCACTAGGCGATGTTACATGATCTTGGTCCACAACAGAAAGTGCCTGCTACTCTCTAGTTGTTACTGAAGTCTTGTCCAATACAGGTGTTTCTTGATGAGTAGCTCCACTAGGCGATGTTACATGATCTTGGTCCACAACAGAAAGTGCCTGCTACTCTCTAGTTGTTACTGAAGTCTTGTCCAATATAGGTGTTTCTTGATGAGTAGCTCCACTAGGCGATGTTACATGATCTTGGTCCACAACAGAAAGTGCCTGCTACTCTCTAGTTGTTACTGAAGTCTTGTCCAATACAGGTGTTTCTTGATGAGTAGCTCCACTAGGCGATGTTACATGATCTTGGTCCACAACAGAAAGTGCCTGTCATTCTCTAGTTGTTTCTGAGGTCTTGTCCAATACTGGTGTTTCTTGATGAGTCGCTCCACTAGGCAATGTTACATGATCTTGGTCCACAACAGAAAGTGCCTGTTATTCTCTAGTTGTTACTGAAGTCTTGTCCAATACAGGTGTTTCTTGTTGAGTAGCTCCACTAGGCGATGTTACATGATCTTGGTCCACAACAGAAAGTGCCTGTTATTCTCTAATTGTTACTGAAGTCTTGTCCAATACAGGTGTTTCTTGTTGAGTAGCTCCACTAGGCGATGTTACATGATCTTGGTCCACAACAGAAAGTGCCTGTTATTCTCTAGTTGTTACTGAAGTCTTGTCCAATACAGGTGTTTCTTGATGAGTAGCTCCACTAGTCGATGTTAAATGATCTTGGTCCACAACAGAAAGTGCCTGTCATTCTCTAGTTGTTACTGAGGTCTTGTCCAATACAGGTGTTTCTTGATGAGTAGCTCCACTAGGCGATGTTACATGATCTTGGTCCACAACAGAAAGTGCCTGCTACTCTGTAGTTGTTACTGAAGTCTTGTCCAATACAGGTGTTTCTTGATGAGTAGCTCCACTATGCGATGTTACATGATCTTGGTGCACAACAGAAAGTGCCTGTCATTCTCTAGTTGTTACTGAGGTCTTGTCCAATACAGGTGTTTCTTGATGAGTAGCTCCACTAGGCGATGTTACATGATCTTGGTCCACAACAGAAAGTGCCTGTTATTCTCTAGTTGTTGCTGAGGTCTTGTCCAATACAGGTGTTTCTTGATGAGTAGCTCCACTAGGCGATGTTACATGATCTTGGTCCACAACAGAAAGTGCCTGTTATTCTCTAGTTGTTGCTGAGGTCTTGTCCAATACAGGTGTTTCTTGATGAGTAGCTCCACTAGGCGATGTTACATGATCTTGGTCCACAACAGAAAGTGCCTGTCATTCTCTAGTTGTTGCTGAGGTCTTGTCCAATACAGGTGTTTCTTGTTGAGTAGCTCCACTAGGCGATGTTACATGATCTTGGTCCACAACAGAAAGTGCCTGCTACTCTCTAGTTGTTACTGAAGTCTTGTCCAATACAGGTGTTTCTTGATGAGTAGCTCCACTAGGCGATGTTACATGATCTTGGTCCACAACGGAAAGTGCCTGTTATTCTCTAGTTGTTGCTGAGGTCTTGTCCAATACAGGTGTTTCTTGATGAGTAGCTCCACTAGGCGATGTTACATGATCTTGGTCCACAACAGAAAGTGCCTGCTACTCTCTAGTTGTTACTGAAGTCTTGTCCAATACAGGTGTTTCTTGATGAGTAGCTCCACTAGGCGACGTTACATGATCTTGGTACACAACAGAAAGTGCCTGTCATTCTCTAGTTGTTACTGAGGTCTTGTCCAATACAGGTGTTTCTTGATGAGTAGCTCCACTAGGCGATGTTACATGATCTTGGTCCACAACAGAAAGTGCCTGCTACTCTCTAGTTGTAACTGAAGTCTTGTCCAATACAGGTGTTTCTTGATGAGTAGCTCCACTAGGCGATGTTACATGATCTTGGTCCACAACAGAAAGTGCCTGCTACTCTCTAGTTGTTACTGAAGTCTTGTCCAATACAGGTCTTTCTTGATGAGTAGCTCCACTAGGCGATGTTACATGATCTTGGTCCACAACAGAAAGTGCCTGCTACTCTCTAGTTGTTACTGAAGTCTTGTCCAATACAGGTGTTTCTTGATGAGTAGCTCCACTAGGCGATGTTACATGATCTTGTTCCACAACAGAAAGTGCCTGCTACTCTCTAGTTGTTGCTGAGGTCTTGTCCAATACAGGTGTTTCTTGATGAGTAGCTCCACTAGGCGATGTTACATGATCTTGGTCCACAACAGAAAGTGCCTGTTATTCTCTAATTGTTACTGAAGTCTTGTCCAATACAGGTGTTTCTTGATGAGTAGCTCCACTAGGCGATGTTACATGATCTTGGTCCACAACAGAAAGTGCCTGTTATTCTCTAGTTGTTACTGAAGTCTTGTCCAATACAGGTGTTTCTTGATGAGTAGCTCCACTAGGCGATGTTACATGATCTTGGTCCACAACAGAAAGTGCCTGTCATTCTCTAGTTGTTACTGAGGTCTTGTCCAATACAGGTGTTTCTTGATGAGTAGCTCCACTAGGCGATGTTACATGATCTTGGTCCACAACAGAAAGTGCCTGCTACTCTGTAGTTGTTACTGAAGTCTTGTCCAATACAGGTGTTTCTTAATGAGTAGCTCCACTAGGCGATGTTACATGATCTTGGTCCACAACAGAAAGTGCCTGTTATTCTCTAGTTGTTGCTGAGGTCTTGTCCAATACAGGTGTTTCTTGATGAGTAGCTCCACTAGGCGATGTTACATGATCTTGGTCCACAACAGAAAGTGCCTGTTATTCTCTAGTTGTTACTGAGGTCTTGTCCAATACAGGTGTTTCTTGATGAGGAGCTCCACTATGCGATGTTACATGATCTTGGTCCACAACAGAAAGTGCCTGTCATTCTCTAGTTGTTACTGAGGTCTTGTCCAATACAGGTGTTTCTTGATGAGTAGCTCCACTAGGCGATGTTACATGATCTTGGTCCACAACAGAAAGTGCCTGTTATTCTCTAGTTGTTGCTGAGGTCTTGTCCAATACAGGTGTTTCTTGATGAGTAGCTCCACTAGGCGATGTTACATGATCTTGGTCCACAACAGAAAGTGCCTGTTATTCTCTAGTTGTTGCTGAGGTCTTGTCCAATACAGGTGTTTCTTGATGAGTAGTTCCACTAGGCGATGTTACATGATCTTGGTCCACAACAGAAAGTGCCTGTCATTCTCTAGTTGTTGCTGAGGTCTTGTCCAATACAGGTGTTTCTTGTTGAGTAGCTCCACTAGGCGATGTTACATGATCTTGGTCCACAACAGAAAGTGCCTGCTACTCTCTAGTTGTTGCTGAGGTCTTGTCCAATACAGGTGTTTCTTGTTGAGTAGCTCCACTAGGCGATGTTACATGATCTTGGTCCACAACAGAAAGTGCCTGCTACTCTCTAGTTGTTACTGAAGTCTTGTCCAATATAGGTGTTTCTTGATGAGTAGCTCCACTAGGCGATGTTACATGATCTTGGTCCACAACAGAAAGTGCCTGCTACTCTCTAGTTGTTACTGAAGTCTTGTCCAATACAGGTGTTTCTTGATGAGTAGCTCCACTAGGCGATGTTACATGATCTTGGTCCACAACAGAAAGTGCCTGTCATTCTCTAGTTGTTTCTGAGGTCTTGTCCAATACTGGTGTTTCTTGATGAGTCGCTCCACTAGGCAATGTTACATGATCTTGGTCCACAACAGAAAGTGCCTGTTATTCTCTAGTTGTTACTGAAGTCTTGTCCAATACAGGTGTTTCTTGTTGAGTAGCTCCACTAGGCGATGTTACATGATCTTGGTCCACAACAGAAAGTGCCTGTTATTCTCTAATTGTTACTGAAGTCTTGTCCAATACAGGTGTTTCTTGTTGAGTAGCTCCACTAGGCGATGTTACATGATCTTGGTCCACAACAGAAAGTGCCTGTTATTCTCTAGTTGTTACTGAAGTCTTGTCCAATACAGGTGTTTCTTGATGAGTAGCTCCACTAGTCGATGTTAAATGATCTTGGTCCACAACAGAAAGTGCCTGTCATTCTCTAGTTGTTACTGAGGTCTTGTCCAATACAGGTGTTTCTTGATGAGTAGCTCCACTAGGCGATGTTACATGATCTTGGTCCACAACAGAAAGTGCCTGCTACTCTGTAGTTGTTACTGAAGTCTTGTCCAATACAGGTGTTTCTTGATGAGTAGCTCCACTATGCGATGTTACATGATCTTGGTGCACAACAGAAAGTGCCTGTCATTCTCTAGTTGTTACTGAGGTCTTGTCCAATACAGGTGTTTCTTGATGAGTAGCTCCACTAGGCGATGTTACATGATCTTGGTCCACAACAGAAAGTGCCTGTCATTCTCTAGTTGTTGCTGAGGTCTTGTCCAATACAGGTGTTTCTTGATGAGTAGCTCCACTAGGCGATGTTACATGATCTTGGTCCACAACAGAAAGTGCCTGTTATTCTCTAGTTGTTGCTGAGGTCTTGTCCAATACAGGTGTTTCTTGATGAGTAGCTCCACTAGGCGATGTTACATGATCTTGGTCCACAACAGAAAGTGCCTGTCATTCTCTAGTTGTTGCTGAGGTCTTGTCCAATACAGGTGTTTCTTGTTGAGTAGCTCCACTAGGCGATGTTACATGATCTTGGTCCACAACAGAAAGTGCCTGCTACTCTCTAGTTGTTACTGAAGTCTTGTCCAATACAGGTGTTTCTTGATGAGTAGCTCCACTAGGCGATGTTACATGATCTTGGTCCACAACAGAAAGTGCCTGCTACTCTCTAGTTGTTACTGAAGTCTTGTCCAATACAGGTGTTTCTTGATGAGTAGCTCCACTAGGCGATGTTACATGATCTTGGTCCACAACAGAAAGTGCCTGCTACTCTCTAGTTGTTACTGAAGTCGTGTCCAATACAGGTGTTTCTTGATGAGTAGCTCCACTAGGCGATGTTACATGATCTTGGTCCACAAAGGAAAGTGCCTGTTATTCTCTAGTTGTTGCTGAGGTCTTGTCCAATACAGGTGTTTCTTGATGAGTAGCTCCACTAGGCGATGTTACATGATCTTGGTCCACAACAGAAAGTGCCTGCTACTCTCTAGTTGTTACTGAAGTCTTGTCGAATACAGGTGTTTCTTGATGAGTAGCTCCACTAGGCGACGTTACATGATCTTGGTACACAACAGAAAGTGCCTGTCATTCTCTAGTTGTTACTGAGGTCTTGTCCAATACAGGTGTTTCTTGATGAGTAGCTCCACTAGGCGATGTTACATGATCTTGGTCCACAACAGAAAGTGCCTGCTACTCTCTAGTTGTAACTGAAGTCTTGTCCAATACAGGTGTTTCTTGATGAGTAGCTCCACTAGGCGATGTTTCATGATCTTGGTCCACAACAGAAAGTGCCTGCTACTCTCTAGTTGTTACTGAAGTCTTGTCCAATACAGGTCTTTCTTGATGAGTAGCTCCACTAGGCGATGCTACATGATCTTGGTCCACAACAGAAAGTGCCTGCTACTCTCTAGTTGTTACTGAAGTCTTGTCCAATACAGGTGTTTCTTGATGAGTAGCTCCACTAGGCGATGTTACATGATCTTGGTCCACAACAGAAAGTGCCTGTTATTCTCTAGTTGTTACTGAAGTCGTGTCCAATACAGGTGTTTCTTGATGAGTAGCTCCACTAGGCGATGTTACATGATCTTGTTCCACAACAGAAAGTGCCTGCTACTCTCTAGTTGTTGCTGAGGTCTTGTCCAATACAGGTGTTTCTTGATGAGTAGCTCCACTAGGCGATGTTACATGATCTTGGTCCACAACAGAAAGTGCCTGTTATTCTCTAGTTGTTACTGAAGTCTTGTCCAATACAGGTGTTTCTTGTTGAGTAGCTCCACTAGGCGGTGTTACATGATCTTGGTCCACAACAGAAAGTGCCTGTTATTCTCTAGCTGTTACTGAAGTCTTGTCCAATACAGGTGTTTCTTGATGAGTAGCTCCACTAGGCGATGTTACATGATCTTGGTCCACAACAGAAAGTGCCTGATACTCTCTAGTTGTTACTGAAGTCTTGTCCAATACAGGTGTTTCTTGATGAGTATCTCCACTAGGCGATGTTACATGATCTTGGTCCACAACATAAAGTGCCTGTCATTCTCTAGTTGTTTCTGAGGTCTTGTCCAATACAGGTGTTTCTTGATGAGTAGCTCCACTAGGCGCTGTTACATGATCTTGGTCCACAACAGAAAGTGCCTGTTATTCTCTAGTTGTTACTGAAGTCTTGTCCAATACAGGTGTTTCTTGTTGAGTAGCTCCACTAGGCGATGTTACATGATCTTGGTCCACAACAGAAAGTGCCTGTTATTCTCTAATTGTTACTGAAGTCTTGTCCAATACAGGTGTATCTTGATGAGTAGCTCCACTAGGCGATGTTACATGATCTTGGTCCACAACAGAAAGTGCCTGTTATTCTCTAGTTGTTACTGAAGTCTTGTCCAATACAGGTGTTTCTTGATGAGTAGCTCCACTAGGCGATGTTACATGATCTTGGTCCACAACAGAAAGTGCCTGTCATTCTCTAGTTGTTACTGAGGTCTTGTCCAATACAGGTGTTTCTTGATGAGTAGCTCCACTAGGCGATGTTACATGATCTTGGTCCACAACAGAAAGTGCCTGCTACTCTGTAGTTGTTACTGAAGTCTTGTCCAATACAGGTGTTTCTTGATGAGTAGCTCCACTAGGCGATGTTACATGATCTTGGTCCACAACAGAAAGTGCCTGTTATTCTCTAGTTGTTGCTGAGGTCTTGTCCAATACAGGTGTTTCTTGATGAGTAGCTCCACTAGGCGATGTTACATGATCTTGGTCCACAACAGAAAGTGCCTGTCATTCTCTAGTTGTTACTCAGGTCTTGTCCAATACAGGTGTTTCTTGATGAGGAGCTCCACTATGCGATGTTACATGATCTTGGTCCACAACAGAAAGTGCCTGTCATTCTCTAGTTGTTACTGAGGTCTTGTCCAATACAGGTGTTTCTTGATGAGTAGCTCCACTAGGCGATGTTACATGATCTTGGTCCACAACAGAAAGTGCCTGTTATTCTCTAGTTGTTGCTGAGGTCTTGTCCAATACAGGTGTTTCTTGATGAGTAGCTCCACTAGGCGATGTTACATGATCTTGGTCCACAACAGAAAGTGCCTGTTATTCTCTAGTTGTTGCTGAGGTCTTGTCCAATACAGGTGTTTCTTGATGAGTAGCTCCACTAGGCGATGTTACATGATCTTGGTCCACAACAGAAAGTGCCTGTCATTCTCTAGTTGTTGCTGAGGTCTTGTCCAATACAGGTGTTTCTTTTTGAGTAGCTCCACTAGGCGATGTTACATGATCTTGGTCCACAACAGAAAGTGCCTGCTACTCTCTAGTTGTTACTGAAGTCTTGTCCAATACAGGTGTTTCTTGATGAGTAGCTCCACTAGGCGATGTTACATGATCTTGGTCCACAACAGAAAGTGCCTGCTACTCTCTAGTTGTTACTGAAGTCTTGTCCAATACAGGTGTTTCTTGATGAGTAGCTCCACTAGGCGATGTTACATGATCTTGGTCCACAACAGAAAGTGCCTGTCATTCTCTAGTTGTTTCTGAGGTCTTGTCCAATACAGGTGTTTCTTGATGAGTAGCTCCACTAGGCAATGTTACATGATCTTGGTCCACAACAGAAAGTGCCTGTTATTCTCTAGTTGTTACTGAAGTCTTGTCCAATACAGGTGTTTCTTGTTGAGTAGCTCCACTAGGCGATGTTACATGATCTTGGTCCACAACAGAAAGTGCCTGTTATTCTCTAATTGTTACTGAAGTCTTGTCCAATACAGGTGTTTCTTGTTGAGTAGCTCCACTAGGCGATGTTACATGATCTTGGTCCAGAACAGAAAGTGCCTGTTATTCTCTAGTTGTTACTGAAGTCTTGTCCAATACAGGTGTTTCTTGATGAGTAGCTCCACTAGGCGATGTTAAATGATCTTGGTCCACAACAGAAAGTGCCTGTCATTCTCTAGTTGTTACTGAGGTCTTGTCCAATACAGGTGTTTTTGATGAGTAGCTCCACTAGGCGATGTTACATGATTTTGGTCCACAACAGAAAGTGCCTGCTACTCTGTAGTTGTTACTGAAGTCTTGTCCAATACAGGTGTTTCTTGATGAGTAGCTCCACTATGCGATGTTACATGATCTTGGTGCACAACAGAAAGTGCCTGTCATTCTCTAGTTGTTACTGAGGTCTTGTCCAATACAGGTGTTTCTTGATGAGTAGCTCCACTAGGCGATGTTACATGATCTTGGTCCACAACAGAAAGTGCCTGTTATTCTCTAGTTGTTGCTGAGGTCTTGTCCAATACAGGTGTTTCTTGATGAGTAGCTCCACTAGGCGATGTTACATGATCTTGGTCCACAACAGAAAGTGCCTGTTATTCTCTAGTTGTTGCTGAGGTCTTGTCCAATACAGGTGTTTCTTGATGAGTAGCTCCACTAGGCGATGTTACATGATCTTGGTCCACAACAGAAAGTGCCTGTCATTCTGTAGTTGTTGCTGAGGTCTTGTCCAATACAGGTGTTTCTTGTTGAGTAGCTCCACTAGGCGATGTTACATGATCTTGGTCCACAACAGAAAGTGCCTGCTACTCTCTAGTTGTTACTGAAGTCTTGTCCAATACAGGTGTTTCTTGATGAGTAGCTCCACTAGGCGATGTTACATGATCTTGGTCCACAACAGAAAGTGCCTGCTACTCTCTAGTTGTTACTGAAGTCGTGTCCAATACAGGTGTTTCTTGATGAGTAGCTCCACTAGGCGATGTTACATGATCTTGGTCCACAACGGAAAGTGCCTGTTATTCTCTAGTTGTTGCTGAGGTCTTGTCCAATACAGGTGTTTCTTGATGAGTAGCTCCACTAGGCGATGTTACATGATCTTGGTCCACAACAGAAAGTGCCTGCTACTCTCTAGTTGTTACTGAAGTCTTGTCCAATACAGGTGTTTCTTGATGAGTAGCTCCACTAGGCGATGTTACATGATCTTGGTACACAACAGAAATTGCCTGTCATTCTCTAGTTGTTACTGAGGTCTTGTCCAATACAGGTGTTTCTTGATGAGTAGCTCCACTAGGCGATGTTACATGATCTTGGTCCACAACAGAAAGTGCCTGCCACTCTCTAGTTGTTACTGAAGTCTTGTCCAATACAGGTGTTTCTTGATGAGTAGCTCCACTAGGCGATGTTACATGATCTTGGTCCACAACAGAAAGTGCCTGCTACTCTCTAGTTGTTACTGAAGTCTTGTCCAATACAGGTGTTTCTTGATGAGTAGCTCCACTAGGCGATGTTACATGATCTTGGTCCACAACAGAAAGTGCCTGCTACTCTCTAGTTGTTACTGAAGTCTTGTCCAATACAGGTGTTTCTTGATGAGTAGCTCCACTAGGCGATGTTACATGATCTTGGTCCACAACAGAAAGTGCCTGCTACTCTCTAGTTGTTGCTGAGGTCTTGTCCAATACAGGTGTTTCTTGATGAGTAGCTCCACTAGGCGATGTTACATGATCTTGGTCCACAACAGAAAGTGCCTGTTATTCTCTAGTTGTTACTGAAGTCTTGTCCAATACAGGTGTTTCTTGTTGAGTAGCTCCACTAGGCGATGTTACATGATCTTGGTCCACAACAGAAAGTGCCTGTTATTCTCTAGCTGTTACTGAAGTCTTGTCCAATACAGGTGTTTCTTGATGAGTAGCTCCACTAGGCGATGTTACATGATCTTGGTCCACAACAGAAAGTGCCTGATACTCTCTAGTTGTTACTGAAGTCTTGTAAAATACAGGTGTTTCTTGATGAGTAGCTCCACTAGGCGATGTTACATGATCTTGGTCCACAACAGAAAGTGCCTGTCATTCTCTAGTTGTTTCTGAGGTCTTGTCCAATACAGGTGTTTCTTGATGAGTAGCTCCACTAGGCGATGTTACATGATCTTGGTCCACAACAGAAAGTGCCTGTTATTCTCTAGTTGTTACTGAAGTCTTGTCCAATACAGGTGTTTCTTGTTGAGTAGCTCCACTAGGCGATGTTACATGATCTTGGTCCACAACAGAAAGTGCCTGTTATTCTCTAATTGTTACTGAAGTCTTGTCCAATACAGGTGTTTCTTGATGAGTAGCTCCACTAGGCGATGTTACATGATCTTGGTCCACAACAGAAAGTGCCTGTTATTCTCTAGTTGTTACTGAAGTCTTGTCCAATACAGGTGTTTCTTGATGAGTAGCTCCACTAGGCGATGTTACATGATCTTGGTCCACAACAGAAAGTGCCTGTCATTCTCTAGTTGTTACTGAGGTCTTGTCCAATACAGGTGTTTCTTGATGAGTAGCTCCACTAGGCGATGTTACATGATCTTGGTCCACAACAGAAAGTGCCTGCTACTCTGTAGTTGTTACTGAAGTCTTGTCCAATACAGGTATTTCTTGATGAGTAGCTCCACTAGGCGATGTTACATGATCTTGGTCCACAACAGAAAGTGCCTGCTACTCTCTAGTTGTTGCTGAGGTCTTGTCCAATACAGGTGTTTCTTGATGAGTAGCTCCACTAGGCGATGTTACATGATCTTGGTCCACAACAGAAAGTGCCTGTTATTCCCTAGTTGTTACTGAAGTCTTGTCCAATACAGGTGTTTCTTGTTGAGTAGCTCCACTAGGCGATGTTACATGATCTTGGTCCACAACATAAAGTGCCTGTTATTCTCTAGCTGTTACTGAAGTCTTGTCCAATACAGGTGTTTCTTGATGAGTAGCTCCACTAGGCGATGTTACATGATCTTGGTCCACAACAGAAAGTGCCTGATACTCTCTAGTTGTTACTGAAGTCTTGTCCAATACATGTGTTTCTTGATGAGTAGCTCCACTAGGCGATGTTACATGATCTTGGTCCACAACAGAAAGTGCCTGTCATTCTCTAGTTGTTTCTGAGGTCTTGTCCAATACAGGTGTTTCTTGATGAGTAGCTCCACTAGGCGATGTTACATGATCTTGGTCCACAACAGAAAGTGCCTGTTATTCTCTAGTTGTTACTGAAGTCTTGTCCAATACAGGTGTTTCTTGTTGAGTAGCTCCACTAGGCGATGTTACATGATCTTGGTCCACAACAGAAAGTGCCTGTTATTCTCTAATTGTTACTGAAGTCTTGTCCAATACAGGTGTTTCTTGATGAGTAGCTCCACTAGGCGATGTTACATGATCTTGGTCCACAACAGAAAGTGCCTGTTATTCTCTAGTTGTTACTGAAGTCTTGTCCAATACAGGTGTTTCTTGATGAGTAGCTCCACTAGGCGATGTTACATGATCTTGGTCCACAACAGAAAGTGCCTGTCATTCTCTAGTTGTTACTGAGGTCTTGTCCAATACAGGTGTTTCTTGATGAGTAGCTCCACTAGGCGATGTTACATGATCTTGGTCCACAACAGAAAGTGCCTGCTACTCTGTAGTTGTTACTGAAGTCTTGTCCAATACAGGTGTTTCTTGATGAGTAGCTCCACTAGGCGATGTTACATGATCTTGGTCCACAACAGAAAGTGCCTGTTATTCTCTAGTTGTTGCTGAGGTCTTGTCCAATACAGGTGTTTCTTGATGAGTAGCTCCACTAGGCGATGTTACATGATCTTGGTCCACAACAGAAAGTGCCTGTCATTCTCTAGTTGTTACTGAGGTCTTGTCCAATACAGGTGTTTCTTGATGAGGAGCTCCACTATGCGATGTTACATGATCTTGGTCCACAACAGAAAGTGCCTGTCATTCTCTAGTTGTTACTGAGGTCTTGTCCAATACAGGTGTTTCTTGATGAGTAGCTCCACTAGGCGATGTTACATGATCTTGGTCCACAACAGAAAGTGCCTGTTATTCTCTAGTTGTTGCTGAGGTCTTGTCCAATACAGGTGTTTCTTGATGAGTAGCTCCACTAGGCGATGTTACATGATCTTGGTCCACAACAGAAAGTGCCTGTTATTCTCTAGTTGTTGCTGAGGTCTTGTCCAATACAGGTGTTTCTTGATGAGTAGCTCCACTAGGCGATGTTACATGATCTTGGTCCACAACAGAAAGTGCCTGTCATTCTCTAGTTGTTGCTGAGGTCTTGTCCAATACAGGTGTTTCTTGTTGAGTAGCTCCACTAGGCGATGTTACATGATCTTGGTCCACAACAGAAAGTGCCTGCTACTCTCTAGTTGTTACTGAAGTCTTGTCCAATACAGGTGTTTCTTGATGAGTAGCTCCACTAGGCGATGTTACATGATCTTGGTCCACAACAGAAAGTGCCTGCTACTCTCTAGTTGTTACTGAAGTCTTGTCCAATATAGGTGTTTCTTGATGAGTAGCTCCACTAGGCGATGTTACATGATCTTGGTCCACAACAGAAAGTGCCTGCTACTCTCTAGTTGTTACTGAAGTCTTGTCCAATACAGGTGTTTCTTGATGAGTAGCTCCACTAGGCGATGTTACATGATCTTGGTCCACAACAGAAAGTGCCTGTCATTCTCTAGTTGTTTCTGAGGCCTTGTCCAATACAGGTGTTTCTTGATGAGTAGCTCCACTAGGCAATGTTACATGATCTTGGTCCACAACAGAAAGTGCCTGTTATTCTCTAGTTGTTACTGAAGTCTTGTCCAATACAGGTGTTTCTTGTTGAGTAGCTCCACTAGGCGATGTTACATGATCTTGGTCCACAACAGAAAGTGCCTGTTATTCTCTAATTGTTACTGAAGTCTTGTCCAATACAGGTGTTTCTTGTTGAGTAGCTCCACTAGGCGATGTTACATGATCTTGGTCCACAACAGAAAGTGCCTGTTATTCTCTAGTTGTTACTGAAGTCTTGTCCAATACAGGTGTTTCTTGATGAGTAGCTCCACTAGGCGATGTTAAATGATCTTGGTCCACAACAGAAAGTGCCTGTCATTCTCTAGTTGTTACTGAGGTCTTGTCCAATACAGGTGTTTCTTGATGAGTAGCTCCACTAGGCGATGTTACATGATCTTGGTCCACAACAGAAAGTGCCTGCTACTCTGTAGTTGTTACTGAAGTCTTGTCCAATACAGGTGTTTCTTGATGAGTAGCTCCACTATGCGATGTTACATGATCTTGGTGCACAACAGAAAGTGCCTGTCATTCTCTAGTTGTTACTGAGGTCTTGTCCAATACAGGTGTTTCTTGATGAGTAGCTCCACTAGGCGATGTTACATGATCTTGGTCCACAACAGAAAGTGCCTGTTATTCTCTAGTTGTTGCTGAGGTCTTGTCCAATACAGGTGTTTCTTGATGAGTAGCTCCACTAGGCGATGTTACATGATCTTGGTCCACAACAGAAAGTGCCTGTTATTCTCTAGTTGTTGCTGAGGTCTTGTCCAATACAGGTGTTTCTTGATGAGTAGCTCCACTAGGCGATGTTACATGATCTTGGTCCACAACAGAAAGTGCCTGTCATTCTCTAGTTGTTGCTGAGGTCTTGTCCAATACAGGTGTTTCTTGTTGAGTAGCTCCACTAGGCGATGTTACATGATCTTGGTCCACAACAGAAAGTGCCTGCTACTCTCTAGTTGTTACTGAAGTCTTGTCCAATATAGGTGTTTCTTGATGAGTAGCTCCACTAGGCGATGTTACATGATCTTGGTCCACAACAGAAAGTGCCTGCTACTCTCTAGTTGTTACTGAAGTCTTGTCCAATACAGGTGTTTCTTGATGAGTAGCTCCACTAGGCGATGTTACATGATCTTGGTCCACAACAGAAAGTGCCTGCTACTCTCTAGTTGTTACTGAAGTCGTGTCCAATACAGGTGTTTCTTGATGAGTAGCTCCACTAGGCGATGTTACATGATCTTGGTCCACAACGGAAAGTGCCTGTTATTCTCTAGTTGTTGCTGAGGTCTTGTCCAATACAGGTGTTTCTTGATGAGTAGCTCCACTAGGCGATGTTAAATGATCTTGGTCCACAACAGAAAGTGCCTGCTACTCTCTAGTTGTTACTGAAGTCTTGTCCAATACAGGTGTTTCTTGATGAGTAGCTCCACTAGGCGATGTTACATGATCTTGGTACACAACAGAAAGTGCCTGTCATTCTCTAGTTGTTACTGAGGTCTTGTCCAATACAGGTGTTTCTTGATGAGTAGCTCCACTAGGCGATGTTACATGATCTTGGTCCACAACAGAAAGTGCCTGCTACTCTCTAGTTGTTACTGAAGTCTTGTCCAATACAGGTGTTTCTTGATGAGTAGCTCCACTAGGCGATGTTACATGATCTTGGTCCACAACAGAAAGTGCCTGCTACTCTCTAGTTGTTGCTGAGGTCTTGTCCAATACAGGTGTTTCTTGATGAGTAGCTCCACTAGGCGATGTTACATGATCTTGGTCCACAACAGAAAGTGCCTGTTATTCTCTAGTTGTTACTGAAGTCTTGTCCAATACAGGTGTTTCTTGTTGAGTAGCTCCACTAGGCGATGTTACATGATCTTGGTCCACAACAGAAAGTGCCTGTTATTCTCTAGCTGTTACTGAAGTCTTGTCCAATACAGGTGTTTCTTGATGAGTAGCTCCACTAGGCGATGTTACATGATCTTGGTCCACAACAGAAAGTGCCTGATACTCTCTAGTTGTTACTGAAGTCTTGTCCAATACAGGTGTTTCTTGATGAGTAGCTCCACTAGGCGATGTTACATGATCTTGGTCCACAACAGAAAGTGCCTGTCATTCTCTAGTTGTTTCTGAGGTCTTGTCCAATACAGGTGTTTCTTGATGAGTAGCTCCACTAGGCGATGTTACATGATCTTGGTCCACAACAGAAAGTGCCTGTTATTCTCTAGTTGTTACTGAAGTCTTGTCCAATACAGGTGTTTCTTGTTGAGTAGCTCCACTAGGCGATGTTACATGATCTTGGTCCACAACAGAAAGTGCCTGTTATTCTCTAATTGTTACTGAAGTCTTGTCCAATACAGGTGTTTCTTGATGAGTAGCTCCACTAGGCGATGTTACATGATCTTGGTCCACAACAGAAAGTGCCTGCTACTCTGTAGTTGATACTGAAGTCTTGTCCAATACAGGTGTTTCTTGATGAGTAGCTCCACTAGGCGATGTTACATGATCTTGGTCCACAACAGAAAGTGCCTGTCATTCTCTAGTTGTTACTGAGGTCTTGTCCAATACAGGTGTTTCTTGATGAGTAGCTCCACTAGGCGATGTTACATGATCTTGGTCCACAACAGAAAGTGCCTGCTACTCTGTAGTTGTTACTGAAGTCTTGTCCAATACAGGTGTTTCTTGATGAGTAGCTCCACTAGGCGATGTTACATGATCTTGGTCCACAACAGAAAGTGCCTGTTATTCTCTAGTTGTTGCTGAGGTCTTGTCCAATACAGGTGTTTCTTGATGAGTAGCTCCACTAGGCGATGTTACATGATCTTGGTCCACAACAGAAAGTGCCTGTCATTCTCTAGTTGTTACTGAGGTCTTGTCCAATACAGGTGTTTCTTGATGAGGAGCTCCACTATGCGATGTTACATGATCTTGGTCCACAACAGAAAGTGCCTGTCATTCTCTAGTTGTTACTGAGGTCTTGTCCAATACAGGTGTTTCTTGATGAGTAGCTCCACTAGGCGATGTTACATGATCTTGGTCCACAACAGAAAGTGCCTGTTATTCTCTAGTTGTTGCTGAGGTCTTGTCCAATACAGGTGTTTCTTGATGAGTAGCTCCACTAGGCGATGTTACATGATCTTGGTCCACAACAGAAAGTGCCTGTTATTCTCTAGTTGTTGCTGAGGTCTTGTCCAATACAGGTGTTTCTTGATGAGTAGCTCCACTAGGCGATGTTACATGATCTTGGTCCACAACAGAAAGTGCCTGTCATTCTCTAGTTGTTGCTGAGGTCTTGTCCAATACAGGTGTTTCTTGTTGAGTAGCTCCACTAGGCGATGTTACATGATCTTGGTCCACAACAGAAAGTGCCTGCTACTCTCTAGTTGTTACTGAAGTCTTGTCCAATACAGGTGTTTCTTGATGAGTAGCTCCACTAGGCGATGTTACATGATCTTGGTCCACAACAGAAAGTGCCTGCTACTCTCTAGTTGTTACTGAAGTCTTGTCCAATATAGGTGTTTCTTGATGAGTAGCTCCACTAGGCGATGTTACATGATCTTGGTCCACAACAGAAAGTGCCTGCTACTCTCTAGTTGTTACTGAAGTCTTGTCCAATACAGGTGTTTCTTGATGAGTAGCTCCACTAGGCGATGTTACATGATCTTGGTCCACAACAGAAAGTGCCTGTCATTCTCTAGTGGTTTCTGAGGTCTTGTCCAATACAGGTGTTTCTTGATGAGTAGCTCCACTAGGCAATGTTACATGATCTTGGTCCACAACAGAAAGTGCCTGTTATTCTCTAGTTGTTACTGAAGTCTTGTCCAATACAGGTGTTTCTTGTTGAGTAGCTCCACTAGGCGATGTTACATGATCTTGGTCCACAACAGAAAGTGCCTGTTATTCTCTATTTGTTACTGAAGTCTTGTCCAATACAGGTGTTTCTTGTTGAGTAACTCCACTAGGCGATGTTACATGATCTTGGTCCACAACAGAAAGTGCCTGTTATTCTCTAGTTGTTACTGAAGTCTTGTCCAATACAGGTGTTTCTTGATGAGTAGCTCCACTAGGCGATGTTAAATGATCTTGGTCCACCAACAGAAAGTGCCTGTCATTCTCTAGTTGTTACTGAGGTCTTGTCCAATACAGGTGTTTCTTGATGAGTAGCTCCACTAGGCGATGTTACATGATCTTGGTCCACAACAGAAAGTGCCTGCTACTCTGTAGTTGATACTGAAGTCTTGTCCAATACAGGTGTTTCTTGATGAGTAGCTCCACTAGGCGATGTTACATGATCTTGGTCCACAACAGAAAGTGCCTGTTATTCTCTAGTTGTTGCTGAGGTCTTGTCCAATACAGGTGTTTCTTGATGAGTAGCTCCACTATGCGATGTTACATGATCTTGGTCCACAACAGAAAGTGCCTGTCATTCTCTAGTTGTTACTGAGGTCTTGTCCAATACAGGTGTTTCTTGATGAGTAGCTCCACTAGGCGATGTTACATGATCTTGGTCCACAACAGAAAGTGCCTGTTATTCTCTAGTTGATGCTGAGGTCTTGTCCAATACAGGTGTTTCTTGTTGAGTAGCTCCACTAGGCGATGTTACATGATCTTGGTCCACAACAGAAAGTGCCTGTCATTCTCTAGTTGTTGCTGAGGTCTTGTCCAATACAGGTGTTTCTTGTTGAGTAGCTCCACTAGGCGATGTTACATGATCTTGGTCCACAACAGAAAGTGCCTGCTACTCTCTAGTTGTTACTGAAGTCTTGTCCAATATAGGTGTTTCTTGATGAGTAGCTCCACTAGGCCATGTTACATGATCTTGGTCCACAACAGAAAGTGCCTGCTACTCTCTAGTTGTTACTGAAGTCTTGTCCAATACAGGTGTTTCTTGTTGAGTAGCTCCACTAGGCGATGTTACATGATCTTGGTCCACAACAGAAAGTGCCTGCTACTCTCTAGTTGTTGCTGAGGTCTTGTCCAATACAGGTGTTTCTTGATGAGTAGCTCCACTAGGCGATGTTACATGATCTTGGTCCACAACAGAAAGTGCCTGTTATTCTCTAGTTGTTACTGAAGTCTTGTCCAATACAGGTGTTTCTTGTTGAGTAGCTCCACTAGGCGATGTTACATGATCTTGGTCCACAACAGAAAGTGCCTGTTATTCTCTAGCTGTTACTGAAGTCTTGTCCAATACAGGTGTTTCTTGATGAGTAGCTCCACTAGGCGATGTTACATGATCTTGGTCCACAACAGAAAGTGCCTGATACTCTCTAGTTGTTACTGAAGTCTTGTCCAATACAGGTGTTTCTTGATGAGTAGCTCCACTAGGCGATGTTACATGATCTTGGTCCACAACAGAAAGTGCCTGTCATTCTCTAGTTGTTTCTGAGGTCTTGTCCAATACAGGTGTTTCTTGATGAGTAGCTCCACTAGGCGATGTTACATGATCTTGGTCCACAACAGAAAGTGCCTGTTATTCTCTAGTTGTTACTGAAGTCTTGTCTAATACAGGTGTTTCTTGTTGAGTAGCTCCACTAGGCGATGTTACATGATCTTGGTCCACAACAGAAAGTGCCTGTTTTTTCTCTAATTGTTACTGAAGTCTTGTCCAATACAGGTGTTTCTTGATGAGTAGCTCCACTAGGCGATGTTACATGATCTTGGTCCACAACAGAAAGTGCCTGCTACTCTGTAGTTGATACTGAAGTCTTGTCCAATACAGGTGTTTCTTGATGAGTAGCTCCACTAGGCGATGTTACATGATCTTGGTCCACAACAGAAAGTGCCTGTCATTCTCTAGTTGTTACTGAGGTCTTGTCCAATACAGGTGTTTCTTGATGAGTAGCTCCACTAGGCGATGTTACATGATCTTGGTCCACAACAGAAAGTGCCTGCTACTCTGTAGTTGTTACTGAAGTCTTGTCCAATACAGGTGTTTCTTGATGAGTAGCTCCACTAGGCGATGTTACATGATCTTGGTCCACAACAGAAAGTGCCTGTTATTCTCTAGTTGTTGCTGAGGTCTTGTCCAATACAGGTGTTTCTTGATGAGTAGCTCCACTAGGCGATGTTACATGATCTTGGTCCACAACAGAAAGTGCCTGTCATTCTCTAGTTGTTACTGAGGTCTTGTCCAATACAGGTGTTTCTTGATGAGGAGCTCCACTATGCGATGTTACATGATCTTGGTCCACAACAGAAAGTGCCTGTCATTCTCTAGTTGTTACTGAGGTCTTGTCCAATACAGGTGTTTCTTGATGAGTAGCTCCACTAGGCGATGTTACATGATCTTGGTCCACAACAGAAAGTGCCTGTTATTCTCTAGTTGTTGCTGAGGTCTTGTCCAATACAGGTGTTTCTTGATGAGTAGCTCCACTAGGCGATGTTACATGATCTTGGTCCACAACAGAAAGTGCCTGTTATTCTCTAGTTGTTGCTGAGGTCTTGTCCAATACAGGTGTTTCTTGATGAGTAGCTCCACTAGGCGATGTTACATGATCTTGGTCCACAACAGAAAGTGCCTGTCATTCTCTAGTTGTTGCTGAGGTCTTGTCCAATACAGGTGTTTCTTGTTGAGTAGCTCCACTAGGCGATGTTACATGATCTTGGTCCACAACAGAAAGTGCCTGCTACTCTCTAGTTGTTACTGAAGTCTTGTCCAATACAGGTGTTTCTTGATGAGTAGCTCCACTAGGCGATGTTACATGATCTTGGTCCACAACAGAAAGTGCCTGCTACTCTCTAGTTGTTACTGAAGTCTTGTCCAATATAGGTGTTTCTTGATGAGTAGCTCCACTAGGCGATGTTACATGATCTTGGTCCACAACAGAAAGTGCCTGCTACTCTCTAGTTGGTACTGAAGTCTTGTCCAATACAGGTGTTTCTTGATGAGTAGCTCCACTAGGCGATGTTACATGATCTTGGTCCACAACAGAAAGTGCCTGTCATTCTCTAGTGGTTTCTGAGGTCTTGTCCAATACAGGTGTTTCTTGATGAGTAGCTCCACTAGGCAATGTTACATGATCTTGGTCCACAACAGAAAGTGCCTGTTATTCTCTAGTTGTTACTGAAGTCTTGTCCAATACAGGTGTTTCTTGTTGAGTAGCTCCACTAGGCGATGTTACATGATCTTGGTCCACAACAGAAAGTGTCTGTTATTCTCTATTTGTTACTGAAGTCTTGTCCAATACAGGTGTTTCTTGTTGAGTAGCTCCACTAGGCGATGTTACATGATCTTGGTCCACAACAGAAAGTGCCTGTTATTCTCTAGTTGTTACTGAAGTCTTGTCCAATACAGGTGTTTCTTGATGAGTAGCTCCACTAGGCGATGTTAAATGATCTTGGTCCACAACAGAAAGTGCCTGTCATTCTCTAGTTGTTACTGAGGTCTTGTCCAATACAGGTGTTTCTTGATGAGTAGCTCCACTAGGCGATGTTACATGATCTTGGTCCACAACAGAAAGTGCCTGCTACTCTGTAGTTGATACTGAAGTCTTGTCCAATACAGGTGTTTCTTGATGAGTAGCTCCACTAGGCGATGTTACATGATCTTGGTCCACAACAGAAAGTGCCTGTTATTCTCTAGTTGTTGCTGAGGTCTTGTCCAATACAGGTGTTTCTTGATGAGTAGCTCCACTATGCGATGTTACATGATCTTGGTCCACAACAGAAAGTGCCTGTCATTCTCTAGTTGTTACTGAGGTCTTGTCCAATACAGGTGTTTCTTGATGAGTAGCTCCACTAGGCGATGTTACATGATCTTGGTCCACAACAGAAAGTGCCTGTTATTCTCTAGTTGATGCTGAGGTCTTGTCCAATACAGGTGTTTCTTGATGAGTAGCTCCACTAGGCGATGTTACATGATCTTGGTCCACAACAGAAAGTGCCTGTTATTCTCTAGTTGTTGCTGAGGTCTTGTCCAATACAGGTGTTTCTTGATGAGTAGCTCCACTAGGCGATGTTACATGATCTTGGTCCACAACAGAAAGTGCCTGTCATTCTCTAGTTGTTGCTGAGGTCTTGTCCAATACAGGTGTTTCTTGTTGACTAGCTCCACTAGGCGATGTTACATGATCTTGGTCCACAACAGAAAGTGCCTGCTACTCTCTAGTTGTTACTGAAGTCTTGTCCAATAGAGGTGTTTCTTGATGAGTAGCTCCACTAGGCGATGTTACATGATCTTGGTCCACAACAGAAAGTGCCTGCTACTCTCTAGTTGTTACTGAAGTCTTGTCCAATACAGGTGTTTCTTGATGAGTAGCTCCACTAGGCGATGTTACATGATCTTGGTCCACAACAGAAAGTGCCTGCTACTCTCTAGCTGTTACTGAAGTCGTGTCCAATACAGGTGTTTCTTGATGAGTAGCTCCACTAGGCGATGTTACATGATCTTGGTCCACAACGGAAAGTGCCTGTTATTCTCTAGTTGTTGCTGAGGTCTTGTCCAATACAGGTGTTTCTTGATGAGTAGCTCCACTAGGCGATGTTACATGATCTTGGTCCACAACAGAAAGTGCCTGTTATTCTCTAGTTGTTGCTGAGGTCTTGTCCAATACAGGTGTTTCTTGAGGAGTAGCTCCACTAGGCGATGTTACATGATCTTGGTCCACAACAGAAAGTGCCTGTCATTCTCTAGTTGTTACTGAGGTCTTGTCCAATACAGGTGTTTCTTGATGAGTAGCTCCACTATGCGATGTTACATGATCTTGGTCCACAACAGAAAGTGCCTGTCATTCTCTAGTTGTTACTGAGGTCTTGTCCAATACAGGTGTTTCTTGATGAGTAGCTCCACTAGGCGATGTTACATGATCTTGGTCCACAACAGAAGGTGCCTGTTATTCTCTAGTTGATGCTGAGGTCTTGTCCAATACAGGTGTTTCTTGATGAGTAGCTCCACTAGGCGATGTTACATGATCTTGGTCCACAACAGAAAGTGCCTGTTATTCTCTAGTTGTTGCTGAGGTCTTGTCCAATACAGGTGTTTCTTGATGAGTAGCTCCACTAGGCGATGTTACATGATCTTGGTCCACAACAGAAAGTGCCTGTCATTCTCTAGTTGTTGCTGAGGTCTTGTCCAATACAGGTGTTTCTTGTTGACTAGCTCCACTAGGCGATGTTACATGATCTTGGTCCACAACAGAAAGTGCCTGCTACTCTCTAGTTGTTACTGAAGTCTTGTCCAATACAGGTGTTTCTTGATGAGTAGCTCCACTAGGCGATGTTACATGATCTTGGTCCACAACAGAAAGTGCCTGCTACTCTCTAGTTGTTACTGAAGTCTTGTCCAATACAGGTGTTTCTTGATGAGTAGCTCCACTAGGCGATGTTACATGATCTTGGTCCACAACAGAAAGTGCCTGCTACTCTCTAGTTGTTACTGAAGTCGTGTCCAATACAGGTGTTTCTTGATGAGTAGCTCCACTAGGCGATGTTACATGATCTTGGTCCACAACGGAAAGTGCCTGTTATTCTCTAGTTGTTGCTGAGGTCTTGTCCAATACAGGTGTTTCTTGATGAGTAGCTCCACTAGGCGATGTTACATGATCTTGGTCCACAACAGAAAGTGCCTGTTATTCTCTAGTTGTTACTGAAGTCTTGTCCAATACAGGTGTTTCTTGATGAGTAGCTCCACTAGGCGATGTTAAATGATCTTGGTCCACAACAGAAAGTGCCTGTCATTCTCTAGTTGTTACTGAGGTCTTGTCCAATACAGGTGTTTCTTGATGAGTAGCTCCACTAGGCGATGTTACATGATCTTGGTCCACAACAGAAAGTGCCTGCTACTCTGTAGTTGTTACTGAAGTCTTGTCCAATACAGGTGTTTCTTGATGAGTAGCTCCACTAGGCGATGTTACATGATCTTGGTCCACAACAGAAAGTGCCTGTTATTCTCTAGTTGTTGCTGAGGTCTTGTCCAATACAGGTGTTTCTTGATGAGTAGCTCCACTAGGCGATGTTACATGATCTTGGTCCACAACAGAAAGTGCCTGTCATTCTCTAGTTGTTACTGAGGTCTTGTCCAATACAGGTGTTTCTTGATGAGTAGCTCCACTATGCGATGTTACATGATCTTGGTCCACAACAGAAAGTGCCTGTCATTCTCTAGTTGTTACTGAGGTCTTGTCCAATACAGGTGTTTCTTGATGAGTAGCTCCACTAGGCGATGTTACATGATCTTGGTCCACAACAGAAGGTGCCTGTTATTCTCTAGTTGTTGCTGAGGTCTTGTCCAATACAGGTGTTTCTTGATGAGTAGCTCCACTAGGCGATGTTACATGATCTTGGTCCACAACAGAAAGTGCCTGTCATTCTCTAGTTGTTGCTGAGGTCTTGTCCAATACAGGTGTTTCTTGTTGACTAGCTCCACTAGGCGATGTTACATGATCTTGGTCCACAACAGAAAGTGCCTGCTACTCTCTAGTTGTTACTGAAGTCTTGTCCAATACAGGTGTTTCTTGATGAGTAGCTCCACTAGGCGATGTTACATGATCTTGGTCCACAACAGAAAGTGCCTGCTACTCTCTAGTTGTTACTGAAGTCTCTTCCAATACAGGTGTTTCTTGATGAGTAGCTCCACTAGGCGATGTTACATGATCTTGGTCCACAACAGAAAGTGCCTGCTACTCTCTAGTTGTTACTGAAGTCGTGTCCAATACAGGTGTTTCTTGATGAGTAGCTCCACTAGGCGATGTTACATGATCTTGGTCCACAACGGAAAGTGCCTGTTATTCTCTAGTTGTTGCTGAGGTCTTGTCCAATACAGGTGTTTCTTGATGAGTAGCTCCACTAGGCGATGTTACATGATCTTGGTCCACAACAGAAAGTGCCTGCTACTCTCTAGTTGTTACTGAAGTCTTGTCCAATACAGGTGTTTCTTGATGAGTAGCTCCACTAGGCGATGTTACATGATCTTGGTCCACAACAGAAAGTGCCTGCTACTCTCTAGTTGTTACTGAAGTCTTGTCCAATACAGGTGTTTCTTGATGAGTAGCTCCACTAGGCGATGTTACATGATCTTGGTCCACAACAGAAAGTGCCTGCTACTCTCTAGTTGTTACTGAAGTCTTGTCCAATACAGGTGTTTCTTGATGAGTAGCTCCACTAGGCGATGTTACATGATCTTGGTCCACAACAGAAAGTGCCTGCTACTCTCTAGTTGTTGCTGAGGTCTTGTCCAATACAGGTGTTTCTTGATGAGTAGCTCCACTAGGCGATGTTACATGATCTTGGTCCACAACAGAAAGTGCCTGCTACTCTCTAGTTGTTACTGAAGTCTTGTCCAATACAGGTGTTTCTTGATGAGTAGCTCCACTAGGCGATGTTACATGATCTTGGTCCACAACAGAAAGTGCCTGCTACTCTCTAGTTGTTACTGAAGTCTTGTCCAATACAGGTGTTTCTTGATGAGTAGCTCCACTAGGCGATGTTACATGATCTTGGTCCACAACAGAAAGTGCCTGCTACTCTCTAGTTGTTGCTGAGGTCTTGTCCAATACAGGTGTTTCTTGATGAGTAGCTCCACTAGGCGATGTTACATGATCTTGGTCCACAACAGAAAGTGCCTGTCATTCTCTAGTTGTTGCTGAGGTCTTGTCCAATACATTAAATGTGAGGATCTACTCCCATTAGTCCTGGACCCGTAGGACCGGAACCTGGGCCTCTCGGGTTTTTACCGTAGGACAGTACCTATTTTATAAACTTCCCCCGCTGCACACGGCTGACAGGACGGAAGTGGATACGCCACTTACGTGCCAGTCCTTAATGAACCGGCTACCAAATAACCTTGCTAGGGCCGCCGGTGATCTAGCACACCAGCTACTAGCTCTGCAGGCTAGCACCCGGGACTTATGAGGCAACCCTCTACCCCCTCCGGGTGGCCGGAACCTGGCCGGAGGTACCCAATTGCCCGTGGGTGGTGGGAACACACTGCCCCCTCAAGTCCAACCCAATCCAAACAGCTTCCAGAGGGAGGGTTTCGGCAGTTCGGCCCGAGGTTCCTCTAGTAACGTCAGAGGCACCACGAGTGCTAAGGGTTCGCAGCGCCCGCACCTTGGCAGCTGAAAGGGACGAATCCCCTTCCCTACGGGACTTGTCCAATACAGGTGTTTCTTGATGTGTAGGTCCACTAGGCAATGTTTCATGATATTCGTCCACAACAGAAAGTGCCTGTTATTCTTTGGTTGTTGGCCTAACGGTATTTGCAAGTTTTCTGCGGCAATAAAATCTACATCGCATTGAAACCCATCCACTGCAATTTATTTGTGTCACTGTATAATATTAACGGAAGATAATAAATCCTATATCGTTTTAAGTTATCCGTTGTATAAAATAATTCTAAAATTCAAATATGTATTGGACAATGACGTTCGCCTGATGGGTTATAGTGCTCAGGATTAAGCGTCATTACCCACCGACGACATGTTGGATTTATTATGAGAATCACGCTTCAAACATAGCAATACAAAGCCCGATGGTAGCATATCTGCCTCACGTTCAAGAGGTCCCGAGTTCGTATCTCTGTCAGGGTTAGTTACCTGGATGTGGTTTTTCCGGGGTTTCTCTTATTCTAAAAGACGAATGTTGGGCAGCTCTAAGCTCCATGGACCCTGAACATATTTGAGCATCATTTCGCCCATTTCATTCACCTTCCGGTATGACTTAACGTTGGAAGACGTAAAATTACAACAACAAAAGAAAAAAAAAAGAAACAGCACCACACCATCAACTAAAGTATAAATCTGTAACAGTAGTTTTGAGTTATGTTTGGTGGAGGTATGAAAGGTTTATAGATTTATAAAGGAGGATGATTATGTAAATCTATTTAGTTATTTAAATAAGTTTTTTTATTATTAAGCTTTATTGAAACAAAAACAAGGATCATCGCTTCGTATGTGGAAGCGGGGTTAGGTGAGGGAAAGTGTGTGCAGGTTTGAGCAGATCCCGCAATAAGCACTCTGGAAATTCTCGTTTATTTCGAGCAGCAACTATCTTGCTGTCTGGCGTAAAGTGTAAGGCCAGGATGGCAGGCATGGCTTGCGCCCTGGAAGCCAAACTGGGGAGTCAGGGTGGACAGTACTAAGTGTTCAGTCGGCATAGATGTCCCAAGTATGGGTTAACTGTTAAATTTATAGCTCTTATTTGTTCGCCGATGGTGTGCTTGTGGTCGTATGAGTCGTGGTGTGCTTGGAGTGTCCGAGCGATCCTGTGCAGGTCGATCTTGCTGTTGTCCAGTCCGTTGGCTAAGTTCTGGAGTGAAGATGGGATGTCCACGGTTGCAGATTGGTGAGTTTGCTTAATGAGTGGCTCTAGGTTATGGTACTTGTGTTCTGCTTCTGAAAGTTTGTTGATAACATCCCCCATTCGATCAAGGCGGGTGGAGAATTTTGTGAGTTCGGATGTGAAGTATGTCAGAAAGGTGTGGAAGCTCTTTGCTGTCGCCTCTATGATGGTCTCCTCGAGCTGTATGATTAACTCTGCGGTGTCAGGTGCTGTGTCCGTGGAGGTCGACTGGATGGTCGTGGCGGCGGAGACGAGTTGCGTCTCCAGGGCAGCCAGGCGGTTGTTTGTGTTATGAAGTTCGGTCTGGATCTTGGTTGAAGCAGTCCTGAGCTCCTCATAGAAGGCTGGCGTAGGTGGTGAGGAATGGCCCGGGACAGGAGCTGCTGGTGTGGTGGTTCTGCGCCTGTGGTTTGGATTGAGCGGGCACTGTGCCTGACCTGTGTAGTGGCCAAGGCCATCGCAGGTGGCACAGTAGCGTCGGCGGCGGCGAAGGTCGTGGCGTGTGCATTCCGATGTCAGTGATGAGGCACCGCAATAGTGGCACCGAGGTGGAGCGTTGCACGTTGAGGCGTCGTGTCCGTAGCCACAGCAGCGCCGACATGTGTGGTGGCGTAACGCTCTGCTAGCCTCGATTCTGAGACACCACCCTAACAAGGGCAGGCCCGTCCTCAAGGCAGCCTCGTAGTCGGCTATGTCGGCGAGCTGTAGCCGGACAAGGTTTGAAGGCCCATGGCGCGTGGTGATTCTAGTTGTCCTGAGAGTAGAGGGCCAGAGCTGTTGAGCGGCGGCGAGTATGTAGCGGATCGGGAGATCTCGTGGGACCCCGCGGATAACTGCCGAGTGCGGTACAGCGTGTTCGGGAGTGTAGACAGCGTAGGGCTCCTTTGTTGGTGGCAGCGTAGAACCTGCGGCTGGAGAAGAGCAGAGGGCTTCGGCAATTTTATGATTGGCCATAGTAATAATTGTATGACGTAATGTTGTGACGTGGAATTAAATCGGCCAATCACAAAATTAAGATAGGGATAGTTACAAAAAAATCAATAATCTTAGTATAGAGATGTTTTGTAATGGTGAGTGTGATGGATAGTGGTGCAAGATCAAGAACACTTATGTAATAATTGTAACTGTTTAAATATAACAAAGTAACAATTTATCGATATTGTCACCCAGTTATCGGGAAGCACCACAAGCAACAGCTGAGAAGGGGCCGGAGGCCTCGCCACGCCCACTCATCTGTCTCCTGTCACTAACTGAGGGGTGATTTGCGGTAGTGTCGCCGGTCCTTCGATGTTTCTCTCCCCTTCTCCGGTGGTCTGGAACGTTCGGTGATTAGAGACTTCTAGAAAAACACTGACATTCTTATAAAAAGGGTTTCAGAGAGACAGTTAGTCAGTTAGTGTTTGACGTGCTAGTGAAGTAGCGCCGTGTACGTGCATCGGAACGATAACGGACGAACTGGTGAATCGTAATTGTGAGCATTACGTAATTTTGTGTAATTGGCAAGTGTTTAACTGTAAGTCGGTGGAAATAAAGAACATTTTTGAGTGGTGAAATTGGACTTTTCATTTCACGAACCCACAAAGTCACAATTGGTGTCAGAAGTGCGACATAACACAATGGAGGCAGCATTAGAAAAGATTTTAGCGGAACTGAAAGAAATGAAGACGGCAAATGAAAACCTCGCTGCAAAAACGGAAGCGGCTAAGAACAACTTGGCCACGACAATGACCTCAAACATGGCCGAACTGACCACGGAAATGAAGGTGGCGAACGAGGCTCTCGCCGCCAAATTTCAAGAACAGTTGGCCGGCGTGAGGGATGACGTGACGGAGCTGGGCAAGCGGATGGGCCAAGTGGACGAGCGCGTCGAGGACCTGGCGAGCCGCGTTAACGACCTGGAAGGGAAAGCCGACAGCACCGCGAAGTCCCTGAACGCCATGGTGGAGGACGTCGTCGGCAGGAAGCTGAAGGATTTGAAGGCCGACGCGCCGGGACGCGACACAACATCTGCGCGCGTCAAACCTCCCAAGTATGACGGCGCGTCAACGTTTGAGGTCTTCCGCCGCCAGTTCGACACAGTGGCCAGGCACAACGGATGGTCACTGGAGGAGGAGGCCACACAGTTAATAGCCAGCCTCCAGGGACGGGCCGCGGAAGTGCTAAACGCGGTGCAGACGATGGCGGCGCCCAAGGACATCTGGGAGGCCCTGGAGAATCGCTTCGGGAACCACCGCTTAGCCGCAGCATACCGAAGCCAGCTAAAGGCAAGGGCGCAGCAGCCGGGGGAGACGCTGCAGGAGTTCGCCATAGCCATCGAGCAGCTGGCTAGCAAGGCCTTGGTTGACCTGCCACTGGAGTTCGTATCCCGGGAAGCCGCCTACAATTTTGTCGACGGGGTACGGGACACGGAGATTCGTCAGCGCCTAATGCTCGGCGAATATAAAACCATACACGAGGCGCTGACAGCGGCATTAAGGATGGAGGCGGCCAAAGTAACATCTATTCCGACGTCGAGAACGAGGAGTGTCCGCTACGCCGGAGACAGGAGACCAGCTGAAGGACGCCGGCGAACACCTAGTGGCCTGTGTTGGGGGTGTGGACAGCCCGGACACCTACAGAGAGACTGCCCACGCCAGGAAGAGCAGCCGGAAAACGAGTAAGGGCCGTCGTGGAGAGGGGCACGTCGGCGCCATCACCACCATCCCCTCGAGTGACACTGCGCGCCGTCAGCCGGCGTATGGATGACAGCCTCATCGCGGACGGTTGGATAAGAGGAAAGCCGTGCCGCGTGCTGGTGGACACCGGGGCGGCCGTGACCATCATCAGACCTGACGTGGCGAAGGGTTTGCCGACAAGGAAGCCAAGCCGGCCATACCAGCTTGTCACGGCATCGGGTGACACCTTGCCTGTGGAGAAGGAGGCCCTGCTGGAGCTGAACTTGGGACGGAGTGCCGTTCGTCTGTGGGTGTTCGTCGCGAAGGTGGCTGAGGAGGTGATCCTGGGACTGGATGCCCTCAGGAGCCATGAGGCGACGGTCGACGTCGGCAAGAAGGTCCTGCGGCTTAACGGAGAAGAGGTTATACTCCGTCAACCCGAAGAGCGCCTTGGAATGTGCAGGGTCGTCTTGGACGAAGACGTGGTTGTTCCCGCGAGGAGCGAGGTGGTGGTGACGGCGCGACTTGAGGGCCAGAGAACCAGGAACATGATGCTGGACCAGAAGACGCCTGTACACGGACTGTGTGTAGCCAGGGCATTGCTGCCGTGCCGAGAGGAGGTGCCAGTGAGACTGCTAAATCCAACGGACACCGATCACGACGTCCAGGCCGGGACGGAGTTGGGAACGTGCGAGCCCGTAGTGAGCGTAACAGCAATCGACAAGACACAGGAGCCGGCGCCGAAGCAACACCTGGGGCCCCGGCTAGAAGGCTTACTGGAGAGGGCGGCCGACCACCTGACCGCAGAACAGCTGGAGCAGGTTCGACAACTACTGGGGCGATACGAGCGCGTCTTCAGCCAAGGCGATAGTGACTACGGCCGCACGGACAAAGTGCTTCACCGCATCGACACCGGAGACGCCCGGCCTATTCGGCAACCACATAGACGCGTTCCGCTGGCGAAGCAAGGGGCGGTACGAGACATGCTGGAGGACATGAGATCCAGGGGAGTGATTGAAGAGTCCGACAGCCCTTGGTGTTCCCCTGTGGTCTTGGTGACGAAGAAGAACGGCGAGCTGCGCTTCTGCGTAGACTACAGAAAGCTGAACGCTGTCACCCGGAAGGACTGCTTTCCCTTACCCCGGATTGACGACACCCTGGACACGCTAGCTGGTGCACAGTGGTTCTCGACCCTGGACCTGAAGTCGGGCTACTGGCAGGTAGCTCTAGACCCGAGAGACAAGGAGAAGACCGCATTCTCGACGGGCCAAGGTCTTTGGCAGTTCACGGTTATGCCCTTTGGCCTCTGCAACGCACCAGCTACCTTCCAACGCCTCATGGAGTCAGTGATGAGAGGACTGACTTACGATGCCTGCCTGCTATACCTGGACGACATCATCATCGTCCGGAAGACTTTTGAAGATCACCTCGAGAATCTGAGTAAGGTGCTACAGAGACTGCAGGCGACCAACTTGAAGCTGAACGCGAAGAAGTGCCAGCTCTTCCGCAAGAAAGTGAACTACTTAGGCCACATAGTCTCAGCAACCGGAGTGGCCACAGACCCGGAGAAGACACAGGCTGTGAGAGATTGGCCTCGCCCAAAGGATAGGAAAGAGTTGCGCAGTTTCCTGGGGCTGTGCAGTTATTACCGCCGCTTCATAAAGGGGTTCTCCAACATCGCAAAACCACTCACCCGCCTGACAGAGGAACACCGGCCATTTGTGTGGACGGAGGACGCCGAAAACGCTTTCCAGCACCTGAAGGAGACCCTGTGCAGTGCTCCAATTTTGGGTTTCCCACAACCGGGTGGCGCCTTCATTGTGGACACCGACGCTAGCGACCATTGCATTGGAGGTGTCCTATCGCAGATCCAGGACGGCCATGAGCGGGTGATAGCCTACTACAGCAAGACGCTATCCAAGGCAGAGAAGAACTACTGCGTCACCCGACGAGAATTATTGGCGGTAGTAAAGACCTTGGAGCACTTCCACAAGTACCTGTACGGTCAGCCATTCCACCTGAGGACTGACCATTCCGCCCTAACCTGGCTATTGAGCTTTAAGAACCTGGAAGGCCAGACAGCACGTTGGGTCCAGAGGCTGCAGGAGTACGACTTCACCTCGGAACATCGTAGAGGGAAGAGCCACGGTAACGCAGACGCAATGTCCCGAAGACCCTGTCCAGAAGAGTGCGGCCAGTGCACAAGAGTGGAAGAGAAGGAGCGTGCCGCTGCAGTCCGAGTAGTTGTGGCAGTGCCTGCGGACGGTTGGGATAACGCAGGCCTGAGGAGGGAGCAGCTGGCGGACGCAGACTTGGGGCCACTCTTGAGGGAAGTGGAGGCAGGGACAAGACCAACCTGGGAGGATATCGCACCAAGGAGCGCCACCTACAAGTCGTACTGGGCCCAATGGGACTCGTTGAAGATCAGAGAGGGCGTGCTGTTCCGGGTATGGGAATCACCCGATGGGAAGACGCAGAGAGAGCAGTTGGTACTTCCCCGGAGTAAGGTCCCGGAAGTCCTGGAGGAAGTACACGCCGGTACTTCGGGAGGACACCTGGGAGCGAACCGAACGATTGACAAACTACGGCAGCGCTACTACTGGCTGAGACTCCGAGCAGATGCTGAGAGATGGTGCCGTCAGTGTCACGTGTGCGCGGCGTGTCGTGGCCCTCAGACTAGGAGCCGGGGTCGCATGCAGCAGTACAACGTGGGAGCGCCATTCGAACGGATCGCCGTTGATATTGCTGGACCGTTCCCAGTTTCCGACCGAGGCAACAAGTACCTAATGGTGGTCGTGGACTACTTCACCAAGTGGCCGGAGGTGTATGCCATCCCAAACCAAGAGGCAAAGACAGTCACAGACTGCCTTGTGGAGCAAGTATTCTGTCGATTTGGGGTGCCGTTAGAGCTACACAGTGATCAGGGTACCAACTTTGAGTCCAACCTAATGAAGGAGGCACTACAAAGGCTTGGGGTGAACAAGACTCGCACTACGCCTCTACATCCCCAATCGGATGGCATGGTCGAAAGGTACATCAAGACCTTAGAGGAACACCTGAGGAAAGTCGTGGCCAGCCATCAGCGAGACTGGGACGTCAAGGTGCCACTGTTCTTGCTGGCCTATCGCTCGTCTACACACGACACAACTGGGATGACGCCAGCCAGCTTAATGTTCGGCCGAGAGTTACGCCTCCCTTGTGACCTGGCTTTTGGAAGCCCTCCGGAAGTGAAACAGCCAGCGACCGAGTATGTGGAGAACTTGGTGGACCATCTCCACGACATGCACGAGATGGCTCGCCAGAACATCCAGAAGGCGAGCGACCGCATGAAGACCAGGTATGACAGGCAAGCCAACAGCCAAGGGTTCCAGCAAGGTGACCTAGTCTGGTTGTACCGTCCTACCCGGACCAAGGGACGGTGCCCGAAGCTCCAGCAGCCATGGCAAGGACCGTACCGGGTGGTGAAGAGGATTAACGACGTGGTCTACCGCATCCAGAAGGTTCCCCGAGGGAAGATGTTGGTGGTACACCTGGATCGTCTAGCCCGCTATGATGGTGCTGTTCGGGACGACCAGCTTTGAGGAGGGAGCAGTGTCACCCAGTTATCGGGAAGCACCACAAGCAACAGCTGAGAAGGGGCCGGAGGCCTCGCCACGCCCACTCATCTGTCTCCTGTCACTAACTGAGGGGTGATTTGCGGTAGTGTCGCCGGTCCTTCGATGTTTCTCTCCCCTTCTCCGGTGGTCTGGAACGTTCGGTGATTAGAGACTTCTAGAAAAACACTGACATTCTTATAAAAAGGGTTTCAGAGAGACAGTTAGTCAGTTAGTGTTTGACGTGCTAGTGAAGTAGCGCCGTGTACGTGCATCGGAACGATAACGGACGAACTGGTGAATCGTAATTGTGAGCATTACGTAATTTTGTGTAATTGGCAAGTGTTTAACTGTAAGTCGGTGGAAATAAAGAACATTTTTGAGTGGTGAAATTGGACTTTTCATTTCACGAACCCACAAAGTCACAATATGTTGGAAGTGACTGGGAAAGGAAGTTCAAGTAAAATGTAATCTAAATAATACAATTAAAAATTTGACTTCTCCGAAACTTTATTCCGAACCACGCCTGAAACCAAGATTCATGTCACTGTTATTTAATCTAGCACGATCATCAAGAAACAAATGAAAATACAACGAATTAACCCTGTTATATCTGGATTCTCGACGTGGGGCTTCGCAAAGTCAACGTGCATCCCATCTCAAACATAGAAATCCCGCAACAAATTGCGCCAGAACGAGTGGCTGATTAAGATGGAGAGAAATTAACTCCGGATAAGGAATTCCTGTCCCAAATCAGTAGCCATAAATAGGGACACTCAAGTTATGTACTTTATAAAACGTGTTTAGAAATCTATTCAGTTTTACCTTGTAATGATCTTGTTGTATCTGCACTAAGAAATTCACACAAAACACGCTTCTTCTCAACAAACCCGCATACTGAGCTCCACGACCATGATACTCCTACTGTCCGCTAGATGTCAGTGGTATGCAGTATCTGCTATACTGTTTTTCATATAACCTTGCCCCGCTGAAATGTATCACTCCGCGTTCAACTACCTTCCCCCTCGTCCTAATTGGCTAGTGCTTTCGTGCCATAGGCCATAGGCGGTGCCTTTCCGTCACATTTAAACTTGCAGTAAACGTCATAATAATTGCCGCTAAGATAAATAAAATCATACAAATAAGCATATGAAGGCATGCAAAAATACAAGTTTATAATGAACAGAGCAAATTGAAACTGAATGACTGAGCAATGTAACTGAAACAAATTTATAATGAAAGGCCTTCAGCCTTTTCCACTGGGATATTTTAAACCAGCACACATAGCTTTCAAAAAAGCTGGTCTTACAGTCTTAAAAGTCGTGTCACGCCATACCTTACTTTTCGTGTGTTCTTCATTCTCCCAAGTCTCGTCAAGGTAGTATATTTTGCGACTTGTATCTCGGTACAGTCTGACTGTCCTTAAATAACATCTTCGCCACACAGCAACATCGCCTCTGTTTTTAGCAAATTTTTCTTGCCTCTTTTTTCATTCACAAACCCCAGTTATATAAGCAATCTGCTGAAATTAGGTGAATCTGCATCCTCATTTACAGCAAACGAAGTGTTATTTATGTTAGGGAGTTCGTTTCTAAAGAAAAAACTATACACATGACGATGCATAGCACTTTTCACGTATTTTCTCCGAGCACGCGCTTTTGTTTATTCCTGCTTTCGCCCGGAGTGGTAAGTTTTCCTGTTTTCTCGATGTTCCTACGGATCTAACACTCACACCTGTAACTTCAGAGCACAGCTGTTCGACTTCTCTCACTGACAAAGACGGATTCTTCTCTATGAGTGCATTAAACACATGCCCCGCAGTTCTTTTTTCGCAGGTTTGTAAAGATTTACCCTTGCGATACTTCAGCGAAAAACTGGCGGTAGACTCTGCCATTATTCATATAAGTACACGCGCAATCAACGATCAATAAAATAATTTAGCTCTCGCACTCTCGAATGGCGATGCATGACTAATCCAGTTCAAAACAATGTCAGTGATAAAAGTCATATAAACAAATGTCACCACTACCGCTAAATCACGTGCTATCGTGCCATGTGCTTGAGAGCAAAGGAACCTCCTCTTTACTTCGTTTAAGAATTAACATGCATTTCAGATAAATCAACTCTGTTGCGTGATATATTTAATTAAAACAGTTACGAAAATATAAATTTGACAATTCTCTTCCAACATATAAAGATATATCACCATGTTAAATAACGAACTAATTTTTACTGCACGACTGTCTTTACCACAACAGCAGCCAATGAGATGTGATTAGGTCACGAGACCGGTAAGAGATACTGGGCAAGCTTAGGTGAAGCAAGGTTTAGAATCATTGTGTCTGAAGAATGTTACATCAGCGCCATTGTGTTCTCTTCCAAGCGCTGGTAATCCCGGTGATGCTATATGCCTGCGAGAGCTGAGGCATGGCAGCAGACAGCTGGATAGCATGGCTTCAACGTGCACAGAATAGAGGACTACGGTCTATCTATTCTGTTGGACGTTATTTCCCTATTAGGTTGCTCCACGAAGCACCGGGTCTTCCATACGTGGAGGATGAAATTAGGCGCCGGGCTTCAAAATTATACACAAGTTTACCGTCACACAGAAGCGCCCTTGTTAGATCATTGGGAGATTATGACACCACTAGACGCCGATCTAGACTGCACAGGGTCCCCCGTATGGGATGCGGGCACCCTAGATAACCCAGGAGCTAATCCAATCAGCAGCTAAAGCTGAGCTCCTCATAATTCTTCTAAGCTGTTTGGCATCTAAATTTTTACCCAACTAAAAATTAAACAAACATAAAAATTCGGGTGCAAAGAACTGCACCCTCCCCTTCAAACTGAAGGTACTTCGGTAACCTGTAAAATTAACTCCCAACCAAAAGATCTACACCACCTTCATCCTAAAAACTTCAATTCTAAATCTTACCTGCGGTAAAACCCTTAACGGGCTCGCTAGCTCGCTAGCTCGTCATCTATCAATAAATGACAAACTACTTACGTTCATATTACATAGTATACACTTGCCTTATTCTTCTCTTGTTCTGGCCCATGCAAAGCCTTCTCTATCTTCAAAGCCTTCTCCTTCTATCCTCATTTTAACTCTTTTCCAAAAACCTTTCTCTAATCTATTTCTATGCTTCCAGATATCCCCATATCCTATTTCACTCAGAATTTCTTGTACACTCTTGTACCAAGTATCTTCTTTGATACATTTTTGCTGTATTTCTAAACACTGCTTCAAAATAGTATTAGTTTCTAATTATTTTATTTTGAACCAGTATTTCAACGCTCTTTCCATAAGTTTGGCTTTGCTCGGGAACACCATTGTACTATTCTCCCTTACTAATAAACGTAGAGAAAATTATGTAAATGTAACGCACCGTATTTTTATTCAGAGAGCTTCAAACTTAATATGTTCAGTGAAATCTTGATATGAAAATGTTATGTGGAATTAGTAATTTGCATATATTTAAAAGAGATAGTTAAAGCAGCGTATTTTGACCAACTAACCTTTAATCCCATCTTAACGATACATGTTTTCCGATGTAAAGATCATTTTATGATACACCCTTTAAAATAATCTCAAATCATTAAGGTCGAACCTTAGAATTTTTAGTTAAATGTTTAGTGATCCACTGCAAAAGGAAATAAGCGTATAAGTCATATAAACGCTAGTTGCTTTTGCCTTAAAATCTTTTCACTTCTCGCTTTGGAATTCCAAAGATGGCCCAGTCAAAACTCATTTTATGCGAAGGCAGAATCTGCTCATCGTTATACAAGAGAACTCATTATATACGGATATGTTTCTTCTGCGTTTGATGTAACTCAGGCTTCAGAAAAAAGTCATCTGCTTTGTAATAAGAGCCTCTCTAATTATCGAGTATATATAAGCCTTAAAATCTCTCATTAATTGGGCTAAGACGTTCCAATTCATAATTGAGTTCTTTCAGCGCTGTTTCTATTGTGTTTTATCCACTAAAGCAAACAGTGATGATAAATGAACTTCACAATGTCTCACAAAGGAAGACCACAGCTGTTAAATACTTTGCAATTCACAAAGAAAATGCATTATAAAACAGCATCCGTCATTTAATAATTCTTTTTCTAATATGGATTTATCATTAACAAAGACTTACAAAGGTTGTCCGATATCAATTAACAATATTATTTATAATAACGGAACAACTAAAGCCAATATTAGAAGTAAATTATTAGAAGCACAAAGTGGCTTCAGAGTAGGAAGGTGTTGCATAGAAAATATATTGTAGCTTTATATGTTCGTAGAATTACGAAGGCTGTTTAAGGGTATGTATGACTGAAATTTTCAAATTCTGAACTAATAATGCTAGCTTTTTCAAATTTACACCATAGGTGGAGTATAATATAAACATGTTACAACCTAAATTTAAACCATTTTTCTCCAGCAGTTTAGAAATTATGATAAATTTTGTATGTTTTTTGTTACGTTACTAAAAAAGTCCCTTGCGACAAAATATTTTGAATTTTGGTCTAATATTTTAACCCTATGTTCATAATACACATACTTTTTGAAATTGCTCTGGGTTTTTCTGTGTCTCCTTTAGTTTAGGTCACAAAAATTTTTTAATTTACAAATATTCTTTTTTGTCTAAAAAACTCTAAGTTTTGTATTTGAAAATTAAAAATATATGCTTATATACATTTCACAACAAAACCTAGGGCAATTTCCATTCCTCATGATATTCTGAACCTGTGTAGGAAATTTCATGAATGTAGTACAAAAACTGCATCGCAAGGAGCATTTTACAGGAAGAAAAATGCTGAAAATATGAACACTGAGAAAACAGCGATTAAAGATTTGATTGCATAACTCACATTAAAATCCACCAGGCTGATAGGTTGGACCCTCAGATTTCTTTTTATTCTCCACTGTTGCTGCTTTTTCCACATTTTTCTTCTTTAAATGTTGCTTTTCTTCTGCACAACTTCGCTTCTTGCTCTGCAGGATACGAGTCTGATCTCGCTGCACTGAAGTTTTCCTTGCTGAGTCTACTACACTTTCACCTCTGATATTTTGCTGCAGCTCCAATGACTTAAGACTATCCATGTTAAACTCACTGATGCTTTTAATAACACCAAGATCCAATTTTTGTTTTGATATGAAAACTTCCGTTGGGCACTTATTCCATATGACATGATGCAAAGATTCATTGACATTCTGTGTTTTTCCTGTTTTGCACCTCTCTAGTAATGTTGTAGAAGCCAGCCTCTGATATATTGGCAACATTTTAGGAACTATTTTGTCTGAAAGCCTTATTTTTCTTTTCTTGAATTGAAAATTTAAGAACGGAAAACAGACAAAGAATGTGGATGTAGGCAAAAGAGGGCGTGACTCTGACAGAGTTTAAAGGCCACCGACATTTAAATAAGCATTTAAAAGTGGCGTCCGGAGGCAAATTATGCATTTTTCACATTCGGGAATGTCTGAATTATTTTATAGAATTAAAATGAAAAAAGTCGTTATTTACACGATTTTCATGAAATTTCAGTCATACATACCCTTAATAAACAATGATCATCATTTTTATGGTCATCACTGTCTTCTGAAACAAACACGCCGTGGTAGTTTCATTGTTGGTACTCCTGGTTCCCGCATGTGAGAACAAGGTAAGTTCAGACATGTTCAGTATTGCCCATTGCTGCACGCGAGGAAAAATATGCGGTTTTGAAAGTCTGCTTTTGTCTCAACAATCAATCAATCAATCAATCAAGCAGCTGGCGGCTGACTGAGGGTCAGCACGGTGTGTGTCATTCGTGTACCTGTCCTACACGGACTTAACCACTTAATGACAGGAAATGTGGGGTTTTGCAGGGTGGTTGTTTAAATTTAGGTAGATGAAAAGAAGGGAGGTAGCCGTAGCTCCTCATGGTAGCCAACTCGGGTGCAACGCTTGTGCACCGCTGGTGTGATAAAATTTTTGGAAATGTTTAATTTAGAATTTCCATTAATTTTCAAACATTAATAATTTTGAGGTGGTAATAACTTTATTGTTACCGGGTGTGCCCGCATGCCATGCGGGGAAGCCGGTAGAGCTTGTAGCGTCTTTCGGAGGTTCTATAGTTCCCTAGAGACCTAACCAGGGCGCTCTGATGTTGAGGCAAACTCGCGTAGAATTTTGTGCCCCGGCGCCTAATGACATCTTCCACATAGTGGAGAGATGAGGCTTCATGAAGGTATCTCACCTCCAGTAAACAGAATAGATGGCCCTAAGGCATTTATTTTGTACACGCTGAAGTTGTCGCAGATTGGATCCTGCGGCCATGCCCCAGACCTCACACGCATAAAGCATGATTGGAAGAATTAAAGGCTGAAAAAGGCGCAACTTGAGGGGTATCGGCATCCCTGAGCGCATAATGGGGTATAACGAAGCCAAAGCTCCCCATGCCCGACGAGCTACCTCCTGGATGTGACCCCCAAAAGTTAGGCCCTTGTCCAACTTTACACCTAGATATTTCAGAGAATTTGTCCACTCTATCCTTCTGCCAGAATAGTTAAAGGCGGGGAGGTTGGCGGGAAAGTGACGCTTGGTGAAGAGTATGGCTTGGCTTTTCTCCGGGTTGATAGACAATCGCCAAAGCCTACACCAGTCATAAATGAGGCTTAGGTGTCGCTGTATTAGGTTGAAGGCTCTGCGTGCGTTTCTCTCTGTGTTGTATAGTAGCACGTCGTCTGCGTATTGGGCTATGTTGACGTGTAGCTCCGTGGGGAGTTCAGTTGAGGCCTATACAATGTTACAGGAGGCCTATAGAGAGTCTCGTCTTACCTACAGCACAGCTCGAAGGTGGTTTAAAATGTCTAAAGAAGGGAGACAATCAATTTCAAAGGAAGGTGGACCCGATGCTTCAGTTACTGCTCTTACGGAAGAAAACATCAACACTGCTACTGCCATTGTGAGAGAGGATCGACGAATTACCTTAACATGACTTTCTGAAATACTGAACAATTCATTGAGTGCCAGCCAAAAGTTGGTGACAGAAACATTACACATGAGACGTGTTTGTGCGCGATGGGTTCCAAGTCTGTTGATTCCTGAACAAAAGGACATTCGCATGCAGGACTGCATGGAGTTAAAGTTGATGTTAGAGGAAAATCCGGAGTTTCTGTCAAACCTAATCACTGCTGATGTAACTTGGCTACATCATTTTTATCCTGAGAGCAAACAGTAAAGCTCAGTTTGGAAATCTTCTTCATCGCCAAAAGTGCAAAAGTGGTAGCTTCTGCTGGGAAAGTTATGGTCATCTCATTGTTTGATATTCAGGGAATGGTTTATCAGCATGTTGTACCTGCACACACATCAGTAACTGGAGACTACTACAGAGATGTCCTGAAAACAATGCATTATCAGGCGCAAGAAACCACATTTCCATGAAGCAGGCTGAATGCTGCACAACGATAATGCGCGGCCACATATTGTCAATGTTGTTGCTGAATATCTTGCAGAAATCAACGTGGATTGTATCCCTCACCCTCCCTGTAGTCCGTATTTAGCCCCATGTGACTCTTCTATTGCTTAACTTGAAGAAAGGTCTTCGTGGGGGGCATTATCCATCATCAGAAGCAGTGGTGAAGGCTGCTGAGGCGATTTTGAAGGATCTCTCCAAAAATGGTTTCCAGCATGTCTTTGAAGTCTGGCAGAAACGCTGGGACAATTGCATCGCATTCAGGGGAGACTATTTTGAGAAGAACCATAAAAATTATGACGATGAGTAAAGGTATGTTGTCAAAAAAAATTGTGATCGCTTTTTACACTACTGAGATGTACAGGCAATGCAGTGTTAAATATCAGAAGCACTCCGCACTATAAACAATAACATCTTAATCAGCATTCACCTCGATACAGACCTCGTTGTGAGAGAGCTGCCTCGTATAGAGGTGCAAAAAGTATTATATAATAGCAGTGTCCTTTAGTAATTGTTAAATAAAGTTCAGCTTAATTTAACATGATAAGTTAATAGTGTGTATAATGTCACGTGTCTTTTGTTTAATCTGTTTATAGTATACAGAACACATCTACGTGGTATGTGAAGCAGAAAGATAAACTGTGAGGCTATTACGTTTATAAGAATCGAAACATTTGAATACTTTTCTCTCTCTGAAATCAGTGATCATAAAACTACTTGCAGTACTGTACTTAAAGGAGGGGTTTATCGTACGTATACAAATAAAAGCAAACGCCCATTGACATCGCTAAACCAATCAACAGCTTAACAACTTTCTGTCACAATATCTCTGTCTCTGCCACTTCCCACCCAGATGTTTACAGCAAGATTAAACTAATCTTTGTTTCATATAACCTTACCCCGCTGACATTTTCACTCCGCGTGCAACTACCTTCCCCCTCATCCTAATTGGCTAATGTTTTCGCGCCATAGGCCATAGGCAGTGCCTTCCCGTCACATTTAAACTTGCAGTAAACGTCATAATAACTGCCAGGAAGATAGCTAAAATCATAAAAATAAGAATATAAAGGCATGCAAAAATACAGGATTATAATGAAACTGAGCATGTTGAAACTGAATGAATGAGCAATGAAAATGAAACAATTTTATAATGAAAGGCCTTCGGCTTTTTCCACTGGAAATTTTTAAAAACAGTACACATACCTTGCAAAAATGTTTGTATTTTAGTCTTAAAAGTCGTGTCACGCCATACTTGTCGTGTCCTTCATTTACACAAGTCTCGTGATACCGAAAATAAGAATTGGAATGTATAAAGAATCATGATGGATGTCAAAGGAATTTTGGTTCTTTGTTACAACACGTGCAAGGGGAGTTGAGTCAAATAGCAGTTGGGGCAGAATACCTGTTTTAACAAAAGGAACGTAAGAAACATTGTCCTTAACAGATTTCTGAGGGATAGCACTTGACTTGTTGAATGAGCTATTCTTCAGACCCTTCCTAATGGCATGACAAAGGAGCCATAAAAGGGAATCTTTGGTTGAATAAGGGCTTCCAGAAGGTGAAAGTCACATGTACACCCACGCGCATCTGTGGTCATTCATTCAGTCCACGGCGTGAGGCTGATTAGGGCAGTCAAATTCTGTCTTGGGCCAAGCAGACCAGAAGTGATCGAGTAATAAGCATTCCGCCTTCAGTAACTTTAAACATTGATATTGGTAATCCTTGGTCGGCAACTACGAGTTTAATGTAATAATAAAAGAAGCAGTCACTAAACCAGTTTGAAACGTGCATTCTAGTGTCATTAAAACCATTCTTCTCACACATATCCACGCATACCCTGGGAGAAACCTCATTGCTTTACCCTGAGCCACACATTATAATCGCTTCAAATTGTAGTGCCAACGTGGAATCTTTACTCGCCACATATATTAGCTACACTCGTCAAGGTAGTATATTTTGTGATTTGTATCCTGGTACAGCCTGATTGTAGTTAAATAACGTCTTCGCTACACAGCAATATCGCCGTGGAGTGGTGAGTTTTCCTGTCTAAATTCCATGTCGCGATGTTCCTACGTATCTAACACTCACACCTGTAAGTTCAGACCCCCCAGGGGCCTACTTCGGTAGGTACGGGTTTGGCGCACCCGGGCTCCCGAGCCAACAGTCTCCCTCGTATGGGTCCTCTCACGTGTAGGCCGTGCGTGGAGACCCGTGGAAAAGGTTTTCAGATTCTTGTCTAGTTTAGAGTTTATGATTTAGTGAACGAACTTCTTAGTAGGTTTTGATTGATGTTTTTTATGTACGTGTATTTTTAATAGGTTTTGTTACACTTGTATAGTTTTTAGAAAGTTTTATATCTGGCTTTTGCAATGACTAGTTTTTTAAAGGGCGCTGATGACCGACCTAGTTGAGCGTCCTTGCATTAAACACATGCACCACAATTCTTTTTCCGTCGCTTTGTGAAGGTTTTCCCTTGCGATGCTTCAGCGGAAAAATGGCGGTAGACTCTGCCATTATACATATAATAAGTACACGCGCAATAAACGATCAATAAAATAATTTAGCTCTCGCACTCGGCACAACACACCTTCGAATGGCGATATATGACTAATCCAGTTCAAAACAAGGTCAGTGATAAAAGTCATATAAACAAATATGTCACCACTACCGCTAAATCACGTGCTGTCGTGTCATGTGCTTGAGAGCAAAGGAACCTTCTCTTTACTTCGTATAAGAATTAACATGCATTTCAGATAAACCAACTAAATATTTAATTCAAAGTTCTGTTCCAACATATTGTCACCCGAACGTCGGAACCCCGTATAGAACCGGTCGGCAGTAGGACCAGGCGGGAAGCATTGAGGCCACGCCTTCCCATTTGTCTCGTGTCACTAACTGAAGGGATGATTAGGAGAATGGCGCGAGCCCTGTACTATGATGCTGCACAGCAAATGGACGACGCATATGATTAGTATCCGCAGATTATTTTTAGACTTTTTATCGGGCTATCAGGATTTTAACCTAATTTTTACTAACTGGTCAAAATGCCCTAGCGGTGTGGGATGCGCGTTTGTCCATGGGGCCGAACCCTTTACATTCGGTCTCCATGGCAGCACTTCCGCATACACTGCAGAGCTGACTGCAATATATCGAGCCATTTTATATGTTCGCCGCCGAAAGCTGAGTGACTGCCTTATTTTAAGTGATTCCCTCAGCGCACTCCAGAGCCTACGTGAGCTGTACAACCACCATCCTCTCGTACAGCGTATCCAAGACGCCCTCCACGTCCTACACGCCTCGGGCATTTGCGTGGGTTGTGCATGGGTTCCTAGACACGTAGGCTTGCAGGGGAATGAAATGACGGATTCGGCAGCCAGGGTGGCAACCATAGACCCCAGTGTAACAATTTCATCTGTGACCGTGGAAGACTTTGGGCTTGTTGTGCGTAGGGCGGCGCTCTCGTGCTGGCGCGACGAGTGGTCTGCTCTCCGTGACAAGCTCCGAACAGTAAAGGAGCTTCCGAATCACTGGGCGACTTCCTGTCGCCAATCGCGGTTGGAAGAAGTTATTTTGGCTCGGTTGCGTCTTAGCCATTGTCATTTTAGCCACAGTTTGTTATTAAACCGGACACCGGCTCCAGTTTGCCCGCTCTGCGGTGCCGAACTGTCCGTGCGTCATTTATTTTTAGATTGTTTTAGACTAGCCCGTCTCCGGAGGTCTCTCCAGCTGCCGGCCAGCTTGGCAGAGATACTCGCGGATGACGAGACGGCGGTGTACAAAGTTTTAGCGTTCATTTTATCTACAAATTTTAGAATTTAGCCCTAAAATTTTGGGTATTTTAACCATTTTATCTTAGTTTCTATTTTAGTCTTTGCCACATCGTTGAGCGGGAGTGTTATCTTTGCTTTTATTTGATTTATTGCATTTTAGTGTTTTAGTCTTTCTCGTTTTAATTAGATTTTAAACCCATTGGTTTTTTGTTAAGGGGGCTGATGACCAAGCAGTTGAGCGCCCTTAAACGCCACGACCATCATCATCATCATCATCATCATCATCATCATCATCATCATCATCATCATCATTGCCTCTTTCCGCTCCCACCAGAGGTCTCGAAACCTCGGGATAATTGTGCGCGCCACGAACCTTCCAGAAACGGCGAACTTCCCTATATAAGGCCTGTAGCGAGCAGCCGTGAGGAGCGCCGAGTGAGTTAACGGACAGGAAGATTGTGAACGTGCATCAGAGGAGTTGTACGTAACTGTGAGCGTGTAGTGGACTTGCGACAGACGAACTGGTGAATTGTAATTGTGTGTATTACGTAATTCTGTGTAATCGGCAAGTGTTCCGACTGTAATTCGGTGGAAATAAAGAACATTTTTGAGTTGTGAAATTGGACTTTTAATTTAACGAACCCACAAAGTCACAATATAAAGATAAATAACGAACTAGTTTTACCGCACAACAGTCTATACTACAACAGCAGCCAATGAGATGTGATAAGGTCACGTGACCGTTTAGAGATACGGGGCAAGCTTATGTGAAACAAGGATTAGGTTGAGATGGATTTAAGCTGAACAGAGTGATTACGTCACCTAGACATTTAATTTTACATTGGGAAAAGGCGTTCGAAGTCGAGTAACGAATACTAAAACGTCGTTATCCACCCTTTTTGATGGCTGCAGGATGAAAGTGTTCACCGTACAACCTAACAAACGAATATTGCAGTTTAATTACTCTCAATTGCTTGCATGGATTGTAGCTCTGCGTGATAAAGGTATTTTTTACATCGATATGCTGACGGTAATGAAATTCCCAAACAGATATTTCAAAGCTTTTCATTTGAATTTATGGAAATGACTCTGAATGTTTTTGTCGTTGTGAATTCATAGTACGTCATATCACATCAATATTATTTTGCATAATTTGTGAAAAGGCCACGTTTAAATACAAAAAGGAACAACTGCCTGTTAGAAAGCAATGGGGGACTCATTAGAGCAGTTTTTCATTACCATTAGCTTTTTAAAGCGGGAAGTGTATATGCATAAACTATATTATGATGGTTAATGGGTTGTTTGTAATACAATAGTTTCAATTAACCACGAGAATGAAGCATATTGTACATGTTGAGAATGAGAATAACGTCAACAGCTGTTAAAGAAATGACACAGCTGACCCTAATTAGGAATATATTGACATTATTATTTAACAGCCTTATGTTTAATGCAGAATGCATTATTATCGTTAACCCTACTCATGGTGACTTGATGACTATAGGTAATATCTTCTCAGGCTACCAAAAGGGTTTATAGGAACAAATTAAGCGGTCAGAAAGAGAAGCTGCTAAGTCACTGTTTCAAAATTGTACAGGAGAACCGTTTAAAATCTTCAAAACTAATTTTAAATACCAAAATAGTAATAAAAATGAAAGAATTTTATGTGATGGGTCCATTTGGAGATACAAAACACTGCATTGAAGTGTTTGTCACAGTTTTACATATGTAGCATGTGTAACAAGCTATTCTATTAAGACTTAATAACTTCTAATTTAAAATGGATGAAAAGTTATTAACTCACTTGACTTAACAGCTTCTGATTCTTAATGTTACAGTTTTTCCATTATACAATATTACAATACGAGGACTGTTAAATAAAGAATGATCACAATATGTTTTCGACAGCGTAACTTTACTCATCCTCATAATTTTGAAGATCCTTCTCAAAATAGCCTCCCCTGAATGCGATGCACTTGTCCCAGCGTTTCTGCCAGCCTTCAAAGACATGCAGATATCCTTCAAAATCGCCTCCGCAGCCTTCACCATTGCTTCTGATGATAGATAATGCCTCCCACAAAGACGTTTCTTCAAGTTAGGGAATAGAAAAAAGTCACATGGAGCTAAATCCGGACTATAGGGAGGGTGAGGGATGCAATTCACGTTGATTTTTGCAAGATATTCAGCAACAACATTGGCAATATGCGGCCGCGCATTATCGTGGTGCAGCATCCAGCCTGCTTCACGGAAATGTCGTCTTTTGCGGCTGATATGGGCTTGTAATGTTTTCAGGACATCCCTGTAGTATTTTCCAGTTACTGATGTGTGTGCAGGTACAGCATGCTGATAAACCATTCCATGAACATCAAAGAACGAGATGACCATAATAATTGTTCCAGCAGAAACTACCACTTTTGCTTTTTGTGGGGTTGGTGATGAAGGAGATTTCCACTCTGAGCTTTGCTGTTTGCTCTCAGGATCAAAATGATGTAGCCACGTTTCATCAGCAGTGATTACGTTTCAAAGAAACTCAGGATCTTCCTCTAACATCAACTTTAACTGCATGCAGACCTGCATGCGAATGTCCTTTTGTTCGGGATTCAACAGTCTTGGAACCCATCGCGCACAAACACGTCTCATGTGTAATGTTTCTGTCACCAACGTGCGGGTGGCACCCAATGAAATGTTCAGCATTTCAGAAAGTGATCTTAAGGTAATTCGTTGAACCTGTTTCACAATGGAAGGAGCAGTTTTTTTTTAATTTACGTCCTCCAACATATCGGACGATGAATGGAATGGATGAAATGATGTCCAGGGTCCATGGAGCTTAGTTACCCGACATTCGTCTTACAGGATAAGGGAAAACCCCGGAAAAACCTTATCCAGGTAACTCACCCTGACCGAGATTCGAACTCGGGACCTCTTGAACATGAGGCAGACATGCTTCCACCACGCTATCAAGGCGGGCTGGAAGCAGCAGTGTTGATGTTTTCTTCCGTAAGAGCAGTAACTGGAGCACCGGGTCCACCTTCAATTGAAACTGTCTCCCCTCTTTAAACATTTTAAACGACCTTCAAGCTGTGCTGTAGGGAAGAACAGACTCTCCATAGGCCTCCTGTAACATTGTACAGCCTCAACTGAAGATTTGTTGACACGAAAGCAGAATTTCAATGCGGCATATTGCTCCTCGCGTGTTACCTCCATTGAAGCGGTAGGCGACACTGAACGTGTCTCAACTTGCCTGGTTCTCACAGGCGGGACCAGGAGTACCAACAATGAAACTACTACGGCGTTTTGTTTCACATTAAGCTAACAGAGTATAATAAGATAGAATTTTAGTGCGAAAAATTTAGATCGTAAAAAATTATGATCAATATTTATTGAACAGCCCTCATTTTTCCTCTAAATAGTGTAAGAAAGCAGTAGAGGAAATAAAAAGGTTAACTTGCTTGACAACTATAGACATTGTTTACCTTCTCAAACTGTATTATTTGAGTTAAAACTCAAGACAGGAAACGTTAGAAATAAATCCGTGATACACACGAATTGCAATAATCATAGTTTTTCCTTCTTTTTGTCGTTAACAACACTGTAGCAGTGAGATTATGTCCTACAGCATTACCGTGCATTCAAATGACCTCATTACCAAAAACTACTGCCAGGGGACACACAGGATATTGCATATACGCATATTACATATAGCTATTACTACCACTTAAATTGTGGATCGATGATCATGGAATCACATATAGGGTTAGACAGTTTCCGTGCAGCCTGATTCTTGTTCTGCTTTGTGCTTAAATTGCATTTTGACAATGTGTTCAAACGCAGTGCAACATTTCGGAAACCACGTTAACCTATGTAGTTAGTACTCATATAACTGCAATATATCAGGTAAGTCAGCTGCCCCTATTTATTCTTATCTATGCAACCCGCAGTTTATACGAGGGTTGTTCAATAAAGAAAGATTATAATATGAGAACCAGGCAAGTTTAGACATGTTGAATATCGCCTACAGTTTCAATGGAGGTAACACGCAAGGAACAATATGCGGCTTTGAAATTCTGCTTTTGTCTCAACAAATCTTCAGTTGAGGCCTATACAATGTTACAGGAGGTCCATGGAGAGTCTATTCTTCCCTACAGTACATTTCGAAGGTGGTTTAAAATGTTTAAAGAGAGGAGACAATCAATTTCAAAGGAAGGTGGACCTGGTGCTCCAGTTACTGCTCTTACGGAAGAGAACATCAACACTGCTGCTGCCATTGTAAGAGAGGATTGACGAATTACCTTAGGATCACTTTCTGAAATACTGAACATTTCATTGGGTGCCAGCCAAACGTTGGGGACAGCAACATTACACATGAGACATGTATGTGCGCGATTGGTTTCAAGACTGTTGATTCCCGAAATAAAGGACATTCACATGGAGGTCTGCATGTAGTTAAAGTTGATGTTAGAGGACGATCCGGAGATTCTTTCAAACGGAATCACTGCTGATGAAACTTGGCTACATCATTTTGATCCTGAGAACAAACAGCAAAGCTCAGTGTGGAAATCTTCTTCATCACCAACCCCACAAAAAGCAAATGTAGTTGCTTCTGCTGGGAAAACTATGGTCATCTCATGCTTTGATATTCATGAAATGGTTTATCAGCATGTTGTACCTCCACACACATCAGTAACTGGACAATACTACAGGGATGTTCTGAAAACATTGCAAGTCCATATCAGGCGCAAAAGACCACATTTCCGTGAAGCAGTCTGGATGCTGCACCACGATAATGCGCGGCCTCATATTATTGAATTATTAATTAATTAATAATTATTAATTGGTTGAATTAGAGCCATTATTAATTCATTTTACACATCACAATGTTGAATTTTCACTATATTACTTACCTTCTGGATTTTGCCAAGATGGTCGTCTCCCGAAACAGTTACTGGGAGCAGAGAGCTAAGGAGGCTTTGACTATTTCCTCCGAGAGGTGCACGCTTATCAATACAGCTTTATCATCAGGTTAAGTAGTTTCGTTTCTTTGACCCAATTAATTTTCTATACTTACGCCATCTCCTGACCTGGCATTTAATTTACTGAAAACAATCTTTTGTTCAGTGATCCGAGTACTAATAGTGTTTTGTCTTTGTTAATATTTGTGTTATATCTAGTTATACATTAAAAACAAAAAATGGATTTCTTGAAACCTATCGACCTCCCAGTATCCTTAAGGGGAGCATATATCCTTATAATCAATAAGTTATATTTGTCATAATCAAGGATTGTAATAATGAATTAAAGCATTTAAAGTTGTTTATTTGGGGCAACATTGAGTAAGTACTTTATATGTCGTGTACCCTTACCTGGACCTCTCAGCTTTGGGGTTTGTAGGGCCTAAATTCCTCACTTAATGTTAGCCTGTGTAGGAAGTGTTCAGGTTTGAAGCGCGTGGCCTGAGCCGACTGTCACAGGTCACATTTTAAGATCAATTTTGTTCCCATTGAGTATAACAAGAAAACAAATGCTTGCTTAAAACACAATAAATGTGCTGGTTGAGAATATAATGGGGTATATGAACTGTCATAAAACATTAGTCATATAACGTACTACATATTTAAGTGCATGTTAATAAACAAGAAATTGCCGAAAAAATTCAAATATACCGTGCATCATTCGCGAAACTGAAAAACATTTTGTCGCGATATGCAAATCCGCTGTCACTCCGGAGCTATTCCCTTTAGTATCGGTGTGATTATATATTGTTTCCTTTGAAAGGATTTCATTTCCACATGTTCCATTTATTTCTTTGTGTCACATCATTACATAAACACGTTATTGTCCATGAGATGATTGCTTCTAGAAAACTGTCATGAGCAGTACATGTTGCCATCAATGTGCGTCGTTACAAGCTGCCCTCCTTCTCCTCCCCTCCTTTTTTCCGACTCTATTCAATGTCACTCATGTTAGTAATCATATCGCATCACTACTGCATTAGAAAACTCATTCACCCGGCAAGTGTTTTATAAAAACATCCTGCATTTTACCTTGAAAAGTCTTGAATATTAATTGTTATTCCACATAGGCCCTGGTCTCCGTCCATTCTCTAAACTATTGAGCCACTATGGCCAACGTGCCAACATAACCTTAAATTCTCCAAATGAAGTGGTTTTTCCCAGTAAACCACTAGGAGTTCTCATGAACACATGAGACAACTACCTTAATGACGACTTACTATGCTGTAAGTACTTTAAGGCCCGGGTTTCATAGTTCGGACCACTATTAGGTACAACTGACTCGTGTTTTTCCCGGTAAACCACTTAGGAGTTCTCATAAACACATGAGACAACTACCTTAATGACGACTTACTATGCTGTAAGTACTTTAAGGCCCGGGCTTTATAGTTCGGACCACTATTAGGTACAACTGACTCGTGTTTCTCCCGGTAAACCACTAGGAGTTCTCATAAACACATGAGACAACTACCTTAATAACGACTTACTATGCTGTAAGTACTTTAAGGCCCGGGTTTCATAGTTCGGACCACTATTAGGTACAACTGACTCGTGTTTTTCCCGGTAAACCACTTAGGAGTTCTCATAAACACATGAGACAACTACCTTAATGACGACTTACTATGCTGTAAGTACTTTAAGGCCCGGGTTTCATAGTTCGGACCACTATTAGGTACAACTGACTCGTGTTTCTCCCGGTAAACCACTAGGAGTTCTCATAAACACATGAGACAACTACCTTAATGACGACTTACTATACTGTAAGTACTTTAAGGCCCGGGCTTTATAGTTCGGATCACTATTAGGTACAACTGACTCGTGTTTTTCCCGGAAAGCCACTAGGAGTTCTCATAAACACATGAGACAACTACCTTAATGACGACTTACTATGCTGCAAGTACTCTAAGGCCCGGGCTTTATAGTTCGGACCACTATTAGATACAACTATAAAGTCCGGGCCTTAAAGTACTTACAGCATAGTAAGTCGTCATTAAGGTAGTTGTCTCATGTGTTTATGGGAACTCCTAGTGGTTTACCGGGAAAAACACGAGTCAGTTGTACCTAATAGTGGTCCGAACTATAAAGTCCGGGCCCTTAAGTACTTACAGCATGGTAAGTCGCCATTAAGGTAGTTGTCTCATGTGTCTATGAGAACTCCTAAGTGGTTTAAATAAATAAATAAATAAATAAAATCTGAATATTCTACCCCGGCACCTAGACAACTATACCGGGGCATATATCCAAATTTTCTCTTTATTTTTCCATAAAATCCTTACAAATGTTATAATTATACAAATCTCTCAGAAAACTACTCTACAAAAATAAAATAAAATAACAGAAATAAACACAAAAAAGCAAAAAACAAAAGAAAACAACTATAAAAATTACAAAATCCTTATTTCCTAAATCTATATCTAAATCTACTAATTCTGTAGTCCACCATGGCCTCTGCCATCACTCTCTCCCTCCGCCGCCCATGCAGTCAACTCCATTGTTAGATTATTCAATAAATTTTGTATTCTAGAACTCCTTCTTGGATCTTGTACTATTCTTCGCCTATTATCAACTCTTTCTCCTTTGAATATTTTTACCTCCCATGCTTTCTTACTTACAAAGTTAGTCAAAACTTGTAATTTATTTACCAATTGTTGATCTCGAACTAATAGTGGTCCGAACTATAAAGCCCGGGCTTTAAAGTACTTACAGCATGGTAAGTCGCCATTAAGGTAGTTGTCTCATGTGTTTATGAGAACTCCTAGTGGTTTACCGGGAAAAACACGAGTCAGTTGTACCTAATAGTGGTCCGAACTATAAAGCCCGGTCCTTAAAGTACTTACAGCATAGTAAGTCGTCATTAAGGTAGTTGTCTCATGTGTTTATGAGAACTCCTAGTGGTTTACCGGGAAAAACACGATTCAGTTGTACCTAATAGTGGTCCGAACTATAAAGCCCGGGCCTTAAAGTACTTACAGCATAGTAAGTCGTCATTAAGGTAGTTGTCTCATTGTTTATGGGAACTCCTAGTGGTTTACCGGGAAAAACACGAGTCAGTTGTACCTAATAGTGGTCCGAACTATAAAGTCCGGGCCTTTAAGTACTTACAGCATGGTAAGTCGCCATTAAGGTAGTTGTCTCATGTGTCTATGAGAACTCCTAAGTGGTTTACCGGGATAAACACGAGTCAGTGGTAACTAATAGTGGTCCGAACTATAAAGCCCGGGCTTTAAAGTACTTACAGCATGGTAAGTCGCCATTAAGGTAGTTGTCTCATGTGTTTATGAGAACTCCTAGTGGTTTACCGGGAAAAACACTAGTCAGTTGTACCTAATAGTGGTCCGAACTATAAAGCCCGGTCCTTAAAGTACTTACAGCATAGTAAGTCGTCATTAAGGTAGTTGTCTCATGTGTTTATGAGAACTCCTAGTGGTTTACCGGGAAAAACACGAGTAAGTTGTACCTAATAGTGGTCCGAACTATAAAGTCCGGGCCTTAAAGTACTTACAGCATGGTAAGTCGCCATTAAGGTAGTTGTCTCATGTGTTTATGAGAACTCCTAGTGGTTTACCGGGAAAAACACGAGTCAGTTGTACCTAATAGTGGTCCGAACTATAAAGTCCGGGCCTTAAAGTACTTACAGCATGGTAAGTCGCCATTAAGGTAGTTATCTCATGTGTCTATGAGAACTCCTAAGTGGTTTACCGGGATAAACACGAGTCAGTGGTAACTAATAGTGGTCCGAACTATAAAGCCCGGGCTTTAAAGTACTTACAGCATGGTAAGTCGCCATTAAGGTAGTTGTCTCATGTGTTTATGAGAACTCCTAGTGGTTTACCGGGAAAAACACTAGTCAGTTGTACCTAATAGTGGTCCGAACTATAAAGCCCGGTCCTTAAAGTACTTACAGCATAGTAAGTCGTCATTAAGGTAGTTGTCTCATGTGTTTATGAGAACTCCTAGTGGTTTACCGGGAAAAACACGAGTAAGTTGTACCTAATAGTGGTCCGAACTATAAAGTCCGGGCCTTAAAGTACTTACAGCATGGTAAGTCGCCATTAAGGTAGTTGTCTCATGTGTTTATGAGAACTCCTAGTGGTTTACCGGGAAAAACACGAGTCAGTTGTACCTAATAGTGGTCCGAACTATAAAGTCCGGGCCTTAAAGTACTTACAGCATGGTAAGTCGCCATTAAGGTAGTTGTCTCATGTGTCTATGAGAACTCCTAAGTGGTTTACCGGGAAAAACACGAGTCAGTGGTACCTAATAGTGGTCCGAACTATAAAGCCCGGGCCTTAAAGTACTTACAGCATGGTAAGTCGCCATTAAGGTAGTTGTCTCATGTGTTTATGAGAACTCCTAGTGGTTTACCGGGAAAAACACGAGTCAGTTGTACTTAATAGTGGTCCGAACTATAAATCCCGGGCTTTAAAGTACTTACAGCATAGTAAGTCGCCATTAAGGTAGTTGTCTCATGTGTTTATGAGAACTCCTAGTGGTTTACCGGGAAAAACACGAGTCAGTTGTACCTAATAGTGGTCCGAACTATAAAGCCCGGGCCTTAAAGTACTTACAGCATAGTTAGTCGCCATTAAGGTAGTTGTCTCATGTGTTTATGAGAATTCCTAGTGGTTTACCGGGAAAAACACGAGTCAGTTGTACCTAATAAAGTTCCGAACTATAAAGCCCGGGCCCTAAAGTACTTACAGCATAGTAAGTCGTCATTAAGGTAGTTGTCTCATGTGTCTATGAGAATTCCTAGTGGTTTACCGGGAAAAACACGAGTCAGTTGTACCTAATAGTGGTCCGAACTATAAAGCCCGGGCCTTAAAGTACTTACAGCATAGTTAGTCGCCATTAAGGTAGTTGTCTCATGTGTTTATGAGAATTCCTAGTGGTTTACCGGGAAAAACACGAGTCAGTTGTACCTAATAAAGTTCCGAACTATAAAGCCCGGGCCCTAAAGTACTTACAGCATAGTAAGTCGTCATTAAGGTAGTTGTCTCATGTGTCTATGAGAATTCCTAGTGGTTTACCGGGAAAAACACGAGTCAGTTGTACCTAATAGTGGTCCGAACTATAAAGCCCGGGCCTTAAAGTACTTACAGCATAGTTAGTCGCCATTAAGGTAGTTGTCTCATGTGTTTATGAGAATTCCTAGTGGTTTACCGGGAAAAACACGAGTCAGTTGTACCTAATAGTGGTCCGAACTATAAAGCCCGGGTCTTAAAGTACTTACAGCATAGTAAGTCGTCATTAAGGTAGTTGTCTCATGTGTCTATGAGAACTCCTAGTGGTTTACCGGAAAAAACACGAGTCAGTTGGAGCATTTAATGTGATGTTGGCACGTTGGCCATACTAGCGCAACGGTTTAGAGCGGCTGTACGGAAACCAGAAGCCAGTGTGAAAGAATAATTATTTTCTAAGAAAAATATACATCATTTTCATCAGATAAGTGAAGATATTTTTGCAAATAGCTATATTTGTGTAATTTTTATTCCTTTACTGTAACTAGGTTTATTTTTTACGTAGCTTTAGCTCAGATTTTACTATTTCGTTGCAGAATGCAGTAAACAAAGTAATAACCAAATTTGTAAAGATGTGTTGTTGTTTGATGGTTTGGAAATTCTATGTTCACTCATGACCAAGGGAAAAGAAAAACAAAAGCGTTCCAAGTTGATGTAAAAAGGCATTTAAATATTTAAACAAATAACAAGGAATATTCCAGAAAGAGTGATTTCTACCATAAAAAAATTTTACATGACTGTTTGGCCTCAGAAGGTTAATTTTTTTCTCTGCTCTTAGAAACTATAGGTGTTTTACCTTTATACGTTTCCTGTCCTTTTGTGGGACAGAATTGAATGCCTACAAGGTACTCTTTGATGTGATGAATCAATTCAACAATCTTTTTACCCCTCCAAGGTAAAGGCGCATACGTTAGTTCGTAAAATTTATATTTGTATACAAAAATAGACTAATTGTTGGCGTTTCATGGAGGTTTAGCGGCATTTTGAAGCCAAGCTTTAGATGCCATGAAACGGCCGCAAGGTATTACAGACCTTTGAAAGGACTGTGCAAGCAAAAGCAACAATAACAGTAAAGGAAAGAAATTTACAAATAAATAATTGGAGAATGTATCTACGTGGGCTGTTCAATAAAGAATGATAATTTTTTTACGGTCGTAATTTGTCGCACTAAAATTCAATCTTATAATGTTCTCTAAGCTTAATGTGAAACAAACACGCCGTAGTAGTTTCATTGTCGGTACTCCTGGTTCCCGCCTGTGAGAACCAAACAAGTTCAGACATGTTCAGTATCGCCTACCGCTGCAATGGAAGTAACACGCGAGGAACAATATGTGGCTTTGAAATTCTGCTTTCGTCTTAACAAATCTTCAGTTGAGGCCTATACAGTGTTACAGGAGGCCTATGGAGAGTCTGTTCTTCCCTACAGTACAACTCGAAGGTCGTTTAAAATGCTGAAAGAGGGGAGACAATCAATTTCAAAAGAAGTTCGACCCGGTGCTCCACTGACGGCTCTTACGGAAGAAGAAAGTGAGATTTGTGATGGACAGCACGGCGCTGGGGCGGGTTTTCTCCGGGATCTCCGGTTTCGCCCGCCATCTCATTCCACCGTTGCAACATCTTCATTTCATGTATCATCAGTATCATCGCCTGCGGTGCCGTATGTAGTAAACGTGGGCGTTAAACACTACACATTTCATTTCTTACGGAAGAAAACATCAACACTGCTGCTACCATTGTGAGATAGGATCGACGAATTACCTTAAGATCACTTCCTGAAATACTGAACACTTCATTTAGTGCCACGCACTCGTTGGTGACAGGAACATTATACAAGAGACGTGTTTGTGCGCGATGGCTTCCAAGACTGTTGATTCCCGAACAAAAGGACATTCGCATGCAGGTCTGCATGCAGTTAAAGTTGATGTTAGAGGAAGATCCGGAGTTTTTTCAAACGTAATCACTGCTGATGAAACTTGGCTATATCATTTTGATCCTGAGAGCAAACAGCAAAGCTCAGTGTGGATATCTCCTTCATCACCAACCCCACAAAAAAGCAAAAGTGGTTGCTTCTGCTGTGAAGGCTATGGTCATCACATTCTTTAATATTTATGGAATGGTTTATCAGCAAGTTATACCTGCACACACATCAGTAACTGGAGACCACTACAGAGATGTCCAGAAAACACTGAGGTCCTAATTAGTCTCAAAAGACCACATTTCCATGAAGCAGGCTGGATGCTGCGCCACGATAATGCGCGGCCGCATATTGTCAATATTGTTGCTGAATATTTTGCAAAAATCAACGTGAAGTGCATCTTTCACCCTCCCTGAAGTCCGGATTTAGCCCCATGTGACTTTTTTCTATTTCCTAACTTGAAGAAACGCCTTCGTGGGAGGCATTATCCATCATCAGAAGCAGTGGTGAAGGCTGCGGAGGCTATTTTGAAGGATCTCTCAGAAAATGGTTTCCAGCATGTCTTTGAAGACTGGCAGAAACGCTTGGACAAGTGCATCGCATTCATGGGAGACTACTTTGAGAAGGACCATCAAAATTATGAGGATGAGTAAAGGTACATTGTCAGAAGAAATTGTGATCATTCTTTATTGAACAGCCCTCGTAAATGGAGTTTAACGAGGTCGTTAGCTTCCTGCGATCTTTGGTCCCAAAGCCTTATCATTCTACCTTTCTTGTATACTGTCGCGAACCCATTGTTGCGACTGGCGCCCAGCGCACACAAAGGGACGGATAGTGCAGCGCTGAGATAGGGGACAGATAGAGCAGAGCGGAAATTAAAGTTTGCCGAAACAGATGAAGAGACAGGTAGCTGACTGGAAGTTTCTATTTCTTTCTTGTTTGTTACAAAAAAATCCAGAAATGTGTAGAATGTGAGCCATATATGGAAGCGGCGACTCGGCAAGGGAGAGTCAAGAGTGGTAATCGGAGCTGCGTGGGCGTACAGCTGTGTTTTGAAAGTGAGTTCTTTTGTTTTTTCGAGTGGCAGACGACCTTGGAGGCTGTATTTGTGTGTGTTATGTAATTCTGCCACTGTAAGGGTTGACCAAAGTGTGTTTCTACGGAAATAAAGAGCATTTTGAATTTATGGAAATTGGACTTTTAATTTGATGAACCCACAAATTCAAAATATTAAACACATGTGCTATTGTTCTTATAGAATTACTCAAGGGAGCCGGAGCAGCCTATCTGACCAATGCTAAAGTGAGAGTTTTCTGGTGCGCTTAGCTCAAGAGCCACTGTACGCATCAATTTGAAACTTTTATTTGTTATTTTACAACACTTTCAAAATTAATTAAAGATAATAGATCTTATTTTGGAGTTTTAATAAAGGATAAGTGAATCTTTTTAATAAATGTCTTGAATTTAGTTCTAAAATCATTTAAGATTTACTTTTAATTTAAGTTATTACATATCTTTCTAGAAGTACCTTTAAAAACAGTTTAAGTATTGTTTTAATTCCACCTAAAAATGTAGACTTGCATATGCAGTACTTTTACAGATGAGCGCACCCAAGTTAAAAAAAATAAACAGAGAAAAACAGCATTTAAGTTTAGCTATGTTGGAACTACATCTCAGAATTTCCCCAATCTATATTCTGCATCTTTTTCATCATCAGCATTCTTCCTCTTTCGGTTTTAACTTCATCTCTTCTTCCTAGAATCCATGGTCATTTGCTCTATGGTATTATTAATTATTTTCTTAAATTTGGCAGGGGGGAGGCTGGTAAATTGATAGCAGCAGCCAATGACTTACCTGTCTCAATCCCCTTGCTGCTAAACCATTCCATGAATATCAAAGAATGAGATGACCATAACTTTCCCAGCAGAAGCAGCCACTTTTGCTTTTTTGGGGGTTGATGATAAAGGCGATTTCCACACTGAGCTTTGCTGTTTGCTCTCAGGATCAAAATGATGTAGCCAAGTTTGATCAGCAGTGATTACGTTTGAAAGAAACTCCGGATCTTCCTCTAACATCATCTTTAACTGCATGTTACCTCCATTACAGCGGTAGGCGATACTGAACATGTCTGAACTTGTCTGGTTCTCACAGGCAGGAAGCAAGAGTACCAACAATGAAACTAGTACGGCGTGTTTGTTTCACATTAAGCTAACAGAATATAATAAGATTGAATTTTAGTGCTACAAATTATGACCGTAAAAAATTATCATTTTTTATTGAACAGCCCTCGTAAAATCGCATTCCGCTATCGTTGGAAACTACTCATTGAAATCTACCAAGATTAAATTGAAATTATATGGAAAGGCTGCAGATGCTCTATTAGATAGAATTGAAAAGGTAGGTTGCATAAAACTGTAAAAGGGTATTTTCTCTGCGGGAAACAAGCTGCAAAGCATACCGGAAACAAAAACCTATTGTACCCTAGCAAGAGGAAGAACTGACAAAAGGATTCAGAGAACCGGATTTCCTTAAAATCCAGGTAGATCATAGCAGTGAGGAGCTACTGATGTCTTAAGGGGGGACGTACGAGAAAATGTTCAAAAAATCTAATTTTTTTTATTGTTGTGTAAAACAGTATATAGTGTTAGCTATCAAACACCAAAATATTATGACTGTACGTGGTCTGTGTGTACCTTTAAAAAATTAAATGCCCTAGTGTTGCATAGTAGCATAGTAGCAACACATAGTCGTCCATCAGCTGTCTTGGAATCTATAAAGCCCACCTACCAATTCTTAGCACACCCAGACTTGCTAAAAAATGTCTCTATGGAGAGACACAAAACCCAAATGAAAGCCTCAACAGTCTGATATGGAAAAGGTGTCCCAGACCATCATTTGTGTCTTCCATAGTGGTGAAAATTGCTACATTTGATGCTGCAATAGTGTTTAATGATGGGAATGTTGGCAGAAAGAAAGTTATGCATCAGTTAGGGTATCAACCTGGTGTGTTTATGGAAACAATTTTGCAGAGTATCGACAACATTCGCATCGCTGGTGCAGAAAGAGCTATGAAATTAATGCAGAAAGAAGCAAGACAGAAGAGGGATTTAAAAAGAAAGACTGAAGAAGACCAGAATGAGGATACAGACTATGGATATGGGAAGTTCTGACTTAAAATTAAAAGGCAAACTGAATAATACTTATTGTATTTAAATTGCCTTTCGCCGTAAATTGCATTTTCTACAACTTTAACCCATTTTTCTCTCAAACTACTTCACCTACAGAGATGCAATTTAGCACACACCTTTCTTATGCCACAATGAACATTTTGTTGGTTCTAGAATTTAAGATTAAGCACAAGATGGAATGTGATGATACAAAATATATGAAATTATTTTAATTTTTAAAGGATGCATATGCTTAATATTTTTTTTTAATTCTATACAGCTTCAATAAGAAATCTAAATCCAGCAAATTCATTTTTAGTGTGTTTTAAAATAACATACAAAATTTAAAAAAGATAGCATATGTGAATTTTGAAAAAAAAAATGGGCTTAAGTTTGTAAATATCTCTGCATATAGAAAAAATATGTAGCATTAGTTATAAACAATTGAAAATTATGAAAACAATTTTGCATATTAACTGTATTATCTTAAATGAGTATGGCCGCCGGGGTAGCGCGGTGGTTTCGTTCGCGGCTCCCGTTCTAAGGGTCCCGAGTTCGATTCCCGGCTCTGGGGTTGGCGATTTTAAGTCGGCCCTATCCACGCCTTCACCTCTGTCTAGCACAGGTGAAGTATCCCCTATGCCCAACGTGGTTCGGAGTCCACGGTAAAAACTGTAGGTCCTCTCACCTCACCGCCATCTTCACTATCACCCTATCATCGGAGGTAATGGACACCGCCCTCTGGGTGCCTCCACCTGAGAAATGGGTCCGGTCATCACTTGGTGGGGTGAGGTTACCCCGAAGGCCAAGGTTGCCATGTGGGGAGTGTTAGTAACTAACTAACTCTTAAATGAGTATGCCAAGTTTCACTTCTCTAACTTGTAAACTTTGGATGTTATGTACAGACATAATGTTAATGTCGGTTTTAGCAACAGAAACATGCCGATGAAAATGGGATAGAATATCCTAAGCTTTCCTTTCACTGACCAATGAAAATGAATAAGTAAACTACCGCTAACCTGAACTTATAAAAATTTTGATAATCGATTCCTTATGCACTTACTAAACTGTATTGCTTGACGTTCTTAGAGAGGAATGCGAAAAATTCAGAGGAACAGCGCCTTAAGAGACAAAACTTACTGCTCGCTAAAGTACACCTCAAAAACATATGCCTGCTTTACTGAGAGCGAGTTACGGCTACACTGGGCAACAATGAAAATGTTTCGGGCTTAAAAATAGTGAACTTATATGTATTTCCATCTGCTGAATTCAAAAATCACCATAAAAATGATAGATAAGCTCTTCTTTTGAAGATAAAGTGACATTTCATTTTAGAGTGAAGGTTAGGGGGAATTTTTTGGGGAGTTGGCACACCTGTCAAATAACAAAACATAATCAGAGAGAAATTTTGGAAATTAAGTGATACGAAAGTTAAGGAAGGTATTTTTGTCGGACCACAAATAAGAGAACTTGTAAAGGATGCTGCATTTGACCAAGTTTTGGTGGGGAAAGAAAAGGAAGCTTGGGAAGCATTCAAGGACGTTGTTCATGGATTTTTAGGCAACAAAAGAGATGACAACTACAAGCATTTGGTGACAGTGTTCCTGCGAAAATACCGTAATCTTGGATGCAACATGTCCCTTAAGATCCATTTTCTCCACTCCCACCTAGACTTTTTCCCTCCTAGTTGTGGAGCTGTTAGTGATGAACATGGGGAGAGAATCCATCAGGACATTTCTGTTATGGAACAAAGATATCAGGGCCGTTGGAATGAAGTAATGCTTGCGGATTACTGTTGGTCTTTGTATAGGGATTCTGCGGAACTCCATCACAAGAGGCAAGCTAAAAGACGACGAAGTCAATTGGCTACCACATGATTCTCTTCAGACACGACTATCTGCGAAGTATTTTTCCAGCAATTCAGAACTCTTAGCATATAATTACCAGTTGAAAAATCAAATGCACTTTCATTGTTGTTAGCATGTATGTAATTAAGATGTATCCTTTTCTCTCAATCCGTTAATATGTAATACTTCCACCTTGTGTATATCATAGAAACTAGAGCTAATAAAATTTTTTATTGTCATGTTTGTTTTTCTCAACCCAAAATTAGTAGAAATTGCCTCATGAAGTGCTCGAAACATTCAAAAATTATTTTTTGTTGCCCAGTGTTACCAGCCGATTTCACAAACATTTTATTAAAAGTGTATATGCCAGATTGTTTAGTTAACGCCTCGGAATAAATGCACCTATCATATGAGTACACGAACAACGCCAGCTAAAAAGAAAATGGCGGATTCTTATACTTAGAACAGGGGTTGACTGCCAAAAATTGGGGAAAAAAATTAGAGACACGCTTCATCCATCATGGACGAGTACAGTCAAAACAGACATATTATTAAACAACGGTTTATTTACATTTTTGTTTGAACTACGTTTTTTCATATCAATTAACGTGCTTTTGCAATTTGTGTAATAATATTAAAACACACAGCAAATGATTAAAAGTATCTTAAAAGGCTAAATCAAGCACGAGAACTCGCGAGGTGGCAAAGGTATACCGCCAGACATACAAGTCGTACTACTCAACCTAAAGCGTGCTTGCAGTCAAGACTCGAAATATCTCAATGGGATTATAACCTCTCCTGTGCCCTAACCCCAATGACACAGGACACAGGTTCCAGTCTCAGCAATATAATTATTTTTTTATGTTCATCAATATTGGTTTTAAGCAAAAACTATCAACCTAGGTGTAAGACAGGGCTGCCCAATGTCGCCAACTCTTTTTAATATTTATATCGACGCAGCAGTTGCCGAATGGCAAGCTCAGTTGAAAGTAGATTTTGAGTTAGGTCGTATAATGTTAAATACAGTCCTGTTTGTAGATGATCACGTCATTCTGTCAGATACTGAAGACAGATTACAAATAGCTTTGTACCAACTCGACAAAACAATGTTAAAGTATAATTTTATCATTTCAGCAGAGAAAACGAATGTGATGGTTTTTATTGGTAAATACCCAACACGGTCCAAAATACTCCTCAAAAACAAAATACTAGAACAAGTTAAATATTTTAATTACTTAGGATGTGATATTTCCTATGAATGTGGCAGAGATTTAAAACAAAAGATCTATAAATTTCAAAACATATGTGGCACTATAAAACGAACATTGAAAAACAAAAGAAGAACAGATACCATATTAAAGTTTTATAAAACTATGGCAGTGCCTGTTATATCTTATCGAGCCGAGACCTGGACCTTGAACAGAACTGATAAAAGAATAATTGAAACGGCTGAAATGAAATTTTTGAGGTACTTAGCTGGTTTTAGTCTTAAAGATCACTTTAAAAGTGAAACAATAAAAGAACAACTAAAAATATTTACTTTAAATGACAAACTCAGGGAGTACAAACTGAAATGGCAAGATCATTTCTCTTGAATGCCAGAAGAAAGACTCACCAAACAGGCCTTGCAGTATAAACCAGTTGGTATTAGAGATGTTGGAGGACCACAGAGACGCTGGGAAGATTCCTTCTGAGCCGAAACAGGCCTATCTGGCCTATCTTGAAGGTTGATGACGATGATGATATGTTCATCAAAACTGGGAAACCGAATTCACAATAATTTAATTATGAAGTACCTGAGAGCCTACATTACTCAAAAGGTCATCAGTTCGAGCACTTGCTTCGTTAGAGGAGTCGTGTTCCAGGAATAGAAAAAGGGCCATTCCAGCGCCAGAAAACATATCAATTTGAAATGACAGTTTTAACAGCACAATAATTCTGTGTCTGCAAAACTGTGTTTAACTTCCATGTTAAATTCTGATACTGTGATTTCCTTGTTTTCTCTGTTCAAGTGCGTAAAAATAATCCTTAATTCAATTGCATTTACCTATAGGTGTGTTTAAACAACTAGCTAGTTGTAGTTCACCAATAATAAGACAATAAAGAATACCTTAAAATATCAATAATACAACTAAAAATAAAAATAATAAAAACTTTATAATACTTGTAAATTGTGAGTATTACGTGGTAAAAACAGCTAGTACACTTATGCAGTGGATTCGAACCACCATAACAGCAGACAAATGAGACTGTACTGAGCTACCTAGTAACGTGTGAGATAAACATTCCGTGTAAGATATAGTATTCGCTTGTTACAGTGAACATTTACAGACGTGCGAACGTCAACTGTCTAATTACAGATACATGACAGGCGATGTGATAACATCTACTAGAGCTGTTCAATAAAGAATGTTCACAATTTTGTTGACAACGCATCTTTACTCATCCTCATAATTTTGATGGTCCTTCTCAAAATAGTGTCCCCTGAATGTGATGCACTTGTCCTAGCGTTTCTGTCAGTCTTCAAAGACATGCTGGAAAACATTTTTTTAGAGATCTTTCAAAATAGCCTCCGCAGCCTTCACCATTGCTTCTGATGATGGATAATGCCTCCCACGAAGGCATTTCTTCAAGTTAGGGAATAGAAAAAAGTCACATGGGGCTAAATCCGGACTATAGGGAGGGTGAGAGATGTACTTCACGTTGAGTTTTGCAAGATATTCAGCAACAACATTGGCAATATGCAGCCGCGCATTGTCGTGGTGCAGCATCCAGCCTGCTTCATGGAAATGTGGTATCTTGCGCCTGATATGGACTTGCAATGTTTTCAGAACATCCCTGTAGTATAGTCCAGTTACTGATGTGAGTGCAGGTACAACATGCTGATAAACCATTCAATGAACATCAAAGAATGAGATGACTATAACTTTTCCAGCAGAAGCAACCACTTTAGCTGTTTTGGGGTTGGTGATGAAGGAGATTTCCACAATGAGCTTTACTGTTTGCTCTCAGGATCAAAATGATGTAGCCAAGTTTCATCAGCAGTGATTACGTTTGAAAGAAATACCGGATCTTCCTCTAACATCAACTTTAACTACATACAGACCTGCATGCGAATGTCCTTTTGTTCGGGAATCAACAGTCTTGGAACCCATCGCACACAAACACGTCTCATGTGTAATGTTTCTGTGACCAATATGTGGGTGGCACGCAATGAAATGTTCAGTATTTCAGAAGGTGATCTTAAGGTAATTCGTCGATCCTCTCTCACAATGGCAGCAGCAGTGTTGATGTTTTCTTCCGTAAGAGCAGTAACTGGAGCCCTGGATCTACCTTCCTTTGAAATTGATTGTCTCCCCTCTTTAAACATTTTAAACCACCTTCGAGCTGTGTTGTAGGGAAGAACAGACTCTGCATAGGCCTCCTGTAACATTGTATAGGCCTCAACTGAAGATTTGTTGAGACGAAAGCAGAATTTCAAAGCCGGATATTGTTCCTCGCGTGTTACCTCCATTGCAGTGGTAGGCGATAGTAAACATGTCTTTTCCTGGCGGGAACCAGGAGTACCAACAATGGAACTACTACGGCGTGTTTGTTTCACATTAAGGTAACAGAATATAATAATACTGAATTTTAGTGCGAAAAATTATGATCGTAAACAAATTATGACCATTCTTTATTGAACTGCCTGTGTATATTAGTACTAATTTCATTGAGAGTTTAACATCCATGTTACATATGCGGGTAGAACCTAGTAATGGGGTCGATGTTTTCATGTTGGAGTATAAACTGCAGATTACATAAAACTGGAGAATACTGACTCACCTGGTATAAGGTTTAACACGAAGTAATTAGAATAAGCATTTGTAAAAACAGTTGATTGATGGCATGTGAATTTAAGAATGATTATTTAAAGAATTGCTTCAATATTTGCTTTCAGGAGCCCTCATGGGGCTGAGTATAATTTGGTTACTTCCACGCGTTGAACTGTTTGAAGTAGGACGTGATTAGTGCGCGTACGTCTGCCTGAGCCACTATCGTACATAGTGACGAGGGCATGTTTAAAGTTAGCCTTTGGTGTGGGGTTAACCCGCAGTCCGAGCATGTGTCCCTCGCGCTTGGGCGGCGAAAGCTTCCGATGATGTGACCACGAAAGTAGCTCTCTGAACCGCAGTTGTGGGCAAGTTAGTGAACAAGAGACATCGCGATCTCGCACATCGTATAACATTACACAGCGGCGAGTGAGTTAATGAGCGTCTCTCAGTGTATACAGATAAATTGTGTGTTGTGAGTGCCTTGTGTGGATATCATGTCATCATCAGCTGCAAATGTGCTGTATAATAATGACAGCAGAGAGCATTAAAATAAAGTGAGTACAGGAATTGATCAAGAGTTATTTAATCTACTCCAAACCGAAGCAATACGCTTAAACTAATTCATGCTTTGATTCTTGCATTCATATTATTTTGTTTATTCTTGTGCACAATATTCTTCAAATGGTTAGTGTTCTATCTCTTTCCTGTTAAACCAGACGAGACTCTGGGTGAATTTATTAGGTGACTCGGAAAATTCGCTACCTAAATTCGCAAAATCAGCATCTCAAAAACAAATTTTGTACTGGAATAGTGGTTTTGTATTTCGATTGGGCTTCCCTCTCTATATGAGTCCAAAAGTTCCTTAAAATTATATTTACTTAAGGAGTTCTCGTTTTCATTATGTACACGAATGTCATTTCTTGTCTGCTTCCCTAATGAGATAATGAATGAAAGGCCTGTGAAGCTTAACGTTCTCATTTTTTTTACAATATATAGACGTGAGCTTTTCCGAAGAGTGTCAGCAATTTTGTTAGTGTTTTTTCCCCAACTCCTTCAATCCGACACAATCATGTCCTCATAACAACGAATCTTAACGTACTTTTACTCATCCTCATAATCCTTCCTAAATGGTCTCCCCTGAATGCCATGCACTTGTCCCAGCGTTTCTGCCAATCTTCAAAGACATGCTCAAAACCATTTTGTCAGATCCTTCAAAATCGCCTCTGCAGCCTTCACCACCGCTTCTGATGATGGATAATGCCTCCCACGATGCGTTTCTTCAAGTTAAGGAATAGAAAAAAGTCACATGCGGATAAATCCGGACTATAGGGCGGGTTAGGGATGCACTTCACGTTGATATTTGCAAGATTTTGAGCAACAACAATGGCAATATGCGGCCGCGCATTATCGTGGTGCGGCATCCAGCCTGCTTCACGGAAATGTGGTCTTTTATGCCTGATATGGACTTGCAATGTTTTCAGGACATCCCTGCAGTATTGTCCAGTTAGCGATGTGTGTGCAGGTGCAACATGCTGATAAACCATTCCATGAATATCAAAGAATGAGATGACCATAACATTCCCAGCAGAAGCAACTACTTTTGCTTTTTAGCGGGGATGGTGATGAAGGCGATTTCCACACTGAGCTTTGCTGTTTGCTGTCAGGATCAAAATGATGTAGCCAGGTTTCATCAGCAGTGATTACGTTTGAAAGAAACTCCGGATCTTCCTCTAACATCAACTTTAACTGCACGCAGACCTGCATGCGAATGTCCTTTTGTTCGGGAATCAACAGTCTTGGAACCCATCGCGCATAAACACATCTCATGTGTAATGTTTCTGTCACCAACGTGTGTGTGGCACCCAATGAAATGTTCAGTATTTCAGAAAGTGATCTAAGGTAATTCGTCGATCCTCTCTCACAATGGCAGTAGCAATGATGATGTTTTCTTCCGTAAGAGCAGTAACTGGAGCACCGGGTCCACCTTCCTCTGAAATTGATTGTCTGCCCTTTTTAGACATTTTAAACCACCTTTGAGTTGGGCTGTAGGGAGGAACAGACTCTCCATAGGCCTCCTGTAACATTTTATAGGCCTCAACTGAAGATTTGTTGAGACGAAAGCGGAATTTCAAAGCCGCATATTGTTCCTCGCGTGTTACCTCTATTGCAGCGGTAGGCGATACTGAACATGTCTGAACTCGCCTGGTTCTCATAGGCGGGAACTAGGAGTACCAACAATGAAACTACTACAGCATTTTTGTTTCACATTAAGCTAACAGAATATGATAAGTTTTAATTTTAGTGCGAAAAATTATGACCATAAAAAATTATGATCATTCTTTATTGAACAGCCTTGGTATATCTTCCCATTTCTTGAGGTATGTTTTATGATATTTTGCCTTCAATTTCTTCCGTGGAGGAGTCTTTGATGGATCGTCTTCACCCTCAAACATCTTCCAAATATCGGTGTGCACGATCACCAACAATTTAGGCTTAGCTTCCAACAGCCACGCTAAAAAAAAACATATTTAACATAGAGTAGAACGGTAACAGAGGTGGAACTGAAAGAAAAAATCTGAGAAAATTCGCTTATTATGGCTGGCAGAAACGTGCTGTTCCGCTGCTACATGACGGCACACATGTGTATTGTCGTGTTGCTCAAACCATTACCATGGATTTACCTTTGGTAATAGAAACCTTTCAGATAACGCACTGATTATTCTTGTAAGTGTGAGAGGGGTACTGACGTGCCTCTCGTTCGTGTGCTAAGCACCAATGAATGCATCACTTCAGCCAATGGAGTTTTTAGGAATCACAAATGACAGATATATGTTCACACCACGTAGAGTAAAATGCCTAAACGCCCAAGCTTCTATTCCCACTTTGTCTACGAAGGCATATCTAATAACATTATTTGTATAAACTTTGGTTAAACACTCTGTAGTGTATGTCCTTCCCTTAGACATTATAGGATGGCATATTTGGAGAGAAAAGCTCAGGTTCTAATTGGGAAAAAAGTTGTTCCTTTTCCAGTAAAATCATTATGTTGACCAGAGCATAATTTATACTAATAGTACGTTATTATTAAGAAGTCCTTTGTTATTGGTGTGTTACAGAAGAAAGAATAATAGGACCTGAAACTTCACGTGTAGCTCACATACAACAGTGAAAGTGCAAATATGCGGCCAACGTTGCCTGTGATTACGGCCAGTGATGGAGGCAGAGGAGAAAATGAGGTTTCATGAACCCTTTGTTCTGTTGTTCGATTTGCCTACCTTATATGGGAGGCTCTCTTTTGTCAACATAGTGTTTCCTATGAGTCTAGTTACCCGCGGGAGAGAAACCAAATGTCACTTAATGTAATCCCAAATTTGATATCAATTTATAACCTGTACCTACATAATATTGCAGCTATGTCGATGTTTTAAATAAATAGACGTGACAAATATGGAGCATGCATGTTTACATCGTCCTGTGTTTCCTAACACTCCTTTGAATAAATGTTAAACATTAACAATAGAAGAAAATCGTATGTGTTGTATTAACACAATTTTCTCTAACCTTGCAAATCCTCTGCCTACAAATGCTTACAGTTACTCCAAAAAGTACTGGTCTAATGCAGAAGTTTACGTTTAGGGACGTACGGATAGTGGAAAATCATTAGAACAAAGCACAGTAAGGACACTGTTTTATTTATAGATTAGTGAGAAAGATAATACAATAAAGAAACTTACAGTATCTATTCCCATAAACATAGTTAAACATTCAAAAGTAAAGATATTGTCACATAATTATCGGAAAGCCCGAGCGATAGCGGCTGGGCGGGCGACAGGAGGCATTCAAACCACGCCTACCCATTTATCTTGTAGCACTAACGAGGGGATGGTTGGAAAAGCATCACTAGCCATCTCCTTCCCCTTCCCCTTCACTGATTCGCGAGGTTTCCAGAAACAGCGATCTCCCTATAAAAGGGGCTGCTGTTGGCGCCGTCTAGCTACCCATCCATAAGTCTTCTCCCAACCGTCTCAAAACTATTTGAGAGGTTGCTCCTATCCCGCCTGACCCCTCTTTACGAGGAAAGGCAGCTCCTACCCGATCACCAGTTTGGTTTTCGTCATGGACACTCTACGACTCTACAGCTACTGCGTAGAGGACAGCCCTGGGCTTCCAGGAAAACCTCAAGACAGTCGCGGTGCTGCTAGACGTAGAGAAAGCCTTTGCCACAACCTGGCACCAAGGCCTACTGTACAAACTCAGGGAGGCTAACGTACCTCCTCCCTATCTCGCCCTGATTAGTAGTTTCCACAGAAACCGCACATTCAGGGTGAGAGTGGAAGGACGGATGTCATCTATCAGACCAATAGCCGCGGGTGTCCCGGAGGGCAGTGTACTGTCCCCGTTACTCTTTGCGGCCTACATGTCTGACTTCCCCTTAAAACCACAGACTGTTACGTGCCAATATGCTGACGACGTCCGCATAATGGCACGTAACAAAAACCTACGATATTGTCATCCTCCGCTACAGCGCCAACTCCGAGCCATTGGCCGTTGGAGTGAGAAGTAGAGGATGGCCATTAGCCCCGAGAAGAGCTCTGCTCTTCTCCTGGCTAACGTCCGAGCTAGGCGACCGGATTCGTCGCTGAGGTTAAGGCAGAGGCAAATCCCTTGGGTTCCCACTGCCAAATACCTTGGCGTCCACCTCGATCGCGGTCTCACCTACGCACCTCATGTCCGGGTCAAAGCCGGACAAGGGCATGCAGCGCTAACACAGTTATACCCTATTCTCAAATCCACCATGCCAACGCACCCCAAACTACGCCTGTATCGGGTGATTATACCACCCCTGATTCTGTACGGCTGCGAAGTCTGGGGATCAGCGGCTTCCACCACTATTCGCAGACTCCAGCGCGTCCAGAACAGGGCACTGCGCATGATCTACCATACCGGGCGTAGATTCCCGTCCCAAATCCTTCATACATACTCTGGGGTCCCATATATCGTGGACGTGGTGCGGGAGAGATTCCGCACCATCTACGATAAGCTGGACTCCCATCCAAACATACTGGTGAACACCCTTGGTCGTTACTACCACAGGGTTCCTCGCCGCCGACGGAGCTACCGGTTACCCAAAGATGCCTTGGGTAACTAGAACTGAACAGGGCCACATTCCCCTGACTCCAACCCCCTAAGCCCAGAAATGGGCTTGGTAAATTCAATACCTTAACACTGTTCCGTTCCCTCTAGCCTGATAAGCGGACTGTGCTCAGATGCCTCCCAACTGGCAGGCGGAAGAGCGAAGCCAGCACTGGTGCATCCCCCCCCACGGGGCGACTGCGGTCACAAGGCTAGATAAGCCCACAGCCGAAAACAATCGCCTGAGACAAATGATGACTCTTCTATACTGCCCAGATAAAGACGCAGTAAGCGGCTAGGTGCTGGGCAGCAAACACTCCGTCCAGGTACACCTGCACGACTCGACTCTTCTGCTGGTTCTGCTGCTCTGCTGGAGTCAGTTGAGTTCTTGGCGAGCAGCTGTGAGGAGCGCCGTGCTGGTTGACGGACTGGAAGACTGTGTACGTGTATCAGAGGAGTTGTACGTAATTGTGAGTGTGGCGTGGACCTGTGACAGACGAACTGGCATATTGTAATTGTGTGCGCTACGTAATTCTATGAAATCGGCAAGTGTTCCAACTGTAATTCGGTGGAAATAAAGAACATCTTGAGTTTGTGCAATTTTTAATTTCACGAACCCACAAAGTCACAATCTGCAGTATAGGATGCAAAATAAGTATTCGTCTGCATACTGAAAATGGTGTAGAATGTTACGGTTAGTACTTAGTAGGCCCTCCATTCCTCTTTATAATCTCTTGTATTCTCCTTGGCATGGATTTCACTAAATATTGTGCTTTTCAACTGTAATTTTACACCATTCCTCTATTAGAGCGTTCTTTAGATCATTTATATTAGATATCCGATGATTCCTAAAACTTTTGTCCAGTATACTCCACAAATTCTCTATTGGATTCATGTCTGGGGATTGCGGTGGTGTCGACATCCATCGTGGAGTATTATACAACAACCGTAGCCTTGCATCTAGAGCTGTGTGTTTTAGATCATTATCTTGTGTGAAAATATAATCCTCAGAAAGACCCATATTAATCACACTTCTGGACAGATTTGTTTTAGGATGTTTATGTAAAACTTATGGTTCATAATTCCATCAATAAAACACAAAACCCCCACACCATTTGCACTCATGCAGCCCGAGACAAGTACTGAACCGCCTCCATATTTTATTTTTCTCCTCAAGCTCGCAATATTGTTTTTCTCCATACTATTACTCGCCCTTTTGACTTAAAGAGCTCAAATTGACCCTCCTCAGTAAGTACAACCTTCTTCCAGAAATCAAACCCATCGTATTTATGTTATTTCGCAAAAGCAACTTGCTTCTTTCTGTTGATTTTACTGATGTATGGTTTACTACGGGATGTTCGGCCTCTATACTCAGCTTCATAAAGCACGTTTCTTATAGTTTGTGCCTAAACGGACCTTCCTGAGTGTGTTTGAACTGCAATAGCAAGTTTTGGAGCACTTAGTTTAAGATTTTTCTTGCCTTCTCTAAATAACTGTCTTTTCTCCATCTCGGATAGAACTGCAGGACGACCGTTTCTTGATTAATTTTCGTAAGTTTTGTTCTGACCAAACCTGTATATAATAGTCTTCACTGTACTGGTAGGTCTTCTAATGGTTTCTCCAATTTCTCGGAGATTTTTTTAAATAACCCGATGCAAATTTCTCTCTTTTCTTTTGCAGTTCCACGACGTTCTCGACCCATATTACTTAAATATCAGTTCAACTGTTTTTAAAAGAAGGTTTTTACTACACTAAAACAAAATAGTGGCCTATCAATGATTTGTGAATAATGTTTCTATTTTAATGATGCCATATTTGTATACTGTCTGTAATGGACTCTAAACCAATTTTTTATTCATTAAAATACTTAATAAATACGGATATATGAATGTGTATTTATGAAGCATTTTTACACCATGAACCTCCTGTACTAATGGTGTGCATTGTGTGCAGAAATTTTAGTCCTGCAGCAACAATATGGCCTCTTTCAAGCAGAAATCTGCGACCATCATTTGTTCTCTTATATTTGAACCCAAGAGATTTCAGAATATTATGTATGGAAGATAGCTAATCCGTATATTCTATTTTATTCTATTCTACTTTTCTTCTATTCTACTTTTATCTTCTATTCTATTCTACTTTTGAAAATTGTCTAAGTTGGTAGAACGTTTGTTAGATGCTCGATGTTTACCTGGAGATCTAAGTATTGGAACTTCTCCTAATTTCGTAAACTGTTTGCCTTCTTTAACAATGTTCGTCACAGAATGAGCACTCACGTGACAAACTTGTAACATTAATTCTCGACTCTGAGCGAAATTTCTAATTTCTAAAATGTCTTAAATTGACATCTGTTTGAAAAAGAAATGCGCTCCTTTCTTCCTCTTCCTCTTATTATTATTATTATTATTATTATTATTATTATTATTATTATTATTATTATTATTATTATTATTATTATTATTATTATTATTATTATTATTATTATTATTATTATTATTATTATTATTATTATTATTATTATTATTATTATTATTATTATTATTATTATTATTATTATTATTATTATTATTATTATTATTATTATTATTATTATTATTATTATTATTATTATTATTATTATTATTATTATTATTATTATTATTATTATTATTATTATTATTATTATTATTATTATTATTATTATTATTATTATTATTATTATTATTATTATTATTATTATTATTATTATTATTATTATTATTATTATTATTATTATTATTATTATTATTATTATTATTATTATTATTATTATTATTATTATTATTATTATTATTATTATTATTATTATTATTATTATTATTATTATTATTATTATTATTATTATTATTATTATTATTATTATTATTATTATTATTATTATTATTATTATTATTATTATTATTATAATTTACGTCCTCCAACGTAGTCTTATCGAAGGATGAATGGAATGGGTGAAATGATGCCCATATGAGCCCAGGGTCCATAGAGCTTAGTCACCCGACATTTGTATTTTAGGATGAGGGAAAACCCCGAAAAAACCTTATCCAGGTAGCTCACCCTGACCGAGATTAGAACTCGGGACCTCTTGAACGTGAGGCAGACACGCTGCTACCACGCTACCGAGGCGGGCACTAGCCTGTTTATGTAAAATCTTATGAGTTGTTTCGCAGTTACTACTAGGCGCACCAGTACTAGCCTTGCTAAGCGGTATACTTACTAACTTTGAAAAGCACGTGTGTACTCTTAAAAGATCGCTACTTTACTGTTTAAGCCCAGAGGTTCCACCCCATTAGTCCTGAACCCGTAGGAACAGGACCCGGGCCTCTTGCTACCAGGGAGTTATCCGAGCTGTCCCAAAGGGCGCTCGGCGTCCTCCGTGGGGCTTTCCATAGGGCAAGACCTTGATACCTAACAAGCCCCCCCCCCCATCTGGTCCTATGGACTCAAGACGGGATGGAAGTGGATACGCCACTTAGGCGCGCCAACACCAAAGGTGAAGACTACCGATATGACCTCGGTGGGGCCGCCTGGTGATCTAGCACACCTTCTACTAGCTTTGCAGGCTAGTACCCGGGAGACTTAATGGCTTCCATCAACCCCATCCGAAGACGTACCCGATTCCCACGGGTATCGGGAACACACTGCCCCCTCGAGTCCAACCCAATCCGAACGACTCCCCTACGGGAAGGGCTCAGATGTTCGGCCCGAGGTTCCTCTAGTAACGTCAGAGGTACCACGAGTGCTAAGGCTCCGCAGCGCCCGCACTTTAGCAGCTGAAGGGGACGGATCCCCTCCCCTACGGGAGCTACTTTACTGTATGCAGGGTACAAAAATGCAACTGCAGCATAACACGTTTGTGTTTTGTTTTTGTTTTTTCACTGACAGTTAATAATTCTTTTGTTTCTAGTCAGGCGTCTTATCTTTCTATATCTCCGAAACCAGATGTGCTACTAGCATGGGGTTTAGACAGTCGTCCTCAGAAGAAATAGCTCTGTAACATGGCAAAAACAAAACAATTCTGTAATTATTATCTTTAGAGAGTGCAAAGAAATTAACGTATGGTTCAGCAAAGCGAGGGAGTGTTCGTACTTAACTGTACAACGTTGCACGCACCGAATTGGCTAGTAGCGATAGAACAGCCACTCCTAGCCCCGCCTTCTGTTCATTCCTATTTTTAGCTGCCTTAACAAACTACTTCTTAGTACTGAATTAAACTAGTTGTTCTTGGTTTTTGTCGTAATCATTTTCGTGTCCCTCTTCTTGGTTTGTAATGAAATGAAACATAAGGGAATCCATTTCAATTGATACTTAATCATTTTAAACATTCACATCTTTTTTTTTTCTTTAGGATCTAACATTCGACCACTAACTACCAACTGCCACATTATACTTGGTATAGTGCTATTATTACTTCAGTATATAGCTGATGGAAAATTGTTATGTGAGCCTAAATATTTAAAATGTAGGATTCGGATTTAAGTCACAAATACCCAATATTGTTTAAGCCATATTTGCTGTTCCTTCACACAGTGTTATCTGTTTACTATTCTATTTTGAAAAATGGACTCATTTTAACAGATATGTATATTAGCATTTCACTGTGACTTAATGTCGTTTGGCCATTTGCGAAAACAGAGTTCAGAAAATTATTTAAGTTAATTGATAGAAATTAATAATTTGCTCACACTTGTCGTGTATAGGCTAAGGTTTTGAATAGATAAGAGTTAAATGAAGAAGCCTGAGATTCAAGTATATGTGTATTATTTTATCTTGACAGGAATCCTGCGCGGTAGGGATGAGTAGCAACTGTGGTGTGGATAGTGCACCTATCGCCACAATGCGTCAGACGCGTAAGATTACGAGAGGGGAGGGCGGTGCATAAGGTGTCTAAAAAGAAATTTCATTCTCAAAGCCAGTTTTGCAGCTCTTATAAACTAAGTTGTAATTCTTACTATGGTAGCAATCTCCACGCTTTTGTTGGATCTTAAATGTCCATAGGCATTTGGAACAAAACCCTGTTCTCCTCCAGCAGGCATGATAAACAACTGTCGGTCTTTCAATATCGCTGCAGAGTCCCTGTAACGTATTTCACTCCAGGCATATGGCCCAGTATGTGCTGTATTTATATAAGTTTCATCCATATAAACTATATAAACATTACTTCGATATCTCCGAACATTTCGTAAATACTTAAGCATTTTTGCACGTATGGTGCGATGTTCGATTAAAATTTGTCTGTCACGCTTAGTGTCTTTTTTTCTTCAAATAATCCTAGCTTCAAAATAACTCTTCTTAATGTTCAGACACTGCCTTGGAAGTCAGTAGAATTTTTAGCTTCATAAGCACTTTCTTCAAAGTTGGTCTTTGTTTTCTGTGCTTTAAAAGTTATTCATAGTTCGCCTAACTACTTCTGAATTAAAACATCCAAATTAGATTTTGTGCATGTTCTTAATCTTTGTTTACTGGACATAGAGAAGGACGTTGTTGCACTAGCACCAATGGCTTTTCTTTCCTTAATAACTTTCCTAAACTGCTTTCAGACACAACTGTTGCCTCAGATACCCTTCCCCAGATTTTTATAGCTGACCTACACCATTGTTCCTTTTTTATAAATCTATGGATATTGGTTATTACTTCTCGCGTTTTTAAATTTAGCACTTTATTTCCTAATGTGCTGCTAGGAGGCGTCATTTATAAATGCTCTCTTGGAACCAGGAGACACGCACATTTTGAAACAAGTTGTAGTGTGACCGAGTAGCTCTGCACGTGTTTAGTCGCTCGCAACTAGTACGCAACTGACCTGACCTCCCCTCCAGTTGCAACCGTTCTGAGGTGGACTCGTCCAGATACCACTGCGCATCGCTCTGCACTTTTCAAGATCAAAAAGTTACATCTGTACTTACAACAGTATGTCACCACAAGCTGTGTATCTCGGATGCGAGAACCCCCAGTGGTTTACCGGGAAAATATATGAGTTAACTAGAGAATTTTATGTCAGGACGATAAGTTGGCCATGGTTGCTCAGGAGGTAAGAACGACTGGACCGAAAGCAGGAGATCCGTGGTTCAAATCCCGGGCCTGACATTGAATTTTTCGAGTTGGCTCTATCAGAAAAAGTGTTCCCCTTCAAAAAGTTATATCTTTATTACTTGATGCAAATTCATATTAAACAAAATATCAGAGTGGTTTACTAGTTACTATGGCAGTTCTCTTCTTTAAAGGAACTTTCACTGATAGCTTTGCCTCACCAATACTTTCTGCAGGCAAACTGCCGCCAGTCTTTCGGGTCTTTGTGATCAAAAGCTTCCACAGAAAGGCAGACCTCAGTACCAAAGGGGACAAAATGGTGAGATACACAGAAAGTAATAAGTGTATTCCTCTATGGAGATCTCTTCATAAGCACACCAGTTCTCTCATTCTATCCAGACCTCAGGGGCCCGCTTCTGTAAAATTCAACAGAAATTCTACAAGCGTTCTCATACAAAACAACTTTACAATTTATTTCGGATGTAAAATTTAGAACGAGACTTGCATATACAATCTATAACCTCAAAGCACCTTAAGTTGCTTATTCAAATTAAGTTTAGAGAAATTAGATAAATTCTCAGTTATATCGAAATTAATATATGTAGTAACATAGCCCAGTACCTATGTAAACTACGTGGGTGGTCTGCGAAGTTTCCGACCTAAACATGAAGATGGCAGAACTAGTAAATAAAAGCTAGTGAATTTCGCCGTTCATCTCTTGACAGTTACTCACGAACGTTTCAGCGATTTTGGACGCTCAGTTGTTATAGTCGTTTGAGTAAGTTGATGTCACTGTATTTATGAAAATGGACAAAATCGAGTATTGTTTTAAAAGACAATATGCCTACGCAAATCAAAGATGAGTTGGATTCTGTGTATGGGGACTGTGAACCATCATTTACCACAGTGAAATTTTGGGCAGCTGAATTTAAATGTGGCCGTAAGAGCTTAGGAGGCGATGAAAGTTCGGGACGTCCAAAAACTACACTTACCAACGAAAACATCACTAAAGTTCAACAAATTGTGCTAGACGACCGCCAAATTAAAGTGAGAGAGATAGCAGAGGCTATGAGCATGTCGGGCCGCGCTGTGGCTCAGTGGTTAGACCGCTTGGCTCTCACCAATGCGGCCCGGTTTCGATCCCAGGCGACCGCAAAGTGAGATTTGTGGTGGACAACACGGCGCTGGGGCGGGTTTTCTCCGGGATCTCAGGTTTCCCCCGCCATTTCATTCCACCGGTGCTCCATCTTCATCTCATGTATCATCAGTGTCACCGCCTGCGGTGCCGTATGTAGTAAAAACGGGCGTTAAACACTACACATTTTTTTATGTGAAAAGAACGTGTTTGTCACATATTAAATCAACATTTAGACATGAGAGAGCTGTCCAAGCGTTGGGTGCCGCGTTTGCTTACCAACGTGCTCGAAAAAACATTTCCAACGCTCTGTTGGCGCAGTTTAGGCACAAGAAATCCAAGTTTTGGCGCCGATTAATTACTGTAGATGAAACTTGGATACACCATTATACTCCCGAAACAAAAATACAGACCAAACAGTGGACTGCAAAGGGGAAACGTGTTCCAAAAAAGCAAAAGTGGTTTTTTTCGGCTGGGAAAGTGATGGCAACTGTTTTGGGGATAGTCATACAGTTATTTTAATCGATTATCTTCCAAAAGAAAAAAAACCATTACAGAAGCATACTACGCATCATTACTTGACAAACTGAAGGTAGAACTTTCCGAAAACGGCCACAATTGCAGAAAAAGAAAATTCTGTTTCCAAGACAACATATCAGCAGTTGCAGTGGGAAAATCCACGAATTACGGTTTGAACTGCTTGACCATCCACCTTACTCACCAAATCTAGCCCCTTGTGACTTCGTTTTATTCCCTCATCTGAAAATTGCGCTCGGAGGACAGAGATTTTCGTCAAAAAAAGAGGCACTCAGCTTCGTGAACAATTGTTTTACTGAGAAAAACGCCGAGTACTATTTGAACGAGTTGGAGATGGGGGCATCGCTGGGAGAAGTGTGTAGAGTTACAAGGAGACTATGTTGATAAACGTCGAGTACTATTTGGACGTGTTACAGAGATGGGAGTATCGCTGGGAGAAGAGTGTAGAGTTACAAGGAGACTGTGTTGAAAAACGTCGAGTACTATTTGGACGGGTTACAGAGATGGGAACATCGCTGGGAGAAGTGTGTAGAGTTACAAGGAGACTGTGTTGAAAAACGCCGAGTGCTATTTGGACGGGTAACAAAGATGGGAACATCGCTGGGAGAGGTGTGTAGAGTTACAAGGAGACTATGTTGAAAAATGCCGAGTGCTATTTGGACGGGTTACAGAGATGGGAGCATCGCTGGGAGAAGTGTGTAGAGTTACAAGGAGACTATGTTGAAAAACGCCGAGTACTATTTGGACGTGTTACAGAGATGAGAGCATCGCTGGGAGAAGTGTGTAGAGTTACAAGGAGACTATGTTGAAAAACGCCGAGTACTATTTGGACGGGTTAGAGAGATGGGAACATCGCCGAGAGAAGTGTGTAGAGTTGCAAGACAATGCTGAAAAAATTCCTAAAAAAATGTATTGTACCTTTATTAGGTCGGAAACTTTTCGGACCACCCTCGTATATCGTTATAGCAGAGTAGTGTAGGTCTCTCCCCATACTCCCGTTTGGATGTACAGAATGGGATAGCTTACAGCATCATGTGGTCGCGTAGCACTTGTTTTACATTATTTCCACTGAGAATACCAGGCTACAAGAGAAATCGCATTATCGTACCACAGACATGGTAATAATGATGTAAAGTGCAACGGGGAGTAAGGATTTTAGCTTGCAAATCCGTAACATTTCCGTCAGGCCTTTAACGTATTTATTACTTCAGCATATGAACATGAACTTGCATCTCTAAGAGAACTTGCTTTCATTTTGTTGAGCTGCTTCTGCATGATCTTTCCCACTCTTTTCAAATCGAATGCTCTACCTTACTTTACAATTATTATCAGTTAAAGTCTGTTTAGTTAACGCGTGTGCACTTCGGCTTCTGCCTTTGACGAACCCTTATAATCGTTTTATAACCCCCAACCCTTCTTCTCCCAGATCTTTCTGCAAGGTTGCCACCTTTCTCGATACGCCATGGGTGTCGTACGAGGTTTCGTCTAAATAAATTATCTTATGTCCATTACTGCGAAACTTCCTTAGTTTTGACATATATATATATATATATATATTGCCAAGCTACAATTCTACTGGATTAAATAGTAACCCTTATCTTATTCAAAGTGCGGTATTTGAAACCGAGCTGCTTTAGGAGACCGCGCAAAGTGCAGTGCCCATAAGGAAAATCACAAATTTCTTGTAAATGTTCAACCAATTCGTCTAAGGTGGGAGCTCTCTCTTTTGCATAGAATCTATAAATTTCTCGACGAATTAAATCGCATGTAAAATTATCTATTTTAGAGAAACGTTTCCTTTTGTTTCTACACTTGATCGCCGTCTTTGGTATTCCTTTCGTCACAATATTTCTTACTGTATTTCTGTGAATACCCAGAATTTATCATCAGGTTCATTGCACGACCCCTTACCAAGATTATTTGTCAGCACATATTTATATGTGTTCAAAACAAGCGCTTGAATTTGCTTAGAAACAGTTCCCGTTATAACTTTGTTTTTTGAGACTTTTCCAATAATATAACTCGGCCCAGTTATTCCCACTGTTGTCTTCACTTGGATTATTTTCACGTGACTGAAAGTTATCTACTACTTCATTTGTATTTACCACTGCATTTCCCTCCCACGGTCTCCACATCGTGACACACAACGAATTTCTGCACGTAATGAAACAGATCAACTGGAAGTTGGAACTTTGGCAACTGAGACTCCACGTGGAGTAGACATGCAACTGTCACTTCGAGAAAATCAGGGCTGCTATTGGTCCTCAACGACAGTGTTCCATTTCTGAAGTGTGGAGATAGATTTATGACGGTAATTAGTGGGCGGGAGTCTCAGGTTCCTTTGACACTGAACTGCACATGAATTAACTAAACAGACTTTACCATACATTCAGAAGCCTTCTTGTCCAATTGTTGCAAATAAAGACAAGCTCTACTTGGTTACAGGTGGGCCAACCATTTGATGACTTAGACCAATTAAATGCATTTATATCCCATAAGGGAATCTGAAACACGGCAGAAACAGAACAGTTAACAGAAATGGCTACAGGGGCAATGGATGTGATATATAAATCTGGCCGTGTCTTCACCTAATAGTCTCTGTGAATTACCAAAAGAGATTGAAAAACACGAAAGTGGTAGAAAATGTTCCTAATATATTCCTTAAGTAAACAAAGGCGGTAATGAACATGTCTGGTTCCTACAGGTGGGAACCAGGAGTACCAACAATGAAACTACTACGGCGTGTTTGTTTCACATTAAGCTAACAGAATGTAATAAGATTGAATTTTAGTGCGAAAAATTATGAACGTAATTCTTAAATGAACAGCCCTCGTATATTTTGAGTAAAAAAAGGGGCAGAGAACAGCAGTTTCAGAATGTAAATCCCAAGACATAGCCGTGCTGCACTCAGCCTTCACCGACACCTTTTACTCTGGGAAGACCAAATTACTAAATGGTGACAGGAGATTCTGTGTGGAAAGTTACGGAAAGATATGTAACCAGCCAATTATTCGTCTAGTGAACAAGGAAAACAATTCAGATGGTACTTCACCGGTGATTGATCTTGGGAGTTGGGTAAATGCAAGTCCCAAGCATTATTGCTCAATAATGAAGGTTGCTGATGGATATTGTTTCTTGTAGCCGAATGTATTAATGTAGGTTTGTTAAATGGTAAATGTTATTTCTAATGCATTTTGGTGATCAAGAACCGTTAAAATAACTATTATGATGTTTCCTTGAGCACGCCTGAACCCGGAACAGTATCCGGGAGTTATTTGATACTATGAAAACATTGGTTTCTGTGTAATACAATATTCTGGTAGAAGGAAGCTGTTTGGCCTTAAGTTGGTATAACTTAACCGGTACGAGGGTCGCGTAAACTTGTTCCTTCGGTATGCGGAAAAAACAAATGAAAACAGCTGCGCCCACCCCACGAGGGGTCAAATTGGCCCTCAACTTCGATGGTGTTTATGAAATTGGTTATTATTCTTACAAAAAGAATAATTACGTTAATTTATTATATGTGAATAGCCCATATTTTTTTTATTTCATTTGAAATATTATAATATATCTATGCTTATTAGTTTGATTGCTCCTCAGGGTCCTATTTCGGTAGGTCCGGGTTTGGCGCACCCGGGGTCCCGAGCCAACAGTCTCCCTCGTGTGGGCTCCTCTTCGTGGTTGAGGGAGACGGTCAACAGGCCCACCCACGTGTATGCCGTGCGTGGAGACCCGTGGAGAAGGATTATAGATTCTTTTCTGGTTTGGGGTTTGGGATTTGGTGAACGAGGTTTTTAGTAGGTTTTGATTGATGTTTTTATGTACGTGTATTTTTAATAGGTTTTGTTACACTCGTATAGTTTTGGGAAGGTTTTATATCTGGCTTTTGCCCTGACTAGTTTTTTAAAGGGCGTTGATGACCGCCGTAGTTGAGCGCCCTTATACAGGATGTTACAAAAAGGTACGGCCAAACTTTCAGGAAACATTCCTCACACACAAAGAAAGAAAATATGTTATGTGGACATGTGACCGGAAACGCTAAATTTCCATGTTAGAGCTCATTTTAGTATTTCTCTTAAAATGTAAATTGAAATCATTCGTGCAGACAAATGTCAAAATACCCCATTGTGGTTCATGCACGATGGAGCTCCTGCACATTTCAGTCGAAGTGTTCGTACGCTTCTCTACAACAGATTCGGTGACCAATAGATTGGTAGAGGCGGACCAATTCCATGGCCTCCACGCTCTCCTGACCTCAACCCTCTTGACTTTCATTTATGGGGGCATTTGAAAGCTCTTGTCTACAGAACCCTGATACCAAATGTAGAGACTCTTCGTGCTCGTATTGTGGACGGCTGTGATACAATACGCCATTCTCCAGGGCTGCATTAGCGCATCAGGGATTCCATGCGAAGGAGGATGGATGTATGTAACCTCGCTAACGGAGGACATTTTGAACATTTCCTGTAATAAAGTGTTTGATGTCACGCTGGTACGTTCTGTTGTAGTGTGTTTCCATTCCATGATTAATGTGATTTGAAGAGAAGTAATAAAATGAGCTCTAACATGGAAATTAAATGTTTCCGGACACATGTCCGCATAACATATTTTCTTTCTTTGTGTGTGAGGAATGTTTCGTGAAAGTTTGGCCGTACCTTTTTGTAACACCCTGTATATATCATCATTAGTTTGATTGCTTGCTTTGTATATGTTAAAATTATCAGTTTATCAATGCTTTATCACAAATTGATATGAAGAAGATGGCAACGCCATCATAATTACTGTAAAACTTGTATTATTCTCGAAAAAAGGAAAAATTCGCGCAAATACGCCTCTGGACATACCTGTCACAGCTGGGAGTATTAGTGGCACGTCTAGCATTAACTGTTGCTGATTTCGCTGTTAAAAAAATAAAAAGCGAAATTTCAAATTATGGCTGAGTGTTCCTTTATCATTAGTGCATACAAACCAGGGCAAAGTCGAAAATGAAAGAGAAACCCTAGACGACACAAACGTGAGGAAGAAAGGGGAATAAGATTTGTCGAGTTTATATTTTCCTATTGCTTTGGAAATTCAATCTGTAATGCTATACTTTAATAAGCATTGTTTACTTACTAATGTTCATTATAATAAGTTATTCTGCTAGGTCCCTACCAGCATATCCAAGCTGCAGCCATGTCGAGAGAGTGTGTGCTTGACATAAGGTTCTAAATAATTACTTGAATGAAGCTGGAAAGAGCAGTTGCTTATACATTTTTTTGTTACATTAATGTAAAACTCTCAAAAATGTATTATTAATAGAGTAGATGAATGAACATAGAAAATACAGTCTTTAAACCATAACTTACACTTCCTAAATTGACAAACATCCTTATGTTGCAACCAAAACACGTTAAGACTAAAATTAAACCTTTACTTGCTGCGAAAATAATTGTATTAAGTTTATTTTATTTTCAGTTATAATATTCTTAGATATTTTAACCCATTATATGCGTTAAATAAGCACGTCACTCTAAATTGCAACACGGGGATACGATTTGTTGTTTCCTAAAGATTTTGTTAATTTGGACATGGCGGCTTTTGCATTTAGGCGCCTCATCTCACAGATGTGAAACTTTCCATGCTACATGTGTATGTTCAGTTAGATATTACCTACAGGAAAAGAGAAAAACAAAACTTTGGGAGTATTATATATTGTATATATTACAAGGATGGGTCAAAAAATAATGCTTCCTACATTTTCCTCTTTTAATCGCCAAGAAAATTGAATCCAATTTACATAGCTTGAAAACTACAACATTGACGATAAATTTGTCACTATTCAATATAATCTCCATTCTTTTCCACAGTTTTGTTCCACCTTATAACTAGGGCATGTATTCCAGTGTGGTAAAACACACGGTCTTGCTTCCTAAGTCATTGACGCACGGGCGTTTTCACAGCCTCCTCATCTTCAAAATGAATCCCACGATGAGCTTCCTTTAGTGGCCCGAACAGATGTAAGTCTGATGGTACCAGGTCAGGTGAGATAAGGCCTTCCATCCCAATTTATCAGTTTCTACAGTGGTGTAACGGCTGGTGTGTGGTCTTGCATTGTCATACAAAAGAAGAACATCCGCCATAGTTTTTGTTGGGCGATCTCGGCGAAGACGTGCTGTCAGCTTTTCGAGAGTTCTGACGTATTCGACAGAATTTATTGTGCATCCCTGCTCCAAAAAATCAATTATAAGTACACCCTCTGCATCCCAAAACATTGTCGCCATAGCTTTCCCTGCCGACCGCTGAGTTTTCTATTTTTTTCTTCGGTGACGTTGTGTGATGCCATTCCATTGACTGCCTCTTTGATTGAGGTTCAAAAAAATGAACCCACGTTTCGTCTCCAGTAACAATTTTTTCTATAAACTCCTCTCCCTCCAAACTGAAGCACTGCAAGTGTTCGGAGGCTATTGTTTCCCTTGTTTCTTTGTTTTGGGTGGTTAACATTCTTGATGACCAACGTGAACAAACTTGTGAGTAACCCAGTTGTTGAATAATCGTCATCACACTAACTTTACTGACGGAGGTAATGCGACACAATTCACCTGTTTTTATCCGGCGATCATCACGAATGATGTCATCGACTCGCTGAATGTTGCATGAAGTCACTGCAGTCACCGGCCTGCCGCTTCGCTTTTCATCTGCCAATGGTCTCTGCCCTTCAGCTTCGTTACAGTGACGAACCCATCGTCTAACAGTGCTGACATCTACCGTTGCATCACCATACACATTTTTAGCCTTTCGTGAATGCGAATTGGTGTTTCACCTTCCGCAGTCAAAAATTCAATCACAGAACGCTGTCTAATAGGAATGTCTATGTCAGCAATTTTGAAAGGGGATGCAGTGCAGTATAAATGTGTATGTGACCTAATGATTAAAACCCAACGAATAAGAGTTAACACCTTCGATATGTTTCAGAGGAGAACGGCCGCCGATATGACCATTGTAGTTAAAGGCGGGGTATAAATGTGTACGTGATCTAATGATTAAAACCCAACGAATACGAGTTATCACCTTCGATATGTTCCAAAGGAGAACGGCCGCCGATATGACCATTGTAGTTAAAGGCGGGGTATAAATTTGTACGTGATCTAACGATTAAAACCCAGCGAATACGAGTTAACAACTTCGATATGTTCCAAAGGAGAACTGCCGCCGATATGACCATTGGAGTTAAAGGCGGGGTATAAATGTGTACGTGATCTAATGATTAAAACCCAACTAATCGAGTTAACACTTTCGATATGTTCCAAAGGAGAACGGCCGCCGATATGACCATTGCAGTTAAAGGCGGGGTATAAATGTGTACGTGATCTAATGATTAAAACCCAACGAATACGAGTTATCACCTTCGATATGTTCCAAAGGAGAACGACCGCCGATATGACCATTGCAGTTAAAGCCGGGGTATAAATGTGTACGTGATCTAATGGTTAAAACCCAACGAATACGAGTTATCACCTTCGATATGTTCCAAAGGAGAACGGCCGCCGATATGACCATTGCAGTTAAAGGCGGGGTATAAATGTGTACCTGATCTAATGATTAAAACCCAACCAATACGAGTTAACACTTTCGATATGTTCCAAAGGAGAACGGCCACCGATATGACCATTGTAGTTAAAAGCGGGGTATAAATGAAAAAGAAAGCTTTTATAATGGGAATCATTGTTGAGGTTAGAGATCGACTGCCGTTGAAGTGACATTGACCTATATACCAATTTTGAAGAAAGCAGGACATGTAGAGTTTCCCTCTCTACAGCATCATCTTGTATAAATTATGAAATGGACTGATTGTTGTTTTGCGCTTTTTGTGGAGCAATGTTGAACCCCTAACAAGCACCACTTCATCATTTAAAGGACTGTTGGAGGTAAACTGTAATTTATTCTATGGATCTCAGACACAGAAGTATTCTTATAACAGCTGTAGGAGCTCTCGACTCACTAACTGCTCTAATATATACGGGCGCGCTGCTCGTTTTATTTCATCTTGATGTAAATTCAACAACTCATTAACAATTCAAAACTCCTCCATTACCTTATCGCTGTTTTTGCCTTACCAGTAACGTTAATACAGTAAGCATAAAGCCTCAGAATTAATGTTCCTACAAATGGTTTCATCAGGGAAATCAAGATAAATGCTAAAGCTTTCAGCAAACCTCATTAAACAACTCCTTCAATCAAAGACATTTCCAAGTAAACCGGAAATTAAGCTTATATAAACATATTAAGACGAGGAAGCAAACTACCAACCAAAGAAATGTCTAGGAATGTTTGTTTACTTTCTCTTTAACATGTATACTAAGGAGTCATTCCGCCGCAAACTTGAAGAGATTTCTAGAGAAATACATGTTTTAAAACAAGAGTTTTAAGATAAGGGTGTCCAAGGCTATGTCTGTCTGTAACAGCATAGCTCTAAAATACCAAGTTAAATACAACAGCATCTACCAAGGATACAACACTAACATCGCCAAGAAAAGTCCTCACTTCAAGCTTCACTACACATTATATAGGGGAGGTGTGTCCAGTACCGCACAGTGCCCAGTACAGCACGATGTCAGTATCTCGTAGTTGCCGATAGATAGTAGAAGCTTATGGTGTGTGTTTAGACAAACAACTATCTATGCTTGGAAAGATAGCGTCAGAATGAAAAATTCAACGTCATAGCCGGGATTTGAACCACGGATCTACTGGTTGCCGTACAGCCACACTAACCCTTGAGCTACTATGGCCAACGTGCCGACATGATACTAAATCCTCCAACTGACTCATGTTTTTTCCGGTAAACCACTAGGAGTTCTCATAAACACATGAGACAACTACCTTAATGACGACTTACTATGCTATAAGTACTTTAAGACCCGGGCTTTATAGTTCGGACCACTCTTAGGTACAACAGACTCGTGTTTTTCCCGGTAAACCACTAGGAGTTCTCATAAACACATGAGACAACTACCTTAATGACGACTTACTATGCTGTAAGTACTTTAAGGCCCGGGGTTTATAGTTCGGACCACTATTAGGTACAACTGACTCGTGTTTTTCCCGGTAAACTACTAGGAGTTCTCATAAACACATGAGACAACTACCTTAATGGCGACTTACTATGCTGTAAGTACTTTAAGGCCCGGGCTTTATAGTTCGGACCACTATTAGGTACAACTGACTCGTGTTTTACCTGGTAAACCACTTAGAGGAGTTCTCATAAACACATGAGACAACTACCTTAATGACGACTTACTATGCTGTAAGTACTTTAAGGCCCGGGCTTTATAGTTCGGGCCACTATTAGGTACAACTGACTCGTGTTTTTCCTGGTAAACCACTTAGAGGAGTTCTCATAAACACATGAGACAACTACCTTAATGACGATTTACTATGCTGTAAATACTTTAAGACCCGGGCTTTATAGTTCGGACCACTATTAGGTACAACTGACTCGTGTTTTTCCCGGTAAACCACTAGGAGTTCTCATAAACACATGAGACAAGTACCTTAATGACGACTTACTATGCTGTAAGTACTTTAAGGCCCGGGCTTTATAGTTCGGACCACTATTAGGTACAACTGACTCGTGTTTTTCCCGGTAAACCACTAGGAGTTCTCATAAACACATGAGACAACTACCTTAATGACGATGTACTATGCTGTAAGTACTTTAAGGCCCGGGCTTTATAGTTCGGGCCACTATTAGGTACAACTGACTCGTGTTTTTTCTGGTAAACCACTAGTTCTCATAAACACATGAGACAACTACCTTAATGACGATGTACTATGCTGTAAGTACTTTAAGGCCCGGGCTTTATAGTTCGGACCACTATTAGGTACAACTGACTCGTGTTTTTCCTGGTAAACCACTAGTTCTCATAAACACATGAGACAACTACCTTAATGGCGACTTACTATGCTGTAAGTATTTTAAGGCCCGGGCTTTATAGTTCGGACCACTATTAGGTACAACTGACTCGTGTTTTTCCTGGTAAACCACTAGGAGTTCTCATAAACACATGAGACAACTACCTTAATGACGACTTACTATGCTGTAAGTTTTTTAAGGCCCGGGCTTTATAGTTAATCATTTTTAGGTACAATTAATGGAAATTAATTGTTCTTTCACACTGGCCGAATTTTTCAGTCTCTCTCTATCTTTCCATACTTTAGCCTACACACGGCGAGTTCACAACGGTGCTTGTCTCTTCATTTTACGAAAATCTCTGTCCTCCGAAAGCAATTTTCAGATGAGGGAACAAAAATTTTTAATTTCAAGTCCTCCAACGTTAAGTCTTATCGGACGGTGAATGAAATGGGTGAAATGATGCTCAAATGAGTTCGAGGTCCAAGGAGCTTGGGGTTACCCGACATTTGTCTTTCAGGATAAGGGAAAACCCTGGGAAAAACCTTATCCAGGTCACCCTAACCGAGATTCAAACTCGGGACCTCTGGAACGTGAGGCAGGCATGCTACCATCTACGCTACCGAGGCAGGCTGGAGCGGGGCCCTTGGGGATAGATCTGGTGAGTAAGGTGGATGGTCAAACAGTTGAATCCGTATTTCGTTTATTTTCGCCTTTGCAACCGCTGAGGTGTGAGGCGGTGCGTTGTCTTGGTGTAACAGGATTTTCTTTTTCTGAAAATGTGGCCGTTTTTCCGCAAGTTCTGCCTTCAGCTTGTCAAGTAATGATGCGCAGTATGCTCATGTAATCGATTTCCTTTCTCTGAAGATAATCGATTAAAATAACACTATGACTATCCCAAAAATGCAGTCGCCATCACTTTCACAGCCGAAAAAAAAGAATTTTTGCTGCTTTTGGAGCTGGTTTCCCCTTTGAAGTCCACTATTTGGACTGTATCTTTGTTTCGGGCGTGTAAAGTGTCTCCAAATTTCCTCTACAGTAATTAATCGACGCCAAAACTCGGATTTATTGCGCCTAAACTGCGCCAACAGAGCGTTGGAAATGTTCATTCGAACACGTTTTTGGTCTAAGGTGAGCAAAGGCGGCAGCCAACGCGCGGACAGCTTTCTCCTATCTAAATGCTTATTTAATATGTGACAAACACGTTCTTTTGGCATGTTCATAGACTCTGCTATCTCTCTCTCTCTCTCTTTAATTTGGCGGTCGTCTACCACCATTTGGTGAACTTTGCTGATGCTTTCGTCGGTAGTTACAGTTTCTGGAGGTCCCTAACGGTCATCGTCTGCCAAGCTCTTACGGCGACGTTTAAATTCAGCTGCCTAAAATTTCACTGTGGTGAATGATGCTGCACAGTCCCAATACACAGAATCCAACTCATCTTTGATTTTCCTAGGCGTATTGTCTCTCAAAAACAAATATTTAATAACAGCTCGATACTTGATTTTGACCATTTTTATAAAAACACTCACATCAACTCACTGAAACTACGGTTACATAACAACTGAGCGTCCAAAATGGCTGAAACTTTAATAACACTCACTAGTCTTTATTTATTTCATGTGAGGTCGGAAACTTTACAGAGCACCCTCATAGAAGGTTAAAATTATCTTACTGTGAAAAACTACGGTTATGGTGTAAATTTGAAAGGTGTTTACGAGATGTATACGACATTATAACGCCATTACAATTAATTTAATGTTTGGGTTTATAGGAATATACTTTTATGGTATATTTATTGTGCATATTCCAAAATTTTACAATGTACCACTTTTGACTACATTTATTTGCCTACACCTTGTTGTTACCTTGGCTTGCATGACACCCTGGTCTTCTGCTTTGTCAGGTAGCTCTTAACCTCCACGTCTCCTTGTTACTTTATTAGTCCCATTCTTCTCCCTAGTCTTCCTTTCTTATATTGTTTATATTTCTGGCCCATTTTTATTTTACTCTCTGTAAGAACTCACCAATACTCCTTATCTTCTTTTCCTCCCTGCCCGTTAACATTCTTATAGTTATTATCCTCTTCTCTACTTTCTCCCTTTTTTTCTCCCAAAACTTTTATCTCCATATTGCAACCTCCTCGCATTCTGTTACATAGTGCTCTATGCTTTGTTTTCCACCACACAATTCACAAATTCCCTTTTCCTTACCTCTTATCACTCTTAGAAATATTTATTCCTGTTCTCATCCAAGCTAACCCTTCTCTTTCTTGTCTATTGCAGTGATCTACATATGTTTCTCGTCCGCAATGTCTTTTTATTTGCTTGTAAAATTTTAATGATTTCATATTTTTTAGACTTCCCCATATTTATTGTCTTTTTATATCTTCTATTCTGCATTTTACTAATTTATGGTAGCTGAACGGGTTAGAGCGACTGGACGGAAACCAGGAGATCTGTGGTTCAAATCAGTGCTATGGCATTGAATTTTTCATGTTGACTCTATCAAAAACCTTAGCCTATATACGGCTAGAATGAAGAAATGATTAGTTTCCACCAATTAACTAACATATCAAGAGTTAAATGATGAAGCCTGGGACTCAAGTACTTACGATAGTAAGGCGCCACGAACGGTGCATCTCGGATGAGAGAACCCCTAGTGGTCTACCGGGGAAATGTATGAGTCAAATGGAGAATTTATTGTCAGGATGGCACGTTTACCATGGTAGCTCAATGAGCTAGAACGACTGGACGGAAACCAGGAGATCCGTGGTTCAAATCCCGTTTTGCGAGACCACGTCTCGGGAATAAAGTGTCGTGTTTGCCGACTGCAATGAAGCTGGGAAATGCAAATTAAAGTTCTTTATTAAACTGTTATCGATTCTGAAGGAATTACAGCACGACACAATTCACATATTCCCTTTTCCCTACCTCTTATCCCTCTTAGAAACATTGTTCCTGTTCTCATCCAAGCTAGCCCTTCTCTCTCTTGCCTATTACAGTAATCTACATATGCTTCTCGTACCCAATTCTTTTTATTTGCTTGTAAAATTGTAATGATTTCATATTTTCTAGACTTCCCCATATTTCCTGTCTTTCTATATCTTCTCTTTTGCATTTTCCTAATTTACCAACATCGCTTGTATTATTTTCCTCTAATCTCCGTATTTCTCCCATTCCTATTTTTTCATAATTCCTCCTATATCTGCCCACCAACTATTTGAGTTCAGTAATATTTTTTGCTGTCTGATGCTTAATTTCATAATTTCCGCTTCATCTTTGGCTAAACATCTATATCAAAATTTTATTATTCTTTCCAATATTATTTCATTTCTTCTTGTATTTCCTAATTCTACTAAAGCTACTTCCCCAGGTGCTGATATTGGTAAGCCTAGTAGCTCTTTATAAAACCTTCTGTAGTTTTGGTCCACCGTTTTGTTTACCTCTGCGCCCCCCCCCCTAGATGTCCATTGCATACAACATTTTGAATTCCACTAATGCTTCGTACATTCTTTCTAACCACTTGGTTGTCATTTCTAGTTTATATTTGCATATTCTTACTCCATTCATTGCCGACCTTCCTTTTGCTTCAATTTTTCTCCTGCGCTCCCCACCTTCCTTTGTTATTCAACCTTACTCCTAACCCTTTTGCCATATAGTACCCACTTTTCATCTTTTTTTAGTTTAACTCCTTTCTGGTTTCGATACAGGTGGAACTGAGTTATTTTGTTGATTCTAACATTGAGTAATTTTGTTGACCCAGTTTAATTAGTTTGTCTCTTCTCGTTGTATTTGTTGGTAGCATATGCAATGTGCACTAAACTAATGAAAGTTTGATGTCAACAGTGTCTTTGATGTGAAATGGGTGTTCCTACTTCGAAACTTATTTGGTTACCTTGCGGCAGGCAGATTGTGTATCATGATTACCCTGTCATATTTCCTTTATGGATTACGATCCAAAGCACAACCATATCAGTATCATGTGGTCGTTTCCTTTGACTCTACTTCCCTGTGGATAGCCGTTGTGGGTCATTTCGTGGTCACTTTCATTATAAGAATTGTGAAACTAAACACAGGAAAACAAGAATTGTATTATAAGCTGGCACAACTGTCAGTTCGGCTAACTATTAGGATTTAAATAAGAACAATACACTATTCTTGCCCTTTCTCTATTCTCCCTACTCTCTAACAACCTCCTCTCTATCTCGCCTTCATATTTCCTTCTGTATATTTTGTTTCTTAACTTCTATATCGTCCTTCCTCCTATCCCGTGGTTTCATCTCCGCATTACTCTGCCTTTTTTTTTTTTTTTTTTTTTTATTATTTTACGTCCTCCAACATTAAGTCATATCGCACGGTGAGTCCAGGGTGCATAAAGCTTAGAGTTACCAAACATTCGTCTTTCATAATAAGGGAAAATCACGGAAAAAACCTTATCCAGGTAACTCACCCTGACCGAGATCGAACTCGGGACCTCTTGAACGTCAGGCAGACATGCTACCGTCTACGCTACCAAGGCGGGCACTCTACCTTACTTAATTCCTCTCTCTCTGCCTTAGTTATTTCCGCCCTCCTTTTCTCCATCATACACTATTTCTCACTTTGCAACTTTCTTCTCATACTATATCTTCCCTTCATGAGCCTTGCCTCTTTATTCTCATAATTTTGTAGTTTAGATGCAAATAGTGGCCAATCATGGCATTAACTGCAAATTACGAGCTGCAGTTGTTAAAGGGAATATATTTATCAAAAATATTTATAAATATCGTACCACATATATTTTGAATGTATGACCTCTTACAACTAGATCCTTTGCTACAAGGGTAGACGGAAAAAATTCCGACCTCAACATGAACATAACAGCACTCGTAAACAAAAGCTAGTGAATTTCGTTGTTCATCTGTTGACAGTTACTCACCAAAGTTTCATACATTTTGGACGCTCAGTTGTTACGTAGCAGTCATCTCAGTGAGTTTATGCAAGTGTTTTTATGAAAATGCACAAAATCGAGTACCGAGCTGTCATTAAACATTTGTTTTTGGAAGCCAACACGCCCACGCAAATCAAACATAAGTTGGATTCTGTGTATGGGAACTCTACACCATCATTTACCACAGTGAAATTTTAGGCAGCTAAATTTAAACGTGGCCTAAGTGCTTGGGAGACGATGAATGTTCGGGACGTCCAAACACTGCAACTACCTATGAAAACATCACCAAAGTTCACTAAATGGTGCTAGAGGACCGCCGAATTAAAATGACAGAGATAGCAGAGGCTATGAGCATGCCAAAAGAATGCGTTTGTTACATATCAAATCAACATTTAGACATGAGAAAGCTGTCCGCCGTGTTGGGTGCCGTCTATGCTCGCGTTAGACCAAAATCGTGTTGGATTGAACATTTCCAACGCTCTGTTCCCGCACTTTATTAGGCGCAATACATCCGAGTTTTGGCACCGATTATTTACTGTAGATGAAACTTTGATACATCAGTATACGCCCGAAACAAAAATACAGTCCAAACAGTGGACTGCAAAGGGAGGATCGGCTCCAAAAAATAAAAACTTGTTTTTTTTTTCTGCTGGGAAAGTAATGACAACTTTTTTTTTTCGACAAAGGGGGGTAGTATAGTCTTGGAGTTATTTTAATCGATAATCTTCTAAAAGAACAAATTATTACAGGAGCATACTACACATCATTACTTGACAAGCTGAAGGCAGACCACATTCGCAGTAAAACAAAATCCTGTTTCCCCAAGGCAACGCACCGTCTCACACCTCAGCGGTTACACTGGCGAAAAAAAAACCCAAAATTAGGTTTGAACTGCTTGATCATCCGGCTTACTCACCAGACGTCGCCGAAGCGACCTTTTTTCCCCTCATCTGAAAATTGCGCTCGGAGGACAGAGATTTTCTTCAAATAAAGAGGCAATCACCTTCGTGAACAATTATTTTGTAGAGAAAAACGTCGAGTCATATTTGGACGGGTTACAGAGATAGGAGCATCGCTGGGAGAAGTGTGTAGAGTTACAAGGAGACTATGTTGAGAAAGGCAGAGTACTATTTGGACGGGTTACAGAGATAGGAGCATCGCTGGGAGAAGTGTGTAGAGTTACAAGGAGACTATGTTGAGAAACGCCGAGTACTATTTGGACGGGTTACAGAGATGGGAGTATCGCTGGGAGAAGTGTGTAGAGTTACAAAGAGACTATGATGAAAAAAGCCGAGTACTATTTCGACGTGTTACAGAGATGGAAGCAACGCTGGGAGAACTGTGTAGAGTTACAAGGAGACTATGTTGAAAAACGCCGAGTACTATTTGGACGGGTTACAGAGATAGGAGCACCGCTGGAAGAAGTCTGTAGAGTTACAAGGAGACTATGTTGAGAAACGCCGAGTACTATTTGGACGGGTTACAGAGATAGGAGCACCGCTGGGAGAAGTGTATAGAGTTACAAGGAGACTATGTTGAAAAACGCCCAGTACTATTTGGACGTGTTACAGAGATGGAAGCAACGCTGGGAGAACTGTGTAGAGTTACAAGGAGACTATGTTGAAAAACGCCGAGTACTATTTGGACGGGTTACAGAGATAGGAGCATCGCTGGGAGAAGTGTGTAGAGTTACAAGGAGACTATGTTGACAAACGCCGAGTACTATTTGGACGTGTTACAGAGATGAGAGCATCGCTGGGAGAAGTGTGTAGAGTTACAAGGAGACTATGTTGAAAAACGCCGAGTACTATTTGGACGTGTTACAGAGATGAGAGCATCGCTGGGAGAAGTGTGTAGAGTTACAAGGAGACTATGTTGAAAAACGCCGAGTACTATTTGGTCGTGTTACAGAGATGAGAACATCGCTGGGAGAAGTGTGTAGAGTTACAAGGAGACTATGCTGAAAAACGCGGAGTACTATTTGGTCGTGTTACAGAGATGGGAACATCGCTGGGAGAAATGTGTACAGTTACAAGGAGACTATGTTGAAAAACGCCGAGTACTATCTGGACGAGTTACAGAGATGGGAACATCGCTGGGAGAAGTGTGTAGAGTTACAAGGAGACTATGTTGATAAACGCCGAGTACTATTTGGACGTGTTACAGAGATGGGAGTATCGCTGGGAGAAGTGTGTAGAGTTACAAGGAGACTATGTTGAATAACGCCGAGTACTATTTGGACGTGTTACAGAGATCAGAGCATCGGTGGGAGGAGTATGTAGAGTTACAAGGAGACTATGTTGGTAAACGCCGAGTACTATTTGGACGGGTTACAGAGATGGGAGTATCGCTGGGAGAAGTGTGTAGAGTTATAAGGAGACTATGTTGAATAACGCCGAGTATTATTTGGACGTGTTACAGAGATGGGAACATCGCTGGGAGAAGTGTTTAGAGTTATAAGGAGACTATGTTGATAAACGCCGAGTACTATTTGGACGTGTTACAGAGATGGGAGTATCGCTGGGAGAAGTGTGTAGAGTTACAAGGAGACTATGTTGAATAACGCCGAGTACTATTTGAACGTGTTACAGAGATGAGAGCATCGCTGGGAGGAGTTTGTAGAGTTACAAGGAGACTATGTTGATAAACGCCGAGTACTATTTGGACGGCTTACAGAGATGGGAGTATCGCTGGGAGAAGTGTGTAGAGTTATAAGGATACTATGTTGAATAACGCCGAGTACTATTTGAACGTGCTACAGAGATGGGAACATCGATGGGAGAAGTGTGTAGAGTTACAAGGAGACTATGTAGAATAACGCCGAGTACTATTTGGACGTGTTACAGAGATGAGAACATCGCTGGGAGAAGTGTGTAGAGTTACAAGGAGACTATGTAGAATAACGCCGAGTACTATTTGGACGTGTTACAGAGATGAGAACATCGCTGGGAGAAGTGTGTAGAGTTATAAGGAGACTATGTTGAATAACGCCGAGTACTATTTGGACGTGTTACAGAGATGGGAGTATCGCTGGGAGAAGTGTGTAGAGTTACAAGGAGACTATGTTGACAAACGCCGAGTACTATTTGGACGTGTTACAGAGATGGGAACATCGCTGGGAGCAGTGTGTAGAGTTACAAGGAGACTATGTTGACAAACGCCGAGTACTATTTGGACGTGTTACAGAGATGGGAGTATCGCTGGGAGAAGTGTGTAGAGTTACAAGGAGACTATGTTGAAAAACGCCGAGTACTATTTGGACGGGTTACAGAGATGGGGACATCGCTGGGAGAAGTGTGTAGAGTTACAAGGAGACTATGTTGACAAACGCCGAGTACTATTTGGACGTGTTACAGAGATGGGAACATCGCTGGGAGAAGTGTGTAGAGTTACAAGGAGACTATGTTGACAAACGCCGAGTACTATTTGGACGTGTTACAGAGATGGGAGTATCGCTGGGAGAAGTGTGTAGAGTTACAAGGAGACTATGTTGACAAACGCCGAGTACTATTTGGACGGGTTACAGAGATGGGAACATCGCTGGGAGAAGTGTGTAGAGTTATAAGGAGACTATGTTGAATAGCGCCGAGTACTATTTGGACGGGTTACAGAGATGGGAGTATCGCTGGGAGAAGTGTGTAGAGTTACAAGGAGACTATGTAGAATAACGCCGAGTACTATTTGGACGGACTACTGAGATGGGAGTATCGCTGGGAGAAGTGTGTAGAGTTACAAGGAGACTATGTAGAATAACGCCGAGTACTATTTGGACGGGTTACAGAGATGGGAGTATCGCTGGCAGAAGTGTGTAGAGTTACAAGGAGACTATGTTGAAAAACCCCGAGTACTATTTGGACGTGTTACAGAGATGGGAGCATCGCTGGGAGAAGTGTGTAGAGTTACAAGGAGACTATGTAGAATAACGCCGAGTACTATTTGGACGTGTTACAGAGATGAGAGTATCGCTGGGAGAAGTGTGTAGAGTTACAAGGAGACTATGTAGAATAACGCCGAGTACTATTTGGACGTGTTACAGAGATGGGAGTATCGCTGGGAGAAGTGTGTAGAATTATAAGGAGACTATGTAGAATAACGCCGAGTACTATTTGGACGTGTTACAGAGATGGGAGTATCGCTGGGAGAAGTGTGTAGAGTTACAAGGAGACTATGTAGAATAACGCCGAGTACTATTTGGACGGACTACAGAGATGGGAGTATCGCTGGGAGAAGTGTGTAGAGTTACAAGGAGACTATGTAGAATAACGCCGAGTACTATTTGGACGGGTTACAGAGATGGGAGTATCGCTGGGAGAAGTGTGTAGAGTTACAAGGAGACTATGTTGAAAACCGCCGAGTACTATTTGGACGGGTTACAGAGATGGGAGCATCGCTGGGAGAAGTGTGTAGAGTTACAAGGAGACTATGTTGAAAACCGCCGAGTACTATTTGGACGGGTTACAGAGATGGGAGTATCGCTGGGAGAAGTGTGTAGAGTTACAAGGAGACTATGTTGAAAAACGCCGAGTACAATTTGGACGGGTTACAGAGATGGGAGCATCGCTGGGAGAAGTGTGTAGAGTTACAAGGAGACTATGTTGAAAAACGCCGAGTACTATTTGGACGGGTTACAGAGATAGGAGCATCGCTGGGAGAAGTGTGTAGAGTTACAAGGAGACTATGTTGAGAAACGCCGAGTACTATTTGGACGGGTTACAGAGATAGGAGCATCGCTGGGAGAAGTGTGTAGAGTTACAAGGAGACTATGTTGAGAAACGCCGAGTACTATTTGGACGGGTTACAGAGATGGGAGTATCGCTGGGAGAAGTGTGTAGAGTTACAAGGAGACTATGTTGAAAAAAGCCGAGTACTATTTGGACGTGTTACAGAGATGGAAGCAACGCTGGGAGAACTGTGTAGAGTTACAAGGAGACTTAGTTGAAAAACGCCGAGTACTATTTGGACGGGTTACAGAGATAGGAGCACCGCTGGAAGAAGTCTGTAGAGTTACAAGGAGACTATGTTGAGAAACGCCGAGTACTATTTGGACGGGTTACAGAGATAGGAGCACCGCTCGGAGAAGTGTGTAGAGTTACAAGGAGACTATGTTGAAAAACGCCCAGTACTATTTGGACGTGTTACAGAGATGGAAGCAACGCTGGGAGAACTGTGTAGAGTTACAAGGAGACTATGTTGAAAAACGCCGAGTACTATTTGGACGGGTTACAGAGATAGGAGCATCGCTGGGAGAAGTGTGTAGAGTTACAAGGAGACTATGTTGAAAAACGTCGAGTACTATTTGGACGTGTTACAGAGATGAGAGCATCGCTGGGAGAAGTGTGTAGAGTTACAAGGAGACTATGTTGAAAAACGCCGAGTACTATTTGGTCGTGTTACAGAGATGAGAACATCGCTGGGAGAAGTGTGTAGAGTTACAAGGAGACTATGTTGAAAAACGCGGAGTACTATTTGGTCGTGTTACAGAGATGGGAACATGGCTGGGAGAAATGTGTACAGTTACAAGGAGACTATGTTGAAAAACGCCGAGTACTATTTGGACGAGTTACAGAGATGGGAACATCGCTGGGAGAAGTGTGTAGAGTTAGAAGGAGACTATGTTGATAAACGCCGAGTACTATTTGGACGTGTTAGAGAGATGGGAGTATCGCTGGGAGAAGTGCGTAGAGTTACAAGGAGACTATGTTGAATAACGCCGAGTACTATTTGGACGTTTTACAGAGATCAGAGCATCGCTGGGAGGAGTATGTAGAGTTACAAGGAGACTATGTTGGTAAACGCCGAGTACTATTTGGACGGGTTACAGAGATGGGAGTATCGCTGGGAGAAGTGTGTAGAGTTATAAGGAGACTATGTTGAATAACGCCGAGTATTATTTGGACGTGTTACAAAGATGGGAACATCGCTGGGAGAAGTGTTTAGAGTTATAAGGAGACTATGTGTATAAACGCCGAGTACTATTTGGACGTGTTACAGAGATGGGAGTATCGCTGGGAGAAGTGTGTAGAGTTACAAGGAGACTATGTTGAATAACGCCGAGTACTATTTGAACGTGTTACAGAGATGAGAGCATCGCTGGGAGGAGTTTGTAGAGTTACAAGGAGACTATGTTGATAAACGCCGAGTACTATTTGGACGGGTTACAGAGATGGGAGTATCGCTGGGAGAAGTGTGTAGAGTTATAAGGAGACTATGTTGAATAACGCCGAGTACTATTTGGACGTGCTACAGAGAAGGGAACATCGCTGGGAGAAGTGTGTAGAGTTACAAGGAGACTATGTAGAATAACGCCGAGTACTATTTGGACGTGTTACAGAGATGAGAACATCGCTGGGAGAAGTGTGTAGAGTTACAAGGAGACTATGTAGAATAACGCCGAGTACTATTTGGACGTGTTACAGAGATGAGAACATCGCTGGGAGAAGTGTGTAGAGTTATAAGGAGACTATGTTGAATAACGCCGAGTACTATTTGGACGTGTTACAGAGATGGGAGTATCGCTGGGAGAAGTGTGTAGAGTTACAAGGAGACTATGTTGACAAACGTCGAGTACTATTTGGACGTGTTACAGAGATGGGAACATCGCTGGGAGAAGTGTGTAGAGTTACAAGGAGACTATGTTGAAAAACGCCGAGTACTATTTGGACGGGTTACAGAGATGGGAACATCACTGCGAGAAGTGTGTAGAGTTACAAGGGGACTATGTTGAAAAACGCCGAGTACTATTTGGATGGGTTACAGAGATGGGAACATCGCTGGGAGAAGTGTGTAGAGTTACAAGGAGACTATGTTGACAAACGCCGAGTACTATTTGGACGTGTTACAGAGATAGGAGTATCGCTGGGAGAAGTGTGTAGAGTTACAAGGAGACTATGTTGAAAAACGCCGAGTACTATTTGGACGGGTTACAGAGATGGGAACATCGCTGGGAGAAGTGTGTAGAGTTACAAGGAGACTATGTTGACAAACGCCGAGTACTATTTGGACGTGTTACAGAGATGGGAACATCGCTGGGAGAAGTGTGTAGAGTTACAAGGAGACTATGTTGACAAACGCCGAGTACTATTTGGACGTGTTACAGAGATGGGAGTATCGCTGGGAGAAGTGTGTAGAGTTACAAGGAGACTATGTTGACAAACGCCGAGTACTATTTGGACGGGTTACAGAGATGGGAACATCGCTGGGAGAAGTGTGTAGAGTTATAAGGAGACTATGTTGAATAACGCCGAGTACTATTTGGACGGGTTACAGAGATGGGAGTATCGCTGGGAGAAGTGTGTAGAGTTACAAGGAGACTATGTAGAATAACGCCGAGTACTATTTGGACGGACTACAGAGATGGGAGTATCGCTGGGAGAAGTGTGTAGAGATACAAGGAGACTATGTAGAATAACGCCGAGTACTATTTGGACGGGTTACAGAGATGGGAGTATCGCTGGGAGAAGTGTGTAGAGTTACAAGGAGACTATGTTGAAAAACGCCGAGTACTATTTGGACGTGTTACAGAGATGGGAGCATCGCTGGGAGAAGTGTGTAGAGTTACAAGGAGACTATGTAGAATAACGCCGAGTACTATTTGGACGTGTTACAGAGATGAGAGTATCGCTGGGAGAAGTGTGTAGAGTTACAAGGAGACTATGTAGAATAACGCCGAGTACTATTTGGACGTGTTACAGAGATGGGAGTATCGCTGGGAGAAGTGTGTAGAATTATAAGGAGACTATGTAGAATAACGCCGAGTACTATTTGGACGTGTTACAGAGATGGGAGTATCGCTGGGAGAAGTGTGTAGAGTTACAAGGAGACTATGTAGAATAACGCCGAGTACTATTTGGACGGACTACAGAGATGGGAGTATCGCTTGGGAGAAGTGTGTAGAGTTACAAGGAGACTATGTAGAATAACGCCGAGTACTATTTGGACGGGTTACAGAGATGGGAGTATCGCTGGGAGAAGTGTGTAGAGTTACAAGGAGACTATGTTGAAAACCGCCGAGTACTATTTGGACGGGTTACAGAGATGGGAGCATCGCTGGGAGAAGTGTGTAGAGTTACCAGGAGACTATGTTGAAAACCGCCGAGTACTATTTGGACGGGTTACAGAGATGGGAGTATCGCTGGGAGAAGTGTGTAGAGTTACAAGGAGACTATGTTGAAAAACGCCGAGTACTATTTGGACGGGTTACAGAGATGGGAGCATCGCTGGGAGAAGTGTGTAGAGTTACAAGGAGACTATGTTGAAAAACGCCGAGTACTATTTGGACGTGTTACAGAGATGGGAGCATCGCTGGGAGAAGTGTGTAGAGTTACAAGGAGACTATGTTGAAAAACGCCGAGTACTATTTGGACGGGTTACAGAGATGGGAGCATCGCTGGGAGAAGTGTGTAGAGTTACAAGGAGACTATGTTGAAAAACGCCGAGTACTATTTGGACGGGTTACAGAGATGGGAGCATCGCTGGGAGAAGTGTGTAGAGTTACAAGGAGACTATGTTGAAAACCGCCGAGTACTATTTGGACGGGTTACAGAGATGGGAGCATCGCTGGGAGAAGTGTGTAGAGTTACAAGGAGACTATGTTGAAAACCGCCGAGTACTATTTGGATGGGTTACAGAGATGGGAGTATCGCTGGGAGAAGTGTGTAGAGTTACAAGGAGACTATGTTGAAAAACGCCGAGTACTATTTGGACGGGTTACAGAGATGGGAGCATCGCTGGGAGAAGTGTGTAGAGTTACAAGGAGACTATGTTGAAAAACGCCGAGTACTATTTGGACGTGTTACAGAGATGGGAGCATCGCTGGGAGAAGTGTGTAGAGTTACAAGGAGACTATGTTGAAAAACGCCGAGTACTATTTGGACGGGTTACAGAGATGGGAGCATCGCTGGGAGAAGTGTGTAGAGTTACAAGGAGACTATGTTGAAAAACGCCGAGTACTATTTGGACGGGTTACAGAGATGGGAGCATCGCTGGGAGAAGTGTGTAGAGTTACAAGGAGACTATGTTGAAAAACGCCGAGTACTATTTGGACGGGTTACAGAGATGGTAGCATCGCTGGGAGAAGTGTGTAGAGTTACAAGGAGACTATGTTGAAAACCGCCGAGTACTATTTGGACGGGTTACAGAGATGGGAGTATCGCTGGGAGAAGTGTGTAGAGTTACAAGGAGACTATGTTGAAAAACGCCGAGTAATATTTGGACGGGTTACAGAGATGGGAGCATCGCTGGGAGAAGTGTGTAGAGTTACAAGGAGACTATGTTGAAAAACGCCGAGTACTATTTGGACGTGTTACAGAGATGGGAGCATCGCTGGGAGAAGTGTGTAGAGTTACAAGGAGACTATGTTGAAAAACGCCGAGTACTATTTGGACGTGTTACAGAGATGGGAGTATCGCTGGGAGAAGTGTGTAGAGTTACAAGGAGACTATGTAGAATAACGCCGAGTACTATTTGGACGTGTTACAGAGATGAGAGCATCGCTGGGAGAAGTGTGTAGAGTTACAAGGAGACTATGTTGAAAAATAAAAAATAAAAAATCTGAAAAGAGGTCTTGTATCTTTATATGGTCGGAAACCTTTCAGACCATCCTCGTATATGTGGAATTATTTAACAATGTTAGGCTGGAAGAGCTGGTTAGAGAGTGATGGACGACACTCGTCCAAGCAGCCTCTGATAATATCCATAGATACTACTCTTGCCTTTGAGTGTCCATTTACGCCATCTCTCCAGCTATAAATCCTAGAAATATACCTGACGGCTTAGAAAGAAACGGGATGATAGGAAACTGATGAAAAGTAATCCGTGGTAAATATAACAACTACAGAAATTTGCGAAAAAAAATGTCGCCGAAAATCTAGTCTGGTAGCTCTCGACGGTTTTGAACTTGAAAAAATAGCCACGTGCAGCATTAGAATTCGATATAATAAATTGGCTTTATCAGTAGAATCATTGTAAAAGAATTAACTCACTCCGTCATTAGTGGGAAAGCAGCAAGGGACTGATAACTAGAAAACTAGAAAACAATGCAATATCGGATTTTTGGGAGCAGTAATTAGGGGATCCATTTATGATTTCAACACCAACTATAGTGCTATGTAACAAATATGAGAATTGAAGCGGAAAAAGGCAACGAGAACTGGTCGCTATTCGTTTGTTCTCGAGGCCATGCAAATGACGATCACAATATCTGACTATCCTATGACCCTAAAGTGTTCCGCTATCTATATTCTTCTGATACATTCTTTTGGTATTCTGTGGATTGTCATTTATACGAGGATTGTTCAATAAAAACTTATCATAATTTTTTTACAGTCATAATTTTCCACTAAAATTCAAACTTATTATATGCTGTTAGCTTAATGTAAAACCAAGACGCCGTAGTAGTTTCATTGTTGGTACTCCTGGTTCCTGCCTTTGAGAACCAGGAAATTTCAGACATGTTTAGTATCGCCAACCGCTGCAATGGAGGTAACACGCGAGGAACAATATGCGGCTTTGAAATGTTCTCAACAAATCTTAATTTGAGGCCTATACAACGTTCCAGGAGGTATATGGAGCGTCTGTTCTCCCCTACATCACAGCTCGAAGGTTGTTTAAAATGTTTAAAGAGGGAAGACGATCAATTTCAAAAGAAGGTGGTCCCGGTGGTCCAGTTACTGCACTTAAGGAAGAAAACATCAAAATTGCAGCTGCCATTGTGAGAGAGGATCGACGAAATGCCTTTAGATCACATTCTGAAATACTAAACATTTTATTGTGTGTCACCCACACGTTGGTGACAGAAACATTACACATGAGACGTGTGTGTGCACGATGGTTTCCAAGATTGTGCATTCCCGAACAAATGCACATACGCATGCAGGTTTGCATACAGTTAAAGTTGATGTTAGAGGAAGATCAGGAGTTTCCTTCCAACATAATCACTGCTGATGAAAGTTGTCTACATCATTTTGATCCTGAGAGCAAACAGCAAAGCTCAGTGTGGAAATCTTCTTCATCACCAACCTCCGAAAAAAGCAAAAGTGGTTGCTTCTGCTGGGAAAGTTATGGTCAACTAGTTCTTTGATATTCATGGAATGGTTTATCAGCCTGTTGTACCTGCACACACATCAGTAACTGGACAATATTACAGGATGCCCTGAAAACATTAAAAGTTCATATCTGGTGCAGGAGACCACATTTTCGCGAAGCAGGCTTGATGCTGCACCAATATAATGCGCGACCGCATGTTGCCAATGTTGTTGCTGAATATCTTGCAAAAATCAACGTGAAGTGCATCCCTCACCCTCCCTATAGTCCGAGTTTAGCCCCATGTAAGTTTTTTCTATTCCCTAACTTGAAGAAACGCCTTCCTGGGAGGCATTATCCTTCATCAGAAGCAGTGGTGAAGGCTGCGGAGAGGATTTTGAAGGATCTCTCAAAAATGGTTTCCAGCATGTCTTTGAAGACTGGCAGAAATATTGGGACAAGTACATCGCATTCAGGGGAGACTTTTGAGAAGGATCATCAAAATTATGAGGATGAGTAAAATACGTTGTCAAAAAAATTGTGATCGTTCTTTATTGAACAGCCTTGGTATATTCTTCTGGTATCTGTCCCCGAATGTGTAAATGTGCAATAAAATTTATCTGGATTAACAAATAGAGGAGATCAAGTATTTGTTGTAAGAACAGTTGAAATTGAAAATCATTTCTCCCGGAAAAGCGTATCACAACAGATGGGCTCATGTTGCATTCAAGATTTCTTAGCGTGAGGATAATACGGTGAAGTGTACCCTGATGTATTAATACAAAAACAAAAGTGAATAATTTTAGGAGAACAGACACGTTCCCCGTCGGCTGGAGCAATTTTCATGCTTCGTAAGCCAAACGAGTTTACTTCCTCTCCGAAGCAAAATTCTCTCAACCGAAAAACTGCTTCTCCTTGTTTATTCTTTGTTCAAATATTTGTACACTAACGAATAAGTTTAGCTGCAATGACAGTTTTCCTGCTTCATTTCTTTAGTTTCACTGACGTGTTAAATAAAAGCCGTAGATCTCAGAAGTAATATGAATACAATGGACAAGTTAAACTGATATAAACTGCAAAGCCCCGTAAGGTAATCATGTACATGTATAAGTCCCCCCTGATATAAGTTTCGTTATTTCTTTTGATATTTGGCATAGGCTCAAGAAACACGGCACTTTATGGAAAGCGTCTCAAATGTGAAATTTTAATATGAGTTATACCAGATGAGTCAGCCGTGCCTTACTTTTTGGAAGGTAGGCAACCCATCAAACGACATGTGAGCCTCGGTCTAGTTTTTTCTTTATTACTAATTTTTTATTTATTTATTTATTACAAAACAAATGCTAACAAAACAAAAAGAAACACAAAAAGCTTATAACATTTATATACAAAGTGTTACAAAAAGGTACGGCAAAACTTTCAGGAAACATTCCTCACTCACAAAGAAAGAAAATATGTTATGTGGACATGTGACCGGAAACGCTAAATTTCCATGTTAGAGCTCATTTTAGTATTTCTCTTAAAATGTAACTTGAAATCATTCGTGCAGACAATTGTCAAAATACCCCATTGTGGTTCATGCACGATGGAGCTCCTGCACATTTCAGTCGAAGTGTTCGTACGCTTCTCAACAACAGATTCGGTGACCAATAGATTGGTAGAGGCGGACCAATTCCATGGCCTCCACGCTCTCCTGACCTCAACCCTCTTGACTTTCATTTATGGGGGCATTTGAAAGCTCTTGTCTATACAACCCAGGTACCAAATATAGACTCTTCGTGCTCGTATTGTGGACGGCTGTGATACAATACGCCATTCTCCAGGGCTGCATCAGCGCATCAGGGATTCCATGCGACGGAGGATGGATGCATGTAACCTCGCTAACGGAGGACATTTTGAACATTTCCTGTAATAAAGTGTTTGAAGTCACACTGGTTGTGTGTGAGGAATGTTTCCTGAAAGTTTGGCCGTACCTTTTTGTAACACCCTGTATATTCTGATCAGAATTTTTTCCTTTTTCTTTTGTTTATTTTTAAGTAAACAATCAGTGTCACAAAGGGGAAAGGTAGAGTGGGAGGTCTGGTTTTACTTTATGTATTTATGTTTAGTAACATTTTAGAAAGCAACTGCGTGCACACCCGCGCAAAGGTTAGCCAGTGAGATCCAGCTGATCGTTTAACTCGGTCCACACATTATAAAATCCACGCATTCTGTATCGCTCTGCTATGAGCTATTTTCTGAATGCAAATAAATTAGGATAAGCGGTACTCAGGCAATAATGGTACAAAGCCATTACCAACCACATTTGAGTCCGTGCACTGTTGCCTTTCTTAATATTCCAGGACAGAAGTACTAACACTGTTGTATATTCCGCCCTGCTTCCAACCAGGGCGTCTAACATATAGTATTCGCTTGTTCCAGTGAACATTTACAGACGTACAAACGTCAACTGTCTAATTACGAATATATGACAGTCGATGTGATAACATCTATATTAGTACTAATTTCATTGAGTGTTTAACATCCATGTTAAATACGCGGGTAGAACCTAGTAATGGGGTCGATGTTTACATGTTGTATTATAAAATGCGGATTGCATAAAACCCGAGAATAAGGGACAGCTGACTAACTTGGTATGTCGCTCAGCACTTAACGTAATCGTTCACTAGAGTCCCGGATATTATAATTTAGAATAAGATATAACACTGAAATCCAATATGGAAAATGTGAGGAAAGTCAAAACGCTGCATGAATTATGAATGTGTTCGGTAGGGAGCACTGAAGGACTGAAAAGGCAGAACGCTGGAATTTTGATAAGGAGCCAATAAGATACGGTGGAGAAATCAAAGAAATTCTGGGACTTCAAAATACTGAAGGAATACATAAAGGATATTTTATTATATTAATTTAAAATCCTGTAGGTTGACTTTCGTTTTTAACACTTGCAAACGTGTTCTCAAGCTTCTGTTATGACACGAATGTGCAGTATTCTATGTCCAACGAGAGAATGAAGTACCGTAAACAAAACACATCTTTTCACATGCGTTCGGAATGACAGTACTGTTACCGCTTTGTTAAGTATAATATTAATATATATTAATAATATGAATATGCATTTTCAAAATCTATAAACGTGTAATTAAGAAGGCTAAACAAATGGCAGTTGAAAAATTCATAAAAAAATGCGGATAATAAAAGCAAAGCAACTTGGAAAATAATAAAGGCGGAATTAGAAATAAACAGTACAAACAATTCAGACAATTTAAGTAATATGAGTACTGACACAGTGGAATCATTAAATAATTATTTTGTAAATGTTTATAATTAAATTGCAGATACTCCCCCATCAATGCAAGATGCCATAACTGAATTGTATAATAATAATTGCCTAATGCTAACCCCCCAGTTTCAATTCTCAAGTGTTACACCAGAAAAAATTATTGAAATTATCAGTAAACTCAAACCAAAATCCTCCTGTGGCTGGGATGAACTGTCACCACTTCTAATTAAGAAAATAAAACATGAAATTAGCGAACCAATTAGCCAAATAATTAATAATTCCCTAGCTACGGGTATTGTTCCAGAGAGAATGAAATACGCCCTGGTTAAACGTATACACAAAGGGGGGAAAGCCGAATTTAAAAGTTTTCGACCTATGTCTATCCTTCCAACGTCCACGAATTGCATCGGAGGCAATGTTGAAGGATCTCTCAAAAATGTTTTCCAACATGTCTTTGAAGACTGGCAGAAACGCTGGGACAACTGCATCGCATTCAGGGGAGACTATTTTGAGAAGGACCATCAAATTTATGAGGATGAGTAAAGATACTTTGTCCAAAAAAGTGATCATTCTTTATTGAACAACCCTCGTACTTTTTCAAGGAACTATTTACACGACGTAGGCATAATGGACATTTTGAAGAAGGCGAGCTACGATCAACGGTCACGTGGTTTTGTTTACATCTACTTTATTCTCCCGCTGCAAGCAGTATAGTCGTAAATAAGCTCTTTTGCGTTTAAACTCATTTTTACTTTAGTACGACGGTTTTGTAATTTACAAAAAAAAGGATCACGTCAGATGCTGCAGAATAAGAGGGCCCTTAAAACCTTTTGTACTATTTCAAAAGTAGTATTACCACTTAGAACCTTTGTGCAGAAAAGTGGAAGTACAAGCTGTAGTGCTTCAATTTGGACATCTGCAGCAGTTTGTATGATGAGTGCATCTGAATACTCGAAATGAAATATTTGGCAGTATTTCCGCTCCCTTTAATAAAAATCAATTTTAGGTTGCGATGTCTGTTCCCAATGCTTTGTATTCTGTTTTACGGCTCGTATTGCTAATTAGACTTTGTATTGACTCCCACTTCATTGGAAACTTTTAATTAGCCATTGCTACGGAAACTCACGATTTCAGAATTGATGAAGGAAACTACTAATGGTTATTCATTTGTTGCTTTTATTAAATCCCTGCGGATAAACATAATTACTACTAAAATGAAGAAACAAATGAAGTATAAAAATCATTGATCATGTTTGACAATAGAAGAAACTGTGAAGTTTGTGACATGCAGATTTGATTTTATTTTGTATGGTTTCAGAAAAAACAACAATGTAACCCTACTAAACTGCTTCATGAGGTTATTTCAGCACACACCTGTCCTGTCACGTTCTTCTTTTATTACTGCCAGAGGGCGAACGTTCATTCTTTACAAATTATTCTTAGCAAAGCTAAAATGCTAAAACGATAGTGTTACTTTAGCCTCGGTCTTCAGTAACACTAATCCAAAACTGCTTCGTCATACCATAAAGCGCTAAATCATTTCAAAATATTAATTATTAAAATTTTCTGAGATCGGACCTGAAGCTTTCTTAGCGACGAATATGTTCGAGATCTGCTCGGGAAGCAAGCCAGATTACAAGACGATTATAAATTGACGTTTCGGGAGCGCACATCGCTCCCATCATCAGGATTATCAAATTTTATAACCTCAAATGAATCACTGGATATAACATAGATATAAACAAAGAAAAACACTATCAAAATTCGCATCACAGCACAAAAGACGGTTGTCAGTAATTAAATGCCAGGTCAGGAGATGGCGTGAGCATAGAAAATTAATTGGGTCAACGAAGCGTAGCTATTTAACTTGATGATCAAGATGTATAAATCTGTGCTTCTTAAGTCGACGTATTTCATTTTCCAAGAGGAGCTGAACTGAAATCCAGCATCACGATTAAGTGTACTCCACTTGGAAGAAATGGCCAAAGCCTCCTTAATTCTCCGCTCCCAGTAACTGTTGCATTTTGTCAAGATGGTCCTCTCCCGAAATTTGGCTCTATGGTCATTATCAAAACAATGCTATGCCAGTCCAGACTTCTCAGGTTGCATTAAACAAATGATCCGTTCATGTTCGTTTATTCTGGTAGCGATGGTCCTTCCGGTTTGTCTTATATACGGTTATAACTTTTCTTAAAATATCCTGATGATGGAGAGATGTAGGCTCCCGAAACTTCGATTTATAGTCGTCTTTTTACCTGGCTTGCGTCCCAAGAAGGTCTCGAACAAATTTTTGAGAGGCTAGTCCCTTATCTCAGTCGGAAGAAGATCTGCCAGGCGTGCTACATGTCCAGGGTTCGATTCTCGGCTGGTAAATCTCCAACCAAGCTGATTCCCATCTTCCCCAGGGGCTGGAAGTATGAATGGGAGTGTCAATATGTGCGTTATCTAATGATAAAACCCAACAATTTTAACACCTTCGATATGTTCCAAAGGAGAGCGGCCGCCGATATGACCATCACAATTAAAGGCGAGGTATAAATGTGTGCTTGATCTAATGATTAAAACCTAACGAATACGAGTTAACACTTTCGATATGTTCCAAAGCAGAACGGCCGCCGATATGACCATTGCAGGTAAAGGCGGGGTATAAATGTGTACGTGATCTAATGATTAAAACCCAACGAATACGAGTTAACACCTTCGATATGTTCCAAAGGAGAACGGCCGCCGATATGACCATTGTAGTTAAAGGCGAGGTATAAATGTGTACGTGATCTAATGATTAAAACCCAACGAATACGAGTTAACACCTTCGATATGTTCCAAAGGAGAACGGCCGCCGATATGACCATTGTAGTTAAAGGCGGGGTATAAATGTGTACGTGATCTAATGATTAAAACCCAACGAATACGAGTTAACACCTTCGATATGTTCCAAAGGAGAACGGCCGCCGATATGACCATTGTAGTTAAAGGCGAGGTATAAATGTGTACGTGATCTAATGATTAAAACCCAACAATTACGAGTTAACACCTTCGATATGTTCCAAACAAAAACGGCCGCTGATATGGCCATTGCAGTTAAAGGCGGGGTATAAATGTGTACGTGATCTAATGATTAAAACCCAACAATTATCGAGCTAACACCTTCGATATGTTCCAAAGGAGAACGGCTGCCGATATGGCCATTGCAGTTAAAGGCGGGGTATAAGTGTGTACGTGATCTAATTATTAAAACCCAACGAATACGAGTTAACACCTTCGATATGTTCCAAAGGAGAACGGCCGCCGATATGACCATTGTAGTTAAAGACGAGGTATAAATGTGTACGTGATCTAATGATTAAAACCCAACGAATACGTGTTAACACCTTCGATATGTTACAAAGGAGAACGGCCGCCGATATGACCATTGTAGTTAAAGGCGGGGTATAAATGTGTACGTGATCTAATGATTAAAACCCAACGAATACGTGTTAACACCTTCGATATGTTCCAAAGGAGAACGGCCGCCGATATGACCATTGTAGTTAAAGACGAGGTATAAATGTGTACGTGATCTAATGATTAAAACCCAACGAATACGTGTTAACACCTTCGATATGTTCCAAAGGAGAACGGCCGCCGATATGGCCATTGCAGTTAAAGGCGGGGTATAAATATGTACGTGATCTAATGATTAAAACCCAACGAATACGAGTTAACACCTTCGATATGTTCCAAAGGAGAAAGGTCGCCGATATGACCATTGCAGTTAAAGGCGGGGTATAAATGGAACCCCCGAATCGCCCCCCCCCCCCAAAAAGGAAGCAAAAAATTGAGATTTTTTATCTACATTTCCTAATTGGATTAAAGTAATTTGGGATATTTTCAATCCCATAAATTCCATGATAACAAAAATTATGGCTTTTAAAGGAAATTAAAATTTAAGATCAAAATTTCTTTTAGGAAATAAGATTTTAGAACTAATTTCGAGTTTTAAATATTTAGGATGTATCATAAGTTTTAGAAACAATGCTTATATAGAAGAAAAGGTAAATAAATTCCGATCAATATGTGGGACAATCCAAAGAACTTTTAAAAACAGAGTGAGAAAGGATACAAAAATGAAAATGTATAAGGTAATGGCTGTTCCAACTTTACTATATGGAAGCGAAACCTGGGTGCCAACACAAAAGGATTTAAATAAAGTACAGACTGCAGAAATGAAATTAATAAGAAGTGTTAAAGGTTGTACAATGTTGGACAAAATAAGAAATGAGGATATTAGAAAGGAATTAGAAATCGAACCAATCCATGACAAAATATCAGAACGAAGGCAACAATGGCATGAACATATATTAAGATTGGAGGATGTAAGATATCCAAATGGAATATTAAACTATAATCCAAAAGGAAGAAGAGACAGAGGACGGCCCAGGAAGCGCTGGGGAGAAGATGAATTGAAAAAGGAGGAGAAGAAGAAGAAGAACAAGAAGAAGAAGAATTAGTGAGTGAGTGTGTGGGGTTTTAGGGCCCGTCGACAACAAGGTCATTTGGGCCCGCGAAGAAGGAGGAGAAGGAGAAGAAGAAGAAGAAGAAGAAGAAGAAGAAGAAGAAGAAGAAGAAGAAGAAGAAGAAGAAGAAGAAGAAGAAGAAGAAGAAGAAGAAGAAGGAGAAGAAGAAGAAGAATTAGTGGGTGAGTGTGTGGGGTTTTAGGGCCCGTCGACAACAAGGTCATTTGGGCCCGCGAAGAAGGAGGAGAAGGAGAAGAAGAAGAAGAAGAAGAAGAAGAAGAAGAAGAAGAAGAAGAAGAAGAAGAAGAAGAAGAAGAAGAAGAAGAAGAAGAAGGAGAAGAAGAAGGAGAAGAAGAAGAAGGAGAAGAAGGAGAATGAGAAGAAGAAGAAGAAGAAGAAGCAGAAGAAGAAGAAGAAGAAGAAGAAGAAGAAGAAGAAGAAGAAGAAGAAGAAGAAGAAGAAGAAGAAGAAGAAGAAGAAGAAGAAGAAGAAGAAGAAGAAGAAGAAGAAGAAGAAGAAGAAGAAGAAGAAGAAGGAGAAGAAGAAGAAGAAGAAGAAGAAGAAGAAGAAGGAGAAGAAGGAGAAGAAGGAGAAGAAGGAGAAGAAGGAGAAGAAGGAGAAGAAGGAGAAGAAGGAGAAGAAGGAGAAGGAGAAGAAGGAGAAGGAGAAGAAGGAGAAGAAGAAGAAGAAGAAGAAGAAGGAGAAGAAGGAGAAGAAGGAGAAGAAGGAGAAGAAGGAGAAGAAGGAGAAGAAGGAGAAGAAGGAGAAGAAGGAGAAGAAGGAGAAGAAGGAGAAGAAGGAGAAGAAGGAGAAGAAGGAGAAGAAGGAGAAGAAGAAGAAGAAGAAGAAGAAGAAGGAGAAGAAGAAGAAGGAGAAGAAGAAGAAGGAGAAGAAGGAGAAGAAGGAGAAGAAGGAGAAGAAGGAGAAGAAGGAGAAGAAGGAGAAGAAGGAGAAGAAGGAGAAGAAGGAGAAGAAGGAGAAGAAGGAGAAGAAGGAGAAGAAGGAGAAGAAGGAGAAGAAGGAGAAGAAGGAGAAGAAGGAGAAGAAGGAGAAGAAGGAGAAGAAGGAGAAGAAGGAGAAGAAGGAGAAGAAGGAGAAGAAGGAGAAGAAGGAGAAGAAGGAGAAGAAGGAGAAGAAGGAGAAGAAGGGGAAGAAGGAGAAGAAGGGGAAGAAGGAGAAGAAGGGGAAGAAGAGGAAGAAGAGGAAGAAGGGGAAGAAGAGGAAGAAGAGGAAGAAGAAGAAGAAGAGGAAGAAGAAGAAGAAGAAGAAGAAGAAGAAGAAGAAGAAGAAGAAGAAGAAGAAGAAGAAGAAGAAGAAGAAGAAGAAGAAGAAGAAGAAGAAGAAGAAGAAGAAGAAGAAGAAGAAGAAGAAGAAGAAGAAGAAGAAGAAGAAGAAGAAGAAGAAGAAGAAGGAGAAGAAGAAGAAGGAGAAGAAGAAGGAGAAGAAGGAGAAGAAGAAGGAGAAGAAGGAGAAGAAGGAGAAGAAGAAGGAGTGAGTGAGTGAGTGTGTGGCGTTTAAGGGCCCGTCGACAACGAGGTCATTTGGGCCCCAAGTCAACACTAAAACTTAATAACTATAAAAATTTAGTTAAAAAGATAAAACACACATTAAAACCTAAAAGCTACACTAATCAAGCTAAAAAGGTAAAATAGAATAAAAACATTCAACTATTAAAAGTACATAAAAAGTCATCCCAGTCAAAATAATTTAAAAGCTCTAAAATTTATAAATATAAAATTCACGTCATACTTGTGTATTAAAACCGATTTTAAAAACAAACCGCAGTGCCTTATCTACGGCCACTGGGTCGTCACCTAAAATACTGGGCAAGTTAGCTCCCAAGCCTATTGACTGGCGAACGCGGGCGTACTGCGGGCAATCCAGCAGTACATGCCGCACAGTGAGGCGTACTGCACACGGGGCACACACAGGGGCCGGTTCCCCTCTCAAAAGATGGCCATGAGTTGCACGTGTGTGCCCAATTCTCAGCCGGGTGAGTATAACCTCGGCCCGCCGGTTATCCCTGCAGGATGTTGGCCAGGGTTGTACGCTCTCCTTTATCGCCCGGAGTTGTGTGCCTTCTAAAGTTGTCCAGGATTGCTGCCAAGCAGATAGTAGTTGGCGACGGAAAAAACGTTGCACATCCTGGAATGGCACCCTAGTTGTTAAACTCCGGGGAAAACGGCAAGCGGACTTAGCAGCCGCGTCCGCCTCCTCGTTGCCGGATATCCCCACATGGCCTGGTGTCCAAGTAAAAACAAAATTGTAACCGCGACTGAGCATTTGCGATATCTGGGCCTGTAATTTTAAAACAAAGGTGTGAGCGGCAGTGTGCTGTTGCAAGGCCTGAAGCGCACTTAGACAGTCAGTGCAGACGATAAAAGAGGCAGGAGCTAACTTGCAAATAAAAAGGAGCAAATAAAAGATGGCATACAGCTCTGCTGAGAAGACCGAAGTGGAGTCCAGAAGTCGAAATTTATGAGCCACACCGTTAATGAAGAATGCGCAACCCGTAGCGTTACCTAACTGGGAACCGTCTGTAAAGACCGGAACGTAGTTAGGGTAACGGCCCAGTAATTCGGCAAAAAGTTGTTGGAACACCGAATGTGGAGTAGCGAGTCTAGGGTTGTTTGAAAGAGTTAGATCGAACCGCGCACGATTGAGCTGCCATGCAGGATAAGGGCAGATGGACGACCTCTCCACGCGAGGCATTCGGAGGCCATGGGAATGTAGGTGATCCCGAAATCTTATTCCCACGGGGCGCGTCCGAGAACCAGGGCGCATATAACGGTGGACTAAATCTGGACACAGAACTGGTTTAAAACAAGGATGATTGGGATGACTTGCCAACTTCGACACGTATGAGCAGAGTAACAGCGAGCGACGAATATGGAGTGGAGGTTCGCCTGAGTCTGCATACAGGCAGTCGACTCGACTGGTGCGGAACGCTCCTGTGGCAAGGCGGATGCCAGTGTGATGCACGGTGTCTAAAAGGCGAAGTTTAGAGGCGGTCGCTGCGCCATAAATAAAACTGCCATAGTCCAGCTTGGACCGAACCAGAGAGCGGTACAGCCTCAACATTACAGTGCGATCGCCCCCCCAAGATGCTCCAGATAATACCTTCAGCACCCGAAGAGAATGATCGCAAGAGGCTCGAAGGTGACGAATGTGGTGCTCCCAATTTAGTTGTCGGTCCAAGTAGAGGCCCAAGAACTTCAGGTGCGAGACAAATGGCAGGGGTGTGCCGTTCAAATAAAGATCAGGAGGCGGGTGAATACCTCGTAGGCGGTGAAAGTGGATACACTGCGTCTTCTCAGCTGAAAAACGGAAGCCGGATTGAAGCGCCCAAGCTGCTAGCTGGGTAATGGTCAGCTGCAGTTGGCGCTCAATGCGATCTATGTTGGCAGACCTATAATAGATAGCGAAGTCGTCAACATAGAGGGATGATGGAATTCCACTTCTAACGGCACTACTGATGCCGTTAATCGCTACGGCAAAAAGGGTGACGCTCAAAATTGAACCTTGAGGTACGCCATTCTCCTGTATCCGCTCCCGTGATATCGTGTTTCCTATGCGAACCCGAAAACGGCGAAGTTTTAAGAAGTTGCATAGGAATTCGGGTAGATGACCACGCATGCCGTAACCATGTAGGTTACGGAGTATGCCGTACCGCCAGGTGGTGTCATAAGCCTTCTCCAGGTCGAGGAACACGCCGACGGCGTGCTGTTTCAGTAGAAACGCATCGGAAATATACCCTTCAAGGCGTGTTAGATTATCGACACTTGAGCGATGGCGACGAAAACCGCATTGCAAGTTGGACAGATGGTTATGTTTTTCTAGCCACCAATTTAACCGAGCGTTTACCATTCGCTCGAATGTCTTACAGATGACACTCGTCAGGCAAATGGGGCGGTAGCTAGATGGAAGCGTGCGGTCCTTTCCGGGTCGAGGGATGGGGATGACAATACCCTCTCGCCAGGAGGAAGGGAAAACTCGCTCATGCCAAATGCGGTTATAGATGTTTAACAGGAAACATAGCGCCTCAGATGGAAGATGTAGCAGCATCTCTCGGTGCACGTCATCGGGACCTGGAGAAGAATCCTTTGCTAACGCCAGAGAATGGGCAAGCTCGGCAGCGGTAAACGGTTGGTTGTACGGCTCGGTGCAGTCACTATTAAAATTTAGTTGTACCCGCTCCGCCTTTTCCTTAATAGGCAGGAAGAGAGCGTCATAGCGGGCAGTTTGGCTAGTAGCAGCAAATGTTGTGGCTAAGGCTTCTGCTATGTCCTGCTCGGTGGTGCACATGGAACCGTTGATGGCAAGACCTGGAATTACCGTCCGGCGATACTTGCCATACATCCGCCGAACAGCTGACCATACTTGTTGGGTAGAGCTGCGCCGGGAAAGCGAAGACACATAGGCTTCCCAAGATGTACGCTTTGCGTTGCGCAGTATAAAACGTGCCCTAGCGCGAGAACGTTTGAAGGCGACAAAGTTCTCTTCAGTTGGGTGCCGCTGAAAAACGCGCAAAGCACGTTTGCGTGCTTTGACTGCCAAACTGCATTCCTCAGACCACCACGGTACAGGGATACGCCGCGGTGTAGATGAACCTCGAGGAATGCTGGATTCTGCTGCGAGCAGGATCGAGCAA